>JACXVL010000159.1:728-72253 GCA_014898675.1 Athelia sp. TMB
CCGCGCGCTTCAAAGTGGGCAAGTTGGATCGGTGGTCAGCGATGCTCAAGACATTCGAAGAGCACACCAATGTTGTCTGGGCCGTCACATATTCGCCCACTAGAAAGAGTATTGCCTCAGCGTCTGAAGACAGGACCATTCGGGTGCGAGACACAGAGACAGGTGAAGCTGTGGGGGCCCCATTCAAAGGACACACTGCGGCCATCAGGTCTATCGCATACTCACCGAGTGGGCACCACATTGTCTCGGGATCCGACGATGGCACGGTATGGATGTGGGAATCCGAGACGGGCGAATCGGTCCAATCGCCGCTGAAGCACGGCGGTATAGTCCACTGCATTTCCTACTCGCCAGACGGAAAACACATCGTCTCAGGTTCTTCTGACGGTACCATTTGCAGATGGGATGCGGAGACTGGCGAGCCTGCGGACACACCAATCAAGGGGACATATTTTGCATACTCGCCCGACGGATCGCATATTGTATCTTCCAGTGGCAGAACACTAAGCATATGGGATGTGAAGACCGGCGAGGCTGTGGGGGCGCCGCTCGAAGGACATAGCGACCGAGTCAATTGTGTCGTGTACTCGCCGGACGGGACGCTCATTGCATCCTGCTCATCGGACCACACGATCCGGCTCTGGGACGCCGAGACCAGACAGGCAGTGGGGGTGCTCGAAGGGCACACCGGTATCGTACAGTCTGCGGCATTCTCTCCAGACGGAGCGCGCCTTATCTCTGGCTCCTACGACAAGACAATTCGTGTGTGGGATGTAAAGGCAGGGAAGCCAGCGGGAGCGCCGCTGGAAGGGCATTCCAGCGGGGTCTACTCCGTCGCATACTCTCCGGACGGCGCGCACATTGTCTCTGGCTCAGGAGATGGGACAGTCCGGGTATGGGATGCAGAAGCGGTGGGATTTGAAGCGGCAGGAGCGGCATTGCAAGGACCCTCCAACACTTTCTTGTCAATGGCTTACTCGCATGACGGGGCGAGCATCGTCTCGGGCGGTTTTGAAGGCAGAATTCAATTGTGGGATGGGGATACCGGACAGCTGAGGCCCCTACCGACCTCGGGGCATCGCAAGGGTGTGAACGCCGTCGCATTCTCGCCGGATGGGACGCGCATCGTCTCAGGATCTGATGACTGCATCATTCAGGTCTGGGATGTTTTGACCGGGGAGGCGGTGGGCGCACCACTTGAAGGCCATACCGATGTTGTCCACTCCATTGCATATTCGCCCGATGGATCGCAGATAGCCTCAAGCTCCTTTGATGGGACGGTTCGGACATGGGACGTAAAGAGCGGCAAAGCTTTGAGTGAGCCATTTAACCACGGTGGCAGCAATCGAGTGTGGGGCGTCGCATATGCACCCGATGGGATGCACGTCGTCTCAGGAGGGGCAGACAGGATGCTTCGGATATGGAACATTAAGACCGGTGAACAAGTCAGGGCACTCAGCGGGCACATAGACACTGTGGCTTGTGTCGCGTACTCGCCAGATGGGACGCGCATAGTCTCAGGATCCTGTGATAACACAGTTCGCCTATGGGACGCGGAGAGTGGCGAGGCTATCGGATCGCCTTTACTCGGGCACAATGAGATGATCGAATCCGTCGCTTTCTCGCCCGATGGGAAGAGTATTGTGTCAGGCTCTCGTGACCAGACACTGCGGATGTGGGATGCGGAGACCAGGGAGTTGTTGGGAGGGCCAGTCAAAGTGCACAGTGATTGGGTTATGTCTGTGGCCTATTCGCCGGATGGGACGCGCATCGCCTCGGCCTCTTGGGACGACACCATTCGAATTTGGGATGCAGCCAAGATGGAGGTCAGGTATGTATCCACAAATCACGGAAACACTGACCTTGCGCTCAATGGTGACACAGTGCCGACAGTGACGGCTCCGCTGAATTCAGCCACGACTGCAAATTGGAGAACGGCTGGATCGTGACCGCATCCGGCCAGCTGCTGCTCTGGGTTCCTCCTTGGAATCGGCAAGGTCTGTTGTGGCCGAGCAACGTAGCTCTCATAGGCCACAGCCTGACAGAACTCGACCTCGCAGACTTTGTACATGGATCGGACTGGGTGTCTTGCAAGGCGGACGCGAAGGTGGTAGCGGCGAAACCTTGAGCTGGGATAATTTTGGATCGAGTTGGAGCTCAGCCAGACGCGTATTTATCATATTTTGTATTTTTGAGATACATTTATTGCCGATTTGTGGAAGGTCGCGAGTCGCAGATAGCACGGTTATGGTTCAGACACCCAGACGCTTAGCCACAATGCCGACGAGCAGTCTCTCGAAGCGACATAGGTCATAGGGAGTTCCTTGGTGAAAGATGAAATTGCTAGTAGATGAATTGGCAAATGCTGGTGAACAATGGGCGACTCCAGCGATTGATAGCACACAAGAGGGTGCATAGATCAGTTTCAGTGTCACATTATGAGCATATTAGTTTACATATTGACAATTCAGACAAGTGGTCACCTGTCTCGGCGCTGAAGAGCTGAGTGGAGCGGCCATAGACTCGTGACCAGTCTCAGTATGTAGAAACTGACGATACTGAGACTGGTACAATGGGCGCAATATAACGGCACGCCGCGAATAATGCTTAGGGCCGGCTGAGATTGCACGTCATTGGCCGGCCCTAAACTCGCCTGCACCATTTCGACAGATTTCGACGCGTCCCTCTTCGCCCCGACGTTCTTCTGGCCTTCTCAAACACCACAAACCTCAAGTTTCTCGTCAATCCATGAGAAAAGGGTGCTCCGGAGGTATGGCGCTTTTTTCAGCTCAATCGGCTGGGGTCTGGACGTGCAGTGCTCTTGCACTTGTCAGACTTCTTGGGAGGCTGTATGATGATGGCCTAAGGGACTTTGAGCGGGATTTTGTGTCTCAAAAGGATTTATACTACCCTATTCGCTATAATAATCATTCTACTGGGTCTAATAAATGAATAGATGCTCCTTTTGAGAGCCCTCTTAGCAGAGGATGTGCTGAAACAGCGGAGGCAAGTTTAGGGCTGGCCGATGACGCACAGCTTCCGACCGGCCCTAAACATTATTCGCGGCGTGCCGTTTTATTGCGCCCATTTTACCAGTCTTAGTATCGTCAGATTTATCTACATACTAAGACTGGTTACGAGTCTAGAGCGGCCAGTCAGTGCTAGTCAGTGAGCAACAATGAGAAGCCCGCCCTTACTCACCGACGTCACCACGTCACACCGCTCCACCCGGGGCATGCCTATACCGTAGTATACGCATGAAAACGAGGAACAGCGACTGGCGACCAAACGACGTGCCTCGGACTGACCACGAGCTGTGTGGATGTGGGCCGCAGAGATGAAGAGTCAACTTAGTGATGACATGTCGAACTTGAATCTGCCTAGCTTGGCCTCGGTCATCGCCGAGACCTCACAATCGCCGCTCTCCACAAAACGCGCTCTTCACTGTACTGAATTTTCAACTGTTGTCCAACCCATCTGCTGCAAACTGTCTAGGCTTGGATAAACTCGTTTTGATTTGTAATCCCCTATATGATGCTGATCTCCTCTGGCGCATAATCCCGGAGACCTATCACGAACCATTCAGGCCGGCTTGCCATCGCAGGCTGGAAATGAAACACCTCGCGATGAACGAAGGAGGGTACTTAAACCAGGCGCCCGGGAAACTCTTTCTGTGAGTAAATTTAGATTATTTGTCTGCAATCCAATGCTGACCGCTTGCGATGAAAAAAGCAGCTCCTTACTTTCCGGATTGTGGACGTACTCTTTCATGCGGTGCAACTGAAGATCCTTGGCATACGCTCATCTCTCCTTACGACACCAATGCTTTTCTTGATTATATGCCTCTTATAAGGCCTGAGTCACGGCCGTCGGAAGGCGAGAAGCTCGCGCGACGAGATTCAAGGCGGACTGTGGACGACACGGTCAGACCTAGTGCCTCCAGTGGCTGCAAAGGAACACGCGAGTACACATTGGATTCAACTACTTGGATGGACTCATTACCATGAGGACAGCGAAACAGTCAGTATAGGCCACTGCCGTGAGTGCATTCAAATTGACTGACCACTTATGCATCGCCGAAGATGGCCCCAGGAGCTGTTTCCTTGCAAGATTTCCGGCTTCATATTTGAATATCTATTTCAACCTGCTAGGACTGTCGAGGCTTCGACGCAGGTTCCGATGAGGAGATCCGGCTCTCGTTTCTGCTTTTCCGTCTCTGGCATGATGAACCAGGGTATGAAAACTATTCAAATCAAACCCTAGCGTGTGATGCTGACCTGTTGCCTACAGCTTTGGTTTACATCTCGTATATACTTCAACTGGAATATTGACGGTTTAACCAGGCTGGCGAGACTCGCATCTACGCCACCTCCATCCTTATGGGTTGCTCGCGAGTATCGTTCTCTGGCTCTAGACTAAGCATGGATGACATTGCCTATTCAGCGTCGACATAACGACTTTAAACCTTTGGGTATAGCTATCTTGGCTACATCCTTCTGCGATATCCGACGAAATTTCACCAACTATCTTGGGCATATCGGGCCGGGGACGTAAAGTCACGATACAGTGTGCATAAGCCTCTGCGGCGCGACGCTATGTGATTGGCTTGGGTGCATGTTTTTTCTCTATCCTACTTATTCACACAGATTTCTGGCGGCTCTCGCGGATGGATGAAAGAATCAGCTCCAATCAACAGTAGGTATTTCTTGTCATTCAGCATATCCTCCCGCTTACCGACAAATAGCAACGCACACATGATACAAATCGTGCATATTATTATGAAGGGCTCTAATTTCAGTAACGGAGATTGCGGGTTTTGATTGTGTTCCCATCTGCAGTAGTGGGGTATCTGCATGCAGTAAGGCGTCACTTGCATATCTCGGTTACTTGATAATGTCCCTGCACCCTTCTGTGTTTCAACTTCGGACATGGGGCGCTCACGGCCGCTGCTCTGGCGCTGGGCCTACCTCGTCTCTTATCAAATTAACAGCACGTTTCAAGGACGAA
Organism: Athelia sp. TMB; assembly: GCA_014898675.1. Lineage (NCBI taxonomy): Eukaryota > Fungi > Basidiomycota > Agaricomycetes > Atheliales > Atheliaceae > Athelia > Athelia sp. TMB. The sequence continues at coordinate 5,736 of JACXVL010000159.1, forward strand.
CCGCGGAGAAACTAATTGTAAGTATGTCTGCTGCTCTTAGACTAGTACGTATCCGAATATGGTTCAGGTCATGCGATACCAAGGTTCTTACAATCACAAAAATCCGCGGAAGACGCCGTTTTATATGCCTATTTATCTCCCCTGTTCTCCGAAATTCCATAGCTAATATCTACGTCATGGCTTGGACCGACTCATATATAGCAGAATACATTCACTGTTTGTGATTTACGCTTTGCTTCTCAATACAACCTACTCTTTCTGCTACCTTTTGATTTGCGATCTGACACATTATCGCCAACTTCGCTTCAACAAAATCCACTCGCGCATATTCATAATCCCAACCCCAACTATCAACATGGTCAGTGTCTTGCACGGCTCTATGCGAGAGCGCGCATTGATGTGTGCTACTATCCCTATTAGTCTGCCAATCCTGAGACCAGCACCAAATGCGCATGCGCTTGTGAGCAGCCCAAGAACAAATGCGGCAACGTCAACTGCAACAATGCCATTTGCAGCTGCGCTGCTGGCTCGTGCGTTCGCTCTTGCACCACATAGTCCTCTGTTACTAACCGACCTGGATGTACAGCTGCAGCTGCCAGGCTGGACAGTGCAAGTAAGTGTCATCACCCGCATTTCGTTGCTTCACTGAACTGCTTTATTGAATCTCGGTTCAGGTGCTAAGCGATTTCCGGTGTCCTCATAGCATCTGTGATTGCAGTGTAGTTACTAACGATGTAGTCGCGGTGGATGGTTTGTATGTGTAACAAGAATGTTTGCAATGTTCCTCAGATATCGTCCATGGCCTATCATGGCAACATTAGATGAGCCCTAAGCGTCGGTCTGATCATGACAGGCTCACCATATCAGACCGTATCACAGCATATCGCACTGGTTCTGGCGTGTCCACAAGCTCTTGCTCTGCGAATGTATCCTATAAATCCGAGTCGTCCGCCACGGGCTCGCCAAGCACCTTGAGCCAATTGCAAGAGATGCTGCCAAGCATTGATTGATAAATGAATCTGAACACGAGTATTAGATGATCTCCTCCGAAGTGCTTCACTCCGTCTGCCACCCATTTCAATTGCCCGGCCACTCATGCTTATTCTTGCACGGCCATGCCACCCCGCATGCTATACTGGTGGACTCTCTTCCTCATCACCATCATTCGGTGCCCGACATGCATCTTATCCTTCTTGAGACGGGTTGCAAGTTTTACGCGGCGAGCATCTTCTCGGGGTCTCTTTCCACTACGCTCGCCGCCCCGCCTTTCCGGTCTCGAGCGTGTACAGCGGCCAAGTCAAACCACGTGCTCGCTGGATGGAATGTCAGGCATATCCTAGTCTTAAGCGTGTGAGTGCTATTGGGAAGGAATAAGTGTCAGAATGACTTACCCGCGATCGAATAGTTCCCGCTGGACTTCTGCTGCATAGGCACGCCTCCGCGGATCGAGCACCCGGCGCGCGACATCAAGGACCCCGTCAAGCCACCCGCACAGTAACACAAGCTAACCGAGCAGGCAGCACGCGTGCCCGAGCTGCGTGAAAGCTGGCCTCTCGAAGGACTGTTTGCATCCCAGATGTGGATGCAAGAAAAGCGGGCTTTCGGTCTAGGGAAACGGCAGTGAAGATGGCCGCATGGTCGACTGTGCGAAGTTCGGGCGACGCAGGGTAGGGTGCGGCTTCGTGCGTAGAATGCTCTCCAACTATAGATAGCTCAAAGGCGATGGCTGATGTCCGCGGCGATTGCACATTCGGGGGAAGCGCGAACAGGTTCGCGGAGTGCGAGATGAATTTGACGTCTGTGGAGTGGCTCTGGTGCCGCCTTGCGCAGACACATTGCTGCTGGCTGCGTTGCCCGCACGCTGCCAACTCGTGATAGCGGCCGGCGGTGTCTTGCGGTCTCGCAAGAACTGGAAACGTTTTTGATTGGGAGATTGCTTTGCATAAGAGAAGAAAGCGGGCGCCGGCAGCTAAGATTGCCATGTGAGACTGGAGCGCTATCAGCTTCACCAAGTCCCAACGAAGTGAATACATACTCACGCTTGCCTCCATAGCACACAAGATCATGGGCATTCATTTCCCGCGCCTCGGAGCACCTTCACACCGCTCCAGCCGCCCTTCCTCTCATAAAATGGCAATTCTCGAAGGACTCGGACATGTCCATTCGATCTCGGGAATGCCTGTAGCGGCACGTAGATTGGCGGGCGATAATCGAGCTGCGCTCAGGTACACTGGCGCGGGGTTTTTCAAGTGGATTGAACACGGAGAACGTAGCGTTGGCGCCATGCGCGGGTGATAAGGTCCAGGCCCGAATCGCAAGAAGAGCGGCAAAAGTGGGCCTGCGTTGGGGTAGGTTGTTGTGGCACTGGTATTGAGTGAGAGAGATATGCGATATTCCCGCGTGTTCTTGGGTTACCATGTGCGGTGTCGAGATGTGAGTCGAGGAATGAAGGGTCTGGGACTGGTCAAAGACGGAAGCCAGTTGGCACGAGTGGTAAGGAGGTTATTAGGCAGCTGTCGGGTGCTCGACGATTCGCTGCATTGGATCAGAAAAGACGTCATATCGAGCCAGGCCGTACATGCAGAGTCAGTCCAGGCGCACAGCGGCAAAAAAGATCTTGAAGGAGGTGGTGGCGAAGAGGAGCAACTGCGTCGTTGGTTGGCAGTGCACTGCTTCACTCCGAGCCTAGAGGCGCCGGTCCGCCGGGTCCGGCTTTCTGCGGTCAGTATTGCCAGCTGCGGCCTTTGGCCCCACCTGGGAGTCCCACGATATGTCACACATATGTAGTGGCAGTCAGGCCCAGTCGAAAGTGGCGCGATCCACAGAGATTCGCAAAGATTCCGGACGACTAAGGCTATGGGAATCGAAAATTTGGACTATACGGGATGAGAATCTATTTGCATAGCATCCTCGCAGAATGCCTTAGATTGGTATAGATGCAAATAGTTTCCCCATGATTAGCTATTGATTCAGCCCCTGGCTCGGTTTCATTGTGCAATATATTATCAAATTTATTATTGCTGCTACTCGAGTACACTAGGGGACCTTAAAAGCTACTCTAAGCTGCCTCCCCCCGCCTACAATTACCCCAACCTCCGCTGCAAAAGTCATATTAGAGGGAAACTCGCCGGTAGACCCTCCAAGATGTAAAAGGCGGCCTATCATTGAGTATATTAGCATACTGATGCGCATATAGTCGCATAAATGAAACATACCTCTTATCTGGTGACATATTGACTGCAAAAGCGATACCAACCTAGGAAAATGGGTTAAGGGAGCGCGACGTATTAGAACAACTGAGCACACGTACTATTTTCCCCGCGTCTCGCGTTGATCGCGTGCTGAGCTCCTCGCGCAGCCACGAAATGCGTTGAGTGTCTCAGAAGTTCAGATTAAGGCGTCTGTACAGCTGCTCAGAGTGTAAGTTAGGGATAGGAGGAGCTGTTGAGCACAGCACGACTCACTCGACGCCTTGACTTGTATTTCCCCACTTTGACCCGCCTTTTCACCATCCCTTCGCGCCTCCAGTCGAGTTGCAAGGGCCCCAAAGGCTCATTTCTGAGATACTGCGCAACAGAGGGGGGGAAGAGCCAGCGATGGGCTAAGAAGAGCTGGAGCAGCCATGGATGGGCAGAAGGGCGGGAGGAAAGGGAGATGGTGGTAGTAAGAGAAAGAGATGAGGTAGGCGTCACACGAAAGACTTAGGATTATGTGAGAAGGCAATTGATGACGTCGTCGCCTACGCCATTGTTCTATTGTTAGTACTGTGTCACCTCGAGCGAAGCCAGATGCAAGAATCCAAAGCAACATTTGTGCAAAGGATTTTGCAAGTTCGATCACACAAATATAGCACCCGAGATGTCCAATCGAAATCATTCTGAAAGAATCTCTGGCATTCGATGAAACAGCACGGAATCTACAGCAATCGCAGAGCGTCGCACCGGTTCGCGCCACTTTTGACTGGGAGTCAGGTCCCGGTAACTCTACATAACTGTAAGCTCCACGGATATCCAGAAGCCTAGCAAGACACCCTACCAAGATCTATCCCCTCCTCCGAATTTTTTTTCAGCTCTACGCCAGCCACAGAAGCCAGATGCGGCCTCACATATTTCGCGCCACACACCCAACGCGGCGTGCCTTCCCGCCGGCTTCTTTTCGATCAGGCACTGCCCTGCCCTCTTTGCTCATCGTTGCCGTCGTCGTCGCCCCTCTTTGCTCGTCGTCGCGATCGTCCCGCTTGCCCCTTGTTCGCTATTTTGAATGTTCTCAAGCTTCAAGTGGTAGAATTGACTGGTATGTAAGATATATCGTGTTATTCTAGTCCTTTTGCTGATCCTGCAGGCTGACAGTCGACACTGGACCTCAACCTGCCCCTAGTCTGAGTCAATCACCATCGGCGCACTCTTATGCGCAGGCTTCTTGGACCCCGATGCTGCTGACGCCTTGGCCTTCTTGGCAGGCGGCCGATCAGCTTCAGAGCCCGACCCGCTCTCGTGTCCTCCCCTGCCATAACCCTGCTGCCCTGTCCCAGCGTCCTTGCGTCTCTTTCGAACCACAACCACCACCTCACCTGACGCAATCCGTGCGTCCTCCTCCTCCTTCAGCTCTTTCAGTTCGTCCTCGTCTACCACTTCGAAATACACATCACCATTGGTCATCAGCTCAAGGAGCTTCAAGACCGCCGGCAGCGAGCTTCCCATCGATCCAGGGGATTTGAATTCACGGTGAGGCCAGTTACGGAGAACCACGTTATACTCGAGTGTAATAGCACGGAAGAAATCTTTATATACCATCTTCATTTTTGGTTTCCCGGTGATCAGACCTGTGTGTGCATGCTTCAGTAAGTAATATCTTGTGTTGTGCTGATATATAATGACTTACGGAGACCTTGACGAAGCTTGGTTGATAGCTCGGTCTTCGCAGCTTGGACACGCTCCTTGTACGTGGTCGCCATCCCTGCTAATGTTCCACCTGCAACTGAATACCCTTCGAACCGCGTCAGCAAGTCTTGAATGTCGACACCGTAGACCTTGGGAAGGAAATCGGCAGTGGCTGCATCTGAGAAGTAGGATAGTGGGTCTTGGTTGTAGTCACTGGTGGATCTTACCAGTATGACTATGGCCCTGATACCAACTCGAGCATCAAGGTTAGTGATCTTGATAAATGGCTTGTTTAGTAGCTGACTTATGATGAGGCTCTGGTCGAACGTACAGTGGTTTTAATGCCCTCGAATGTGTGATGTATGTCCATCACTTTGGACTTGATGGTCACACGGCGCCCCATCTGCTTATCCACTTTACTCTCCTCTAGCTCTTTGATGTAATGCTGAATTGTTGCAGTGGACGTATTGCGATACTCCTCTCCATGAGTGCGCGAAATGGTAAGTGCATTGACCTTCGCCTCGCCAGGCTGACGATCTGCATAGACAGAATAATCAATGCTGGCTTCAACACGAAGAGCAGGACACATACCAGCATTGATCTCCTTAACCTTGGCTGCTACGTACGCCCTCCATGGATTGGTCTTTGTGTGCGCCTTGCTTGTGGCTTTGGCACCTAGGTACACAGTGTCTAGACACCTTCGTAGCGGCTTCTTATGCTTGACCCCCAGGTCCGCGCATGCCTTCTGGCAGTAATTCCAGATCTCGGTGACATCTTTGTCGAAGGCTGCGCGCTTGATGCGCTGCTCTGCGGTGAGCTCCTTCCTTGCTTGGGCCGAGAGCTTAACAGCTTTCTTCCTAGGTTGAGGTTGCTGTTTCCGAGCTCTTGCTCGAGCAGTGAGAGCGGATCCATGCACGAGGACCATGGTAGTGCGTAGTGGGTGGTTACTGCAGGGAGCGAAAATACTTGGGCCCCATCATAATATATATTGCTTAGTGGCTCCGTACTATAGGATGGTGAGCGGCGAGCAGCACACAGGGTCTCTGCTCATGTGTGTAGCGTAGCTTCAAAATTTAATTCTTTGTAGCTTCAAAAATTCAAATGGATCATTGATATGAATACTCAGAAATTACTGACGGTTCGTTTACAAGATATTGTGTATATTAGAAAGTAGGTACGGTCTGAGACGCACTGTCCTCGAGGAGACATTTGACCATGGCCTTAGCAGACTTATGGTCTACGTTATGCTTCTCCATCAACACGTTGACCCAGCTACCCAAACTCAGCTCCTCCGCAACCTCTCGAAGTACATTGGCAAACCTGGGCGGCCACTTGTTGTCCAACAGCCAACGTTCGGTAGCCGGCCCAGGTGGAATAATGGGGGTGAAACATGTGTATGGTGTACTGGGACGTGGGAATTTGAATGACTGGTGACTAGGAAGAGCACTGGGAGTAGAAGGGGGTGAAGTCGAGATTGAGGACACTGTGCTGATTGTGGAAATTGATAGTGATCTCGCACTACTGTAGGGGTGTGGTGAAGCATACTTTTTCAGCTCTGCCAACGTGGCAGCACTGGCGCGTGAGGCTGGCGCAGGAGTGACCGAATGTGCTGCTGTCGCAGGAGCCACAGCGAGTGAGGACGCCGCCGGAACAGTTGACAAGCCATGTCCTTGGAGGTCTAGCTCCTCGTCAGATGTGTCCACGTATAATGCCATCATCTTCGTGGCTATCTTATCCACACCCCTGGAAGACCGGGACGGTGTGCTCTGCACAGCTGCATCATCAGAATCGTCAGAGTCAGGGATCTCGATGACGTCCTTGCTCCGGGATACGGTGGCGACGAAAGGTGAAGGCCTAGTTGCGGTGCCCAACGGTCGACCACGCCATGGGCTACTGGGATGGCCAGATACGACCATGTTGATGGGGATGAGGTTATTTGGGATGTGTGCGTAGCCCTGGACATACTCTGTTGCGTTGTCGCTGCCCAGCTGAGCTCGCTGGTGTGACACCAAGGGGACCTGAATATTGTTGATAAACGTGCTAACCATATTCGATAGCGGCTCGTGTGCTGATGTCGAGAGATGGTCCATCCACTTTGGAGTAAAGTAGACTTTCGCGAAATTATTTTCAGCAATGTTGACAATTTTCGTGGGTGTTTCGCCGGTCTGAAGGATGAGTGTCGCGCCTCCAGATAGCCGGTCCATTGTGGTGGCCTAAGCATTATATTAGTAAAGAGTAGGTACAGAAGAGATATAGGACACGTACCACATCATACAAATCCTGCCTCAACAGGGTTAGGAACTCTTTGAGCATGCGCTCACCCGGCTTTCCGGGATTCTGCTGTTTGAATGCGAGTAGGAGAGGGTGGTCCCCCTGGCCCCCTGCCAAATGTGTAGCGTCGCGATGCATGTCGTGACGGAGAAATGCCCTGTCGGCAGCGTCAACTTGGGCGGTGAGGCGGCCTCTACTGGTAGAGCCTGTAGGAAGGGCTGCGAGGTCTGGGTATCCTCCCAGGGAGGCACGGAGGTCCCTGCACGTACCAGGAGTATAAGCTAGAGTAGAACTAATCATGGTAACGAAGGAAGAGGGGGTAAAGGGCAATGAGTAACGAAGCGCACCTTAAAACTTCATTGGCCTCATGCGGCCAATGGCCCGATGCGTCCAACGCCACGCTCAATGGGGCCATTGGCCACCAGAGATCAGATCAGAGCCTCAGGTAGATTGCAGAATCGCAGGGGTTGTGTCCGATGAAAAGACACTGGTTTTATACCATATAGTCTGTGGCCTTAGGGGAAGACGGAGGTCTTTTCAAATTATCACCAATCCAATTTTGTAAGTACTCACTTTTCACGCTATGTTGACCATTACAATAACAGTATCAAGCCCAGGTGTGTCGACCAGAGTATGTGATACGAAGTGGCTCATCATAGATCCATAGCAGGGTGATGTGGGTGAGTGATAGGCATATCCCAACATGCCCTTGCACAATGCTAACCCAGTTTCAGATTGATATATGAGACGGACAGCGCAGCAGAGTCTCTCAGTGTCCCGATAGTGTCAATGGTACAGCAGTAAGCAGGATACAGAGCACAGTGGTTGCTCTATCCTATCCTGTGCGTGTGACATGACACGTCAATCTGATTGCGAGTCTGGCGCCGAACAGCACATTCAACATCAAGACCAGACTTTGACAGACTTAGATATTGATTTATGCACAGGTGGTAGATGTATGCAGGTATGATTGACAGTGGATAATATATGGGCTACATTGGGCTACATTGCGGAAGCTACATAGTCGGTCAGGCTATTTAAGCCATCCTGAAACACGTCATCCTCTATATCATCCTCCTCGTCCTCTAAATCGATGCCCCTCTGCTCTCCATCCTCAAGAGCCGCTGGCAAGCCCCCGACCCTAGTACCACAGGTGCGGGAACCTGTATATCCTTTCAGGTCTGCAGTGTCATCGAGGCGTCTCTTGTGGACACAATTAACAGCCGCACGTAAGTCCCACCTGTGAGCCAACACCACAGAAAGGCCGGGATTGGTGGTGCGTAGCTGAGTGATGACTGAATGATATAATGCGGCTTCGTCACGCATGAAAGTACGGAGGCGTGTAATCTCAGCATTAGCACGTTTGAGCTCATTGTGCGCACACCGTACCTTGAAGTGGCAAGCCATAGCGGCACGGTATTTTGGCTGGGCCCATACACGAGTCTGCACAGTGTTGCGAGTGTCGCGGAGTAAGTCGAACTCGGCGAGGGATGAATAGAGTAAGACTTCCTGGAAGTCCAGGTCTTCGCGTGGGGGATCCAGAGTTTTTGCAAGGCGGTTATAATTGGCCAATGCTGTCCCGATAGCACGTGAGCGTGTCCTAAGAGCCTTCGCAATGAGTGTCCGTTGCTTATAGGCTATGCAACAAAAGTATTCCATGAGTATATGAATAGCATAGTAATTTAAATAAGCGTACCAGTGCCACTGTGGTTCATTTTGGTAAGCTCGAAGAGCCGTTGCACCACCAAAGCTTCCAGGGAATCCACGGCGCGAAGGTATTTGCGGTTTGTGATATACTCCTTGATGCGAATGTAGTCCGGTGAGCTTGCTGTCCAACTCTCCGTTATACCAAGGTTGATCTCTATAGTAGAGACGTTATCCTCTGCGCGGACGACACGATTGTACGTCGTTGATTGGTTCCGTTGGAGCTTGGTGAGATCCTTCCCGATGGCACCACGCAAGATAGCTCTATCGCGGGCTGCATGAGTATTTGCTGCAGCTGCGATAGTTGCTTCGGCCCTGGAACAAAGCCAATTAGTGTAGTAGGCAAACTAAGCAGTAGAAATACTCACCGAAACTTTGTTAGGTTGTCGAGCGCCTTGACATAGTCAAGGTGCAACGTATTTGCGAGAGGGTTGACTTTTAGGTTGGCTAGATAATTCCGCTCTTCGTCGAGGTACCTGTCAAAATCCTCTAAACCAATATCGAGGTCGAGGCATGCTTGCTCGACAATAGGCACATTGGATGCAATTGTGTCGAGAGACTGCTGGTAGTTGTTGTATATGAATGTACCTAATTTTACACTGATTTAGCGGTGGGAAAAAATATTCAAAGAGAGACTTACTGAGAGCTGCGTACTTATCTTCGTCTTGAAAGTTGAAGTGGGCTTCAATTGCCTGCTGGCGATGAAACTTGGTGGCGAGCCGGGTGGTTGGTGCGACACTGTTTGACAGCGAGAAGCACCGCTCGCATGTCTCGAAGTCTTCGATGCCGAGAGAAGGGATGTATTGCGGGTGATAATCTAACTGGCAGGGTCTGTTGTGAGCGTGCCCGTGAAAGGATGGTACCACGAACTTCAGCCGCTGAGCGGCCGCGCGAGCTCCTAGCGTACTGGTGGCCACGGTCTGGGAGAATGCACAGCCGATGTCATACCCGAGAACGTTGTCATCCCCAAGGAGCTCGAGGATCTTGGCTACCATGGCAAGAGGGTACTTGGCTCTGCAGACATATTAGCAATACCATTCATTAGCGACAGATAAAAAGCACTAACAGCTCACCACTTTGTATCATGTCACATATTAACATGAGGAAACCGTGCCGACAGAGCAGCACGAAGACACCTGTGATAAGAAACATTGAAAACATTTTTTTCTGGCCTTCGGGCCCAGCATTCTTCCACCGTTTCGTGCACTGAGTGGGTGTCACGCCTGGCATTGGATTGTCGACGTCCTCCTGCTGGGTCGTGAAGCGTCCATCCGGGACTCCCATCTCAGCATCTAGCCACTCGTCATCACCATCCAACTCATCAGCCGTGGCGCCTTTCTTGTTGTGGCTCGCGACTTCATCCTTATACTGGTTAACGTACGCAGGTGAGAGCCACTTGCTTGAGCGGCCTACGCGATTGTCTGTGCGCTCGAGGCCACGGCGGAAGGACTCGTCGACGAGCTTGAGGGAGTTATTGCCGTCCATGGTAGCCAGGATGCGATGCTCCAACGGTTCTTCGCCTTCGAGCTCATACATGCAGCATGGGCACGCGTTCTTAAGCTCCCAGTCCTCTGAGTCCCGCCCGAGGGCAGCTGCCACCCCTAGGTCCACCTGATGGAGGATTTCGAGGTATACATCAAATGCGTCACTAAATTGACGAGACAGATGACGGTGGAAAGGCCGCTGCATTAAATATATTAGCAATGTATGTAAACACGCATGTGCATGATACCTACATTGTGAACGTGACAGAGTTTCCGCACGGAAGCTTGAATACTGAGGCGGGGGCAGACTCGATGAGTTTGACGGTAGTCTTCGAGAGTGCGGATAGATATGGCGATGGTGGGATACAGTGGCGAGGAGCCAATGAAACCTAAGTGGATGAGCCCTTCGTTGGTATATACCATGAGGGGCGGTCTGCTGAATTGATAAAGGCCATAATCTACAAAGAAATTCAGGTTAGTAGAGCGCTCGCGGTATGATAGATGCTCAGCCTTACCAAACGTGTCCACACCCTGCATGAGAAAGTCCCCTTCGCCCGATGGGGCATCGGACACAAGCGGTGCTTCATCGTTACTGTCTTCGCCATCTTCGGCCTCAGGAGTTGCGGGTCTCTGGGGGAGAGGAACAGTATTGACCGGCGGACTGTCCGGATTTACTGGAGACGGGGTCAATGGGTTGCTTCGCCAATGCAGATATGCATCAACAAGACGAGGCATCTGCCTCTGCCAATGATTCACTGCTAACAGTGTCCTGTCTGAGCGGATGCGGGTGTCCTTGACGCTGGCTTGAGATGAGTCTGGAGGACCCTGATACACAAAACAAAACTCACCGTGGCTTGCGTCGCTGCCGCATACCTTCACCCAGCTCTGAAACCATTTCCTCATCACCTGCATGGCTATGGCCAGCGCCCTCGGTTCCTGGAGGGGGGTGCATGAAGGTGTCACTCTCTGCACCGCCATCATCCATCTCCACATCATGGTCAATCGCGACGCTGGAGTCCAGGAGGTCTTGGCGTTCTGAGTTACTCATCACTGGTGTAGTATAAGTTAGGGATAGAATACAGTGAGCAATCAACTTACATGAGATCTCTGCATTGCGCGTGGCATTTGCGAGAGCAAGACGATCCTCGCGACCATGGGGGCCCTGAGAGGAGGTAGTCGGGGCAGCAAATGTACGACCAATTGACACCTTGGTTCTGCGACTCAAGCCAGACCTTGCAGCCATGGTGAACGAGGACACAAGATGGGGAGGAGCACGACGACGACGACGACAGAGAGAGAAGCATTGAGCGGCAACGACGAGTAGTCAACAGTGCCCGAGGCAGACTGATCGAAAAGATAGTGTCGGAAGCCGGCGGGAAGGCACGCCGCGTTGGGTGTGTGGCGCGAAATATGTGAGGCCGCATCTGGCTTCTGTGGCTGGCGTAGAGCTGAAAAAAAATTCGGAGGAGGGGATAGATCTTGGTAGCACCTGTAGATCCCACGTCAAACATGTTGTTTGATGTGGCTTCCGGCTGCAATGCCCTATCTAACTTGAATGAAAACAGGTCAGTCCCTCAGCCTGCGTTAAATGTGTTAAATACTCACCTCGGATCACAGTGATATCATCAGCATGACGTCCTCAAGGACAGGCGGGTGACCAGCGGCGGAGTCCGGCGTCAGTCGCTGGTGTCAACGGTCGGCATCGTCAGGCACATGCGTGCTCGTCGCCGCCAACGATGAGTGCGCCGCCCCCCTCGTATCTCTGCGAGAAATTGACCGTTTAAAGCAGAAAAAAATACTAGTCTACTGTAATTGATATAGGGAATACAACTATTGTGTTTAACAGAGCGGTACAATATTTATTAAGGTGCTGATACATGCGCCCGGTCCATAGCCATAGCAAGTATGTCCATCATATCTTCACCATCCTGCATTTCGGCCTCGTCGTCGGCCTCCTCTTCTTCCAGCTCAAATTCCTCTCCCTCTATGTCTATGTCCCCTCCCGATGTTGTCTGTTCATCTGCTGCTGTTGGTATGGCTGAGTCGGGTGGTGTCCATGAAGCAGAGCCGCCTCGCCCAGTATCAAGGCTTTCGCCAGGCTCTATCGAGCCAGAGAAGCCCTTCAACTTGGCTATGGCTTCAAGCTTACGTTGATGATGGGCCGCGAACCGCCCGCGTGTGTTCCGATAAATGTATATCTGGTGAGCAAGCAAGGGATCCGTGATGCGGGCCTCTTCTTCACAGTGCTGAAGGTAGCGCGCCTCATCGCGCAGCTGGGTGGCGACACGTCGAACCTCGATGTTCAAGCGCTGTATTTCTTCGATTGCTCGAAAGATCTTGAAGTGTTGATCCATCGCAAGTCGGCCCGCCGGTGTGGCCCAAGGTTGCAGGCGGACATCTTGCCGGCTATCCCGAAGTAGATCGAAGTCGGAGAGAAATGCGTATTCGACCACCTCATCCCATCTGAGGTCGGGGCGAGGTGGATTCAATGCTGACGCTGCTGCATTGTATCGATCCAGTGCTGATCGGATGGTTGACGAGCGTGATTGCAACGCTTTTCCGATGTGCGTGCGCTGTTTGTACCCTATTTACTTTATGTTAGTAGCTTCGGAATGCAAGCAATTGAATATCATACCCATTTGCGCACGATTCATATTGGTCAGCTCAAAGAGACGCGCTACAATCAACCCCTCGAGGTTATCGAGCGCGAGCTGATACCGACGCATCACCACCATGCGACCAGTCTCTTCAAACTCGGCGCATTGAGGCGTCCATCGCGAAGCTAGGCCTAGCTTGAGCTCTAATGCTTGAACGCAAGCTAGGCATTTGTCGCGGTTCTCGATGGCGTGACGCCGACGCGCTTCAATCGCACGTGTATCATCGCGCGCGTTCGGGACGGTGGCATGGAAGGTCACGCTCATTGTGGCGGCGAGAACCGCCCTAAAAGGGTGTCAGTACTCAATAAAAGTTGTATGGATGAGGGAGCTTACTCGCTTTGCCAGAGATTAAGCAATCTCTGGTAATACTCCATCTGGAGTGTCTCTTCGGGGGGCTCGCGTTTCAGTCCTTGGAGGTAGGTCTTCTCCTCAAGGAGCCACTGCTCAAAAACACCCTCTCCAGTGACTCCAAGGTCCGCTTTGGTGGCTTCGAGGGCAGTCGGGGTTTCTTCAAGAGTACGAAGAGCCTTCTTGTAGTGGTTGTAAATATAAGTGGCTAGAATAGTGAGATAAGCGAAAGCAAGTTTGAACTGAAGTAGTCATACATACTCATATTCTGATAATTTTCAAGATTGTCCAGGTTATGGAAATACTCACTGATAGCCTGACGACGATGGAAGACGCTCATGTACCGAGTTGAGCCAGCCAGCGCGTTTGATCCGGAAAAATTCTGCTCGCATGCCCCGAGCTTCTCATCACCGAGGCCTTCCACATACGTTGTGAGGTGCTCGAGTTGGCAGAGTCGCTGGTGGGCGTGGCCGTGAAATCCGTCAACCAACGACGTGTAATTTAAAGCTCGAGCGAGGGCCCCGAGCTCGCTTTTATTGAGCGTGACTTTGAAATGACACCCAGTGTCATACCCGCCGCCTAGGTTTGCGCCGAAGACCTCGAGGAGCCTTGCTACCGTCGCCAGCGGGTACTTGAACCTAGACAAGTGGGTGAGCGATGTAATCGACGACTTGATTCATGTGAATGATACTTACAACTCTCCGCTGCGTACCATATCCGCGAGCGTCAGCGTGAAGCCGTGGCGGCAGAAAGATGCAAATAGGCCCGTCTCGTCGAAGCAGCCCCATGCACGCCTTGTGCTCTCGGTTTTCATGTTCTTCCAGCGTTCTTGACATGTGTTCGCCTGGTCACTAGCATCAGCCTGTCGTAGGCAGGCTTGTCAGTGACTATCCTTTACGTTTTGACAAACAGCACCTACTTCATCATGGTGCACATCCTTGGTGCCGGTTTTTGTCGCCCACTTGTCGACATCTGCACGCGAAAGGTATAGATTCCCATGCTCGGTTCTCGTGTCGAAGCTTTCGACAGAAGGACCGAGCTCAGGATTAGCATCGTCGGGGTCGGCACGCCTCTCGAAGCGCTTGAGCGAGTCGTTGCCGTCTTGTACGAAGAGCATCGCAAACTTGAGGGTCGGCTCGTCCTTGAGCCTGTACATGCAGGCGGGGCAGTTGTGGCGGAGGTGCCATGTGCGCTCGTTGCGCCCCAGGGCTCCGTCTACGCGGGACTGGACACGAGCGCGTACGGCCAGATACAGGTCATACGCGATTGAGAACTGACGCGACCTGTATTTCTGAAATTGTATCTGTAAGTAGTAGTGTTAGATAGTCGAATTGAATAAGATAAGATAGTTGGGCTTACCGATTGCAAATCAGATATGGTTCTGACAAAGGCTTGAATTGAAAGTTGGGGGCAGCGAAAACGGGCGCTGCGGTACAGTTCCATGGTACTGGTCGTGAACACGACCGATGGTGTGATGGGTGCCGTTGGCATGAAGCCCTGAGCTACTAGCGCTGCGCATGGGCTTGGATCCGTGGAGGGATACTCGATGTTGACGATTGAAGTCTCTACATCTCGGTTAGTAATGCATATGATCAAGATGGAGGTATAAAAGATTTACTGTAAAGATCAATGACTGTGACGGTGTGATTTTTTAGATACCAGTCACCGGCGCACCGAGCTTGCGAGCTAGGGTCGGGGAGTGGCTGTTCACAGTCTCGCCGATGACACCACTCCATGTAAGTGTCTGTAAGCTTATCTAATTGAAGTTGAAAGCCACGATTGCGACGCTCAGTGCGCTCTCGTCGTATACGGCGATCAACACGTCGCTTTGGACTAGCTAGTAGATCAGGCATACATTAAATAGCAGTACAAAAAGTTTTGACGCACCTTGTATATAACGCATCCAGCTCTCCGCCGGCGTGACTGATCTCAAGTGGTTGCTGGCCGGTGACAACATCACTGTAGGCCATCTCGATGTCATGAGCTTCAGCTGACCCTTCGGGTGCTAGCTGATAGAGCTCAAACAACTGCAGCTCCGTCATCTCTATGGCAAAGATTCAGTCAGTGGGCAATTTATGCTCATATGGTAGGACTCACGCTTTCGTCGACGCTGCGCATTTTTTTGCTGAGCTTTCTTCTTCTTGATAATGCCATTTGTTGAAAGTACCGAGCTTTCCTGCACCACAAGACCAGTTGTGGGATCGCGATACGTATGAATTGAACGATGGCCTTTCGAGGAGGATGAAGTTGACCAGGCAGGACGCGACATGGCACAGATTGGAGGATGCGAGTGGTGAGAACTGTGACATTAAGAGAAGGCGCGACGTGTTTGTGTACTACATCACGTGCACGCCACAACATCGCGATCGACGTCAGTCGTCGATCATACTGAAGACTTGAGTCATCACCGTCACCTCTTCTGTGCTATGGCATCCACTGGTGAGTGCAAAGCTTTTCTCTACTTTTTTATATACACTAATCAACGACAAATGTTCAGTTACGATCCTTGCATACTCTATATCTACTCCATAGTCTTGTTTACCCGTCAAATTCCATCTCAGCCAGCTTAATCTCATAAAACCTCACTTCTGATAATGTGCCGACGATCAAATCGTAGCTCTGCAGGAAGATATCTGCAACATCGTCAGGGGTACTCTTAGGAGAAACCCGCCCCAGAAATTTGAGATTGCGCAAAATTTGGCGCCCCTGCTCTGTGTGGATTTGAACCTCTTCTAAGAATTCCGCCAGCTGCCCATCCTCCTGCGCACCATTCATGTCTCTTGTAAACTGCTGCTCCCAGAGAGACTCGGCCCCCAAGCTCCAAGACCAGTTGGCGAGATCAATCCTTGCGGCACGTATATTGTCTATGATATTGCTGTTGTGAGATGAACTGGTGTCGGGCTCTGCTCTTTCATCTGAAGAGCTCGGAAAATCAAGCGGCTCGCTCTCGTCGCTATCGTCTGGGCTGGATTGACCGTTGGCGGTGGCGGTAATGGTTGCGGCGGCGGTGGCGGCGGCTCGTGCCTTCTCTCGGTTTCTGATTCAAAACTATACGGTGAGCTTGATACTGATAAAATACGGGATGTGATCAGCTTACCGTGCGGATCTGATACGAGCCTTCTCGTTTTGAGCCTCCTTCACACTACATAGAGGTGAGCAAAATTTAAAGTATGGACGTCTGGACATACCCTGGCTTGGCCATCCACTTCTCAGTGTTCCGCCTCTGGCGCTCACGGTGGTACTGCGAGAGAATTGGGTTCATGTTATTGTGAGGTAGGGGCGGGAGGCGGTAAAAGAAAGGAAAAGCGGGTGCAATGCCTATTGTTCGCCATCGTTCACTATTGCACGATCACGCGTTCGCTATCGTTCGCTATTTCATCAATAGCAAACGATAGGGAGCGCGTGATGGCGAACATAGCGAACGAATCAAGAATCGCCTCTGGGACACGCAGTATAAATCTGTACCCTTTGCCACACAATGATAGATGCTTTTAAAGTTATCTAAGCCGCCCGCCAGAGTTTTGTACCGTGCCAAACATGTTGAAGAAAACCAATAATATTCTCGGAGGAAAGATCGCAACAGCGGCACTGTACATACATGTGGCTGAGGCAGCACACTCGACGAGACAATGTGGCGAACTCTACCAACTCTGTAAGTCATGCCATTCATCTTATATTATTCATATTGAAACTTGTATTAACCACTGGCAGTGGAATTGGCAAGTTGGACTGTGGACTTTCAACACCGTCGCTGGATATGCGTAGCTATAGTGCACCCCCACTATGATGCATCTGCAGCTTTATTAACTGAATGAACCGATAAATTGAGTTTGTTACGGTATAAGCAAGATATATTCTGGGACGTGATATACATGAAATCTACAACTACAAGCCGGTTTAGTTTTGGGCAGCCCGGTGGGCCTTCGCTGCGTCCTTGCGCAACACGCACACCGTGCTCCCGTGGTGCGTGAGCCACTGCACACTGGTCAGATTGCCCACCCGCTGGCTTCCGCCGTCATGTGTGCAGAGCACGTGGGCCAAGGTCTTCTGCCAGCTCACGCCCGGGCTCTCCGCGCATACGGGGCCCCTGCCGCGGGCCTTGACACACTGCTCAACACCGCGGTGCAGACCGTCCCCGCGGTGCTGCGAGTATGCACGCCTGCCGTGGTGGAGGCGACTGCAGCGCCGCGCAGAGTGACGAGATCCTCATGGTGGTGCGCGCGTGGCTCGCGGCTGTTTGCGGGCTGAAGCACGACGGCGGGGTGATCCTGGACAGGAAAGATGAGGGCGTGTACGCGTAGATCAGGGTGAACCACGTACTTGACACGATCCACGCGAACTCGGCGCCGGGCGCGCCATCGTACGCGGTGCTCGGCCTCGGCGGCGCGTCAACGTACATCGTGTTCAAGGCCAGCTTCAGGAAGACGGACTTGGCGCTGATAGAGGGCGGAAGTCGAACTCGTGTGTGCTCCGTGCACAAGGAGCACGGCCGCTGGCAGCATCATACTCAGCTGGTTCGTGGTGTGTCGAGGGCGTGGAGCGCGGTCTTGAGCGCGCGCAGCGCAGTATGCGTGGGGTAGAACTCAGGCGGGGTATCGGCATCGATGTTGTCCAGAAGCGAGGGCAGCCCAAGCGCATTGTACCTTGCATGTGCGGCGAGCGGCAGGAGCAGCAAGTGCAGTTTTACGGCTGCGCATCCATCCGTCAGCGATGTTAGTCTTAAGTAAGAGGGAAGACATACCGGTTGAGATCTTAGCCTTACGCGCTGCAGCAGGCTTGTGTCCATAACACACAATCGCCACACACGGTGCATACGCACCGCGCTTGAGTCCCGCGAGCTGGCACGCGCCAAACATGCACACGCAAAAGGCGGCCTCCTCCGTAAGCGATGTGATGAGTCGGTCGTACGCATGAATGTTCTCGCGAGCAGGAGATGTTTCTGAGGGAGGGGGGGCTCTGGTCCGCTGTCTCCTCGGTTGGGGTGTTGGTGGAAGCGTCACTGCACGATCGCGTATACACCCTGCCCGAGCACAGCTACACATACCACATTAGTAGCGCCCATGAAGACCTAGCTGGATTACTTACTGGGGAAGACGACGGATCTGCCTGAAACAAAAGAAAATGGATCAGATTTCGATAACCATGCAGATTAAGGCTGGAGTAATGTGCGCCGCTCACGCAGCGTCCTGGCGGGGTCACCGTCGCGGAGACGCACACTAATCGAGCCAAATGATCAACACATACCTTGTTCGTAGCTATGATCTTGAGGACTGAAGGGTGCGCAGGGGAGGATGCAGCAGGATGCAGTGTGGTCGGTCGAGGTCAGTCGAGGGTTGTTTGTTGACTGTTCTCACGATTTTCAATTCAGTTAGTATGTAATAGACGCCAAGCGGTTGACGAGCACTCACCGCACACTTGTTATAGCACCTTAGAACTTTGACGTATGCCTAGTAAGTACGATACGAGGACCTGCAAGGTGACTTTCTAGTTAGCAAAAGAATCGGTGAGCAAGGGCTTGGCTTGTCCCGAAAATGAGTGTTATCTGTGGACTTAGCTGGGCGACAAGTTGTGCTACTCGCTAGGCCGTCCGACTTCTGGTATTTGAAGCTGCAGCTCTGGCCCGTGATGTGGAAGTGTGCAGCAAACAGTGTGACTGTCTCCCACTCTGGCGGTGTGTACTAGGCGTAATCAATTCACATGGCGGTAGTCTCTCTTGCTGAGTCTTTACTGTGGCGGCGCCATGATCAGCGCTCAGGAGCACCCAGAAATAATGAATTGCAACATACCTGGGACTTGATCCTGCTCTCTCATACCCTCGTCTGCCTGCGTGTAGTACTGGATAACTGGTAAGGGCAACGGGTCTTGCGTTTTGATATTTTGAAGACACGTGATGATGGCAGGGGGCATAATCTGGCAAATTTGCCCCCTCATTTGCCCCCCTTTTCACCCGTCCCCCCCCCTCCTATCACGAAAAATCCATCTAGTCCAGGCATCACAGAATACTAAACAATTAATCTGCTCTCGCTTTTTTTCCACCCGCCTGAGCATCATAATGGCACGTCCGTACTACCATACCACCCCCACCCTTCGCTTTGAACGCGAAGACTGGAGCAACGACCCTGGCGCACCCAATTTTGGACCCCCTCCTCAGCTTCCGGCCAGCTCCTCGACTCTCTATGACTCTCACAGCAGCCTTGGCAATTTCTTGCCTAGGGAAAGTCCGCCCAACGCATCGACAAGCTACACAGCCTCGACATACAACAACCCAACATTGGACTGGAGTTCAATGGCCCCTCCCAGCGACCAGGAGATGGGCCAGCTGGGGATTCCCAGCCAATACCCTGCCCAATTTCCATCATTTTCTGCTCCCAGCGCCGCAGGATTCACGACGAAGCTCAACGCGCCCCTCGACAACGTGTCGATGGACTCCATTTCGCGCCTCAATATGCGCATTACCACCGCCTCAAGCGCCATGTCTCCCAGTGGCACGGCTCCGCTTGCGTTGGACGCATCAATGGGTGTTCATGCGGGAGTAGCGCGCGGCACGACTGTGCCGTTGCTCACCCTCAGCACGGCCGAAGTCAGTGATGAAGAGGCGGAGGAGGAGGAGGAGGAGGAGGAGGAGGAATACGCACGGAGCACGTTGAAGCAGCGCCACCCTAACAAGCCTGTGGCAGTCATTCGCCAGTGTCGCAAGCTTACCGAGAGCCAGAAAACCGCTGCAAAACTCACCACTCAGATCAACAAGGAGAAGAATCAGCGTGTCATGGCCGATGTCGTCTCAGTGGCAACTGGACGAATTCGGGAGGCCAATACCCTTGCAGAGAAGCACTCCGTCCCGGTCCACCGCATCAACAAACTCATTGGCAATCCAGGAATCGTCAAACAGCCGAGGCGCCCCAATGCCGCCAATGGTCTGGTTGCTCAAAAGTTCGACGAGTACAATGCAGGTTAGTCCACGGGAAGCCAGCAAAAAATTAAAACATACTAAAATAATTATCAGATCGCCCTGCAGGCTCGAAGTTGAAGCTCAAGGATGTGAGAGAGAGGATGAAACTTGATCCCGAGTGCGACCTCAAGACCATGTCGGAGGATAAGAAGGAGGAGCTCCGCGGGATGGTTGCGCAGCGCCGCGAAATCAAGTCCGTCGCTGTCCGCCCTACCAATCGCTCTGCCGCAAGGACTGCACAGATAAAGCTCAAAAACATCGGTCGGGAGGTGAGCAGCGTCAGTATAGCTTTGGTGGAACCTGCTAATCAATCTTTACAGCTTCTTGAAGTGGACGAGCAATGTGGGGCATACAACATCACATTATTCACTCGAGGGCACCTTGACGACTCTGTGAAGCCGTGTGTGCTCGCGTCGCCGGAGGCCCACGATTTTTTTACGGACGTGCTGAAGCTCAACGTATGGGATGTCCTCAGGCTCTTCGAGCAGTGGGCGTGTACTAGGAAGAAAGGTGAGTCTCTGCACACACAATATTTGTCAATATGCTCACCAAACCGATTATAGGTGCACCTGTTCGTGACTCCCTTGGCTCCAATCGCAAGGAGATCGTCGAGGCAATGCAGGCCGGCATTGGTGAGTGTAATGACTACTGCTTCGAAAACTACTAGACTTACTTGACGCCCAGGCTTCCATACCAACTCAAACCGGGGCAAGATCCCCATGAGTTTCAAGAACTTTGAGCACGACATCATGGAAAAGTACAAGCTCAAAGTCGTTGGATGGCCCGATGGTCTTGAGATGAAGAATCCATCTGACATTGGGTCCATTGACGACCTTCGCAGGATCAACCGAGCCTGGAAATCAGGGCAGGCTCGCTTCATGGAGCTCACAAGCGCAGAGAAGAAAGAGCTTGCAGCAAAAATCAAAGCGCGTGAGGAGGCAGGGGAGGTTGCGACGCGTAAACGAGCGGAGCGGAGCGACAAGGGGGGGACACACGCCAGACGCACCACTGCTGCCAAGAGCGCCGCAAAGCGCACTCAGGTCAAAGCTCGTCGTGCTAAGCAGCGCGCTGAATCCTCGTCTAGCAGGTCGGATGAGGGCGAACAGGTATAGTTAGTTTCCTCATACTGGTTCTCTAGTACTCTCCGAACGATCTTGTCAACGAGCACACCCTCGGCGCCCTAGGCCTTAGTCTGTAGTTGAATTTGATGGATCTTGAATTTTATTTGAATTACTTGTCTAAACGATATACTGTGTGTAGAAAGAGAGAGATAATCAATGTGATCACTCTTTGAATCGACTTCAACAACCAAGTAGTTGTCGAGATATGAGGGGCCGGCGCGCTCATCGTTGGCGGCGACGAGCACACATGTGCCTGACGACGCCGACCGTTGACACCAGCGACTGACGCCGGACTCCGCCGCTGGTCACCCGCCTGTCCTTGAGGACGTCATGCTGATGATATCACTGTGATCCGAGGTGAGTATTTAACACATTTAACGCAGGCTGAGGGACTGACCTGTTTTCATTCAAGTTAGATAGGGCATTGCAGCCGGAAGCCACATCAAACAACATGTTTGACGTGGGATCTACAGGTGCTTGGTAGGGTGTCTTGCTAGGCTTCTGGATATCCGTGGAGCTTACAGTTATGTAGAGTTACCGGGACCTGACTGCCACTACATATGTGTGACATATCGTGGGACTCCCAGGTGTTTGGCCCTTTGCCTGCGACACTCACCTCTCCTCAGCTCAAGCCTCACGCCACGCTGCCAACTGCCTCCAGATGCACAGAGTACCGATCATGCAACCGACGCCAGACTGCCACATAGTCTAAATATTTAGTCGCCCGACGACCATCGACCACATTTCATAATCCGAGAAACCGTCGCGACTTGTTTGCCCCACTAGCCTTACCAGGCACACACCAGCGCAGCATCATGGTTTGACCTGCTGTCACAGCATATGCCACGCAATGAACGACGAAGGGCGCCCAAAAAGGTAGCCGGTCGCTACACCTCCTCTGTGAGTATAATGAAATACCTGGACTCTGGCGATAAATCTGATCGTTTTGCGTCGAAAAAATGCTGCTCTCTATTTTTATAGCCAATGAACAGGGCAAGCGGCTCATTGAATCTGATATGGTACTATCTATCTCCAACAGGGCCCCAACTCTCGTTGATATTATGGACCACCCAAGCTCGCATATGACGCAATGCCACCCTCGAGAATATCTCAAGTGAAAGTCAAATCGGGCTGTGATTTCGTTAGCTTTGTAGCGGACATTGCATCGTTCATGCACGACGCTCAACGCAGGCATTCGAGCATTTGGCTCTCGTTTCCGTCTTACCTCCTGGCGCATGCACGACCCAGGTACGCGGGTCGCGTTCAGCATAATTCCCGACCCGTAATACTGACTCGCACTATTCCTGCAGCTTCACTTTTCAACCTATCATATGCGAGGCTCTGGAACTCATTTCAATCGCTTTTTTCACGGGGCCGCCCAGAATGAGCAGTCGCCTCCCGACTCTCAAACAAACATCAATACAGGGACTACTCCTTCCGCCCCGTTAAAAGTGTTTTCAAGCCACGGACAGTGACAACGGGAACTGAGCAGGGTGACTTGGGGGCGCCTGTGCAGGGCTTCGGAGGCAGAGTGCTCACCGCCACCGCCACCACTAGCATGAGGTTCTGGGATTGGGCGCTTGTGTCACTTCTTCACATCGATCAACTTCATCGTTTGAAAGATGGATCCCGGAGCGGATCCAACAAAGTCGTAAGTGCTCTGTATTCCTTATTCAGTCAACTTGGCTGAACCGCACTCAGCGAACCCAGCGCGGCAGCGATTGTGAAGGCTCGGATATCCAGTACGTGGTCAGACATGTTTCAGACTAGGCGGGATTTCCGATTAGGAATCGTGCGATCGCATAGATCTCAAGTGCAGTAAACTCGCAAGGAAAACATGGTGGAAGAAACCATTTTACATCAAGATCTCCCTCGAAGGCCAGCCGCCCTTCCAAACAGCATTCGTCAAAGGAGATTCTGAGCTTTCATGGAGTGACGTGTATACTTTGTGAGTAGCGCATACTCCGTTGGAAGCTGCGTACTGACGTAAGAATTCCAGCAAAACTTCAAGCTCATTTTCCATCCGCGTCCAGCTCTTAGAACACCATATCCTTCATAAAACAAAAGAGATCGGCGAGGTCAGCGTGGACTTGCAGACGCTCCTGGGAGGAAACTCGATTGGTAGAGCCTTTCATTCCCGATGGATTTCCTCCATTAATCATTTGCCCCTTTCAGAAGTCTCTCTCCAGCTGCGGAAGCCCGAAAAAGTCGGCGGGCCCGAAGCATTACCTACATTCATCTCGTTCACCATGTCAATCCTCGGTGACGGTGCAGACGTTGTTCTTCTTCGCGAGGGTGAAGCGATTATGCAAGCGCGCGCGAGCTTGGAAAACATGAGCGTCGTTCCATCTGCTCTTTCGAAGACACAGGCAGCGTCTAGCATGAGTAGCGAAACCCTGAATTCTGCGAAATCTTTGGTGGATATCTGGGGCTCGGTTTTAGACAAGATTGAGTTATTCGCGAAGATCGCTGACCAGATATCAGCGGTAAGTATATCAAATTACGATTCCGAGTAGAGCGCTGAAACGAGGTCATCAGATTCATCCATATGCGCAGACAGCATGTTTCATACTATCAGCCGTGCCGAAGGTCCGTCATGCGTGCTTCGTCGGCCACAAGTATGTTGAACACGTCATACAAACAGATTATCATTGCCCAGAAACAACGCGACGATTTGGTGTTTCGACTGATGGAGACTATCGATGATGTACACTCTTTTCTTACCGACGCCGAGCCTACAGAAACGATCAAAACGCATCGCGAGATCCTTGAAGATATAAGTGCTTTGACCGTGGAATGTGCCTATCTTATTCGCGATTACACCGTCGACAAAGAATTCTGTATGCTTGCAAAGTTTCTTCTCCGAACGTCATCCTAACAGTCATTCGTAGGGACTCGGATCGCCCATCTTACGCTGGCAGGGGTGGAATCAAGAATTCAACAATATGACGAGAAGTTCAAGGAGCTGAAAGCACGGTTCAACGAGCGCGCGATTGTTCGGATTGATATTATGCTTCTGCGCTGCTTGGAGCAAGTTCAAAGCATTCAGAACAAGGGTAATTTCGCGTTGATTCCATTGTTGAACTATATGCTAATCTCATCTCAGCTGTAACCCTGATTATCAATGACCTGCCTTATGCCGACGGCGGCGGATTCGACCCAGACAAGGCTTGCATACCGGGGACTCGTGTATTTGTTCTGGACGAACTCCATCGGTGGATCAACGAACGAGATAGTGACGATGTTCCTCGACTCTTAGTCCTCACCGGCGTTCCTGGGTTTGGGAAATCCGCCATCTCGAATACTCTTGCCCAACACTATCGCAAGGTTAAGAGACTTGGATCTTTTGTTTCCTTCAGTCGAGCAGATCAGGTGCGACGTCACCCGGGAAATCTGCTGAGCACCATCTCCCGGGATATCGCAGACCTTGATCCGCACTGGCGGTTGGCGCTCTGCGCGGTAGTCGAGAGCGACCACTCGCTGGCCAAAGGCACGTCGCCGATGCGGCAGATGGAGGATCTTGTGCTGGAGCCCGCAAAAGCTCTCACAATCACCGGCCCTATTGTCATCATCATCGACGCGCTAGATGAGAGTGGAAGCCCGGCAGAGCGCGAATCACTCCTCCGAGTGCTATCTCAATATGCATCTGCGTTACCTCGTAACTTTCGCGTTCTTGTGACAGCACGCCCAGAGAAAGATATCGTCAAATCATTCTCGGATAACTCTGATAACCAACCGCATATTCAGCAGAAGCGTTTGGACACCATGGACTTGGCAACTATCGACCTAGACATTGCCGTTTATATCGAACGTCAACTCTCTCCACTCCTTGACGCTTTTGACCAGGAGTGGTTGTTCAGGGAGCAATGGCTTGGCATGCTTGTCACTGGATCAGACCACGTCTTCCAGTGGGCCGCTACAACTTGCCGAGCGATTTTAGAAGCAGAAGAATACGGGGTTGGCTATGTGACAAGCCTCATCGCTGAGATCGCCAAAGCCGGAGAGAACTTAGATGCACTTTACAAGCTAATCCTTCAGCGAAAATTTCCAGAACGAGACACTGTAGCTGTATCTCGCTTCAAGCGTGTGCTGGGCTGCGTTCTGGCAGCCAAAGCGCCACTCTTCAAGCGTGATCTCATGGATTTATGCTGCGAAGAGGCCGACAAGACCCGATTTGAATCCGTCTTGACGCCTTTGGGCTCCTTGTTGAACGGCGTCAGCGGCGACAGTCCCATCGTTGCTCGCCATACATCATTCTTCGATTTTTTAACCGACCAGGACCGTAGCTTGGCCTACTCCATCGATCCAACGCAATACAGTCAATATTTCGTCAAGCCATGCCTGCGGCTCCTGAGCTCCGGACTGAGGTTCAATATATGCGAATTACCCTCCTCCTACACCCCTAACACAGTTCTGGCCGATCTGGCCGATCGTGTGACAAAGCACATTACGCCTGTGCTAGGATATGCCTCGCATTTTCTCGGACAGCACTTGAAGTATACCCCATACGACCAGGCGGTACTGGAAGGCCTTAGAGCGCTCTTGAAGGAGCACTTCCTCCACTGGCTCGAGGTACTCAGTCTACTGAAGCAGATAAGCGCGGCATCCAAGCTATTCGCTTCGATTCATGCATGGGTGCAGGTACACATTCTTTTCTAAATCCCGAATACTTGCTAAGCATCAACGATTAGGCCCACGATGTGAATTTTTCCGCCTTCGTGAAAGATATGATTCGATTTGTAGAAACCTTTGCGGCTCCTATTTCCCAAAGCGTCCCCCACATCTACCTATCGGCCCTTCCATTCGCGCCCAGCCAGTCCCTCGTGTCTCAGACATACCTTCCACAATACTCATCCACAGCGCACTTGAAAGTGGGTAAATTGGATCGGTGGCCAGCGATGCTCAAGACTTTTGAAGGGCACACCAGTGCCGTCTGGGCCGCCGCATATTCGCCCGACGGGACGAGAATTGCTTCAGCGTCTGCCGACAGCACCATTCGGGTGTGGGACACCGAGACTGGTGAAGCAGTAGGGGCCCCATTCAAAGGACACACTGCAGCCATCAGATCCATCGCATATTCGCCAAGCGGACACCGCATTGTCTCAGGATCTGACGACTCCACGATAATGATGTGGGATTCGGAGACTGGCGAAGCGGCACGATCACCGCTTCAGCACAGCGGTACAATCGCCTGCGTGGCTTATTCCCGAGACGGAAAACACGTTGTCTCGGGCTCTTATGACGGTACTATTTGCATGTGGGATGCGGAGACGGGCGAGGCTGCGAGCACGCCAGTCAAAGGAATATTTTTTGCACACTCACCCAACGGATCACATATGGTTTCTACCCAAAACACGACACTCTGTGGATGGGATGTGGCAACTGGCGAGGCTGTAGGAGAACCACTCGAAGGGCACAGCGACTATGTCGATTGTGTTGTGTACTCGCCGGACGGGACTCTCATTGCATCCTGCTCATCGGACCACACGATCCGTCTCTGGGATGCCGAGGCCAGACAGGCAGTGCGTGTGCTCGAAGGGCACACCGATCTCGTCGTGTCTGTAGCATTCTCTCCAGACGGAGCGCACCTTGCCTCTGGCTCCGACGACAAGACAATGCGTGTGTGGGATGTAAAGGCAGGGAAGCCAGCGGGAGCGCCATTGGAAGGGCATGCCAGCGCGGTCTACTCCGTCGCTTACTCTCCGGACGGCACGCACATTGTCTCTGGTTCAGAGGATGGCACGGTCCGGGTATGGGATGCAGAAGCGGTGGGATTCGACGCGGCAGGAGCGGCATTGCAAGGATCCTCCAAGACTTTCTTGTCGATGGCTTACTCGCCGGACGGGGCGAGCATCGTCTCGGGCAGCGTAGAAGGCAAAATTCAGATGTGGGATGGGAACACCGGACAGCCGAGGCCCATACTGATCTCGGGGCATCACAAGGATGTAAATGATGTCGCATTCTCGCCTGATGGGACGCGCATTGTTTCAGGATCTGATGACTGCACCCTTCAAGTCTGGGATGTTTTGACTGGCGAGGCAGTGGTCGCACCATTCAAAGGCCACACCAAAGAAGTCTTGTCCGTTGGATACTCGCCCGACGGGTTGCACATCATCTCTGGCTCCTTTGACGGGACAGTTCGGACATGGGACGTGAAAAGCGGCGAGCCTTTGGGCGATCCATTCAAACAGCGGTATGTGTGGGCCGTTGCATATTCACCCGATGGGATGCACATTGTCTCAGGAGGTGAAGACAACATACTTCGGAAATGGAACATCAAGACCAGGAAACAAGTCAGGGCCCTCAGCGGGCACACACAACATGTGGCTTGCGTCGCGTACTCGCTAGATGGGAAGCGCATAGTCTCAGGATCTCGGGACAACACACTTCGCTTATGGGACGTAGAGAGTGGCGAGGCCATCGGATCGCCTTTACTCGGGCACGATGAGATGATCGAGTCCGTCGATTTCTCGCCCGATGGGAAGAGTATTGTGTCAGGCTCTCGTGACAAGACACTGCGGATGTGGGATGTGGAGACCATGGAGTTGTCCGGAGGGCCAGTCAAAGTGCACAGTGATTGGGTTATGTCTGTGGCGTACTCGCCAGACGGGACGCGCATCGCCTCTGCCTCTCGAGACAACACCATCCGCATTTGGGATGTAGCCCATACGGAAGCCAGGTGCGTATCAGCCAATCATGGGGAAACGGGCCTCGTGCTGAATGGCGATATAGTGCCGACAGTGATGACTCCGCCAAGTTCAGACACGATTGCAAATTGGAGAACGGCTGGATCGTCACCGCATCCGGCCAGCTGCTGCTCTGGGTTCCTCCATGGAATCGGCAGGGGCTGATGTGGCCGAGCAACGTGGCCGTCGTGGCTCCCAGCCTGACAGAACTCGACCTGGCTGACTTTGTACATGGATCGGACTGGGTGTCTTGCAAGTCGGACGCGAAGGTGGTAGGGGCCAGACTTTGAACTTGGGAGATTTCTGGTGAGGGTGGAGCTCATCTAGACGCGTACCTGTAATGTCTTGTATTTTGCGATGTAGTTATTGCCAATATTTGGACGGTCGTGAGTCATGGATAGCACAGTTACGAATTAGACAACAGCGCTGATGAGCAGTCTCCCGAGTCTCGAAGAGACGCAGGATACAGAGAGTTCCCTGTCGAAAGCTAAAGCTTTGTATAGACGACTTGACCAAGTCTTGTAGTTGTGAATTGTAGTTGTGAATGAACAAGGGGCGAGAATGCATCGACCTCATTTCCACCAGAGAGAATAATAGGATAAATTTGCTGTACACAGCACGCAAGGAGAGCACCATCGGTTACAGGTTCATATCATGAGCATTAGTATACACATTGAGTATTCAGATAAGTGGCGGGCTGTCTCGACGCCGAAGCGCTGAAGCCGTGCGGAAAGTGCGAGACCGAGCACTGAGTACTGAAGTACTGGGCACCGAGCAGTCCGTTCTTACTCACCGTCGTCACTGTCGGAAATTTTTTAAAAATCCCATGAGCGCCTATAAGCCCTGATAAGGTGCGTAAGGTGGGCTAGAAATTAGCGTCCCCATGATCGGCCTTCGAGTGACAAGGATTCTCGTAAGATCATCGATTTCTTACGAGATCGGGTGTAAATACTAGTGCAATGATCATAGATATTATCCTATCCTGTCAATATTTAGTGTATGTCTATTGACTCCTCTTCTGACCTGTCAAAAGAACCAGCCCTGTCGACTTTGCAATTTTGGATTGCCCACTGTACATGCAATTCACATCCGAATTACTTGATTCGAGTGCGAGGGTTGTTAGACGTATTATATCTTTCTTTTCATCTACTTAAGTCCCCCAAATTACGATGTTGTTATTTTTTTCCGTCATTTTTGGTACCCCATACTAGATTACGTAATCATTTCTTAAGCGACCTAGTGCCGACCCCCGCCGACTTATGCACCTTATGAGGAGCCTACGAGCGATTGCCTCTATTGACCCCGAGCCGGACAGACCGCGGCGTCTAAAATCAGGTTATGGGCGGCTACACCAGCTTAGAAGTCCGGATAAGCCGGGCCACAACTTATAAGGTAATTCGGCCGATTACACCTGCCGTATAAGGCCCTCGTAAGGCCGAATAAGATTTAAATCTTATAAGGCCGATTTCAAATTTCCGACATACCACGTCAACGCTTTTGAAGGGATGACAGGAACACACCGGGGGAACGCCTGTATGCGTGTAAGCGAGTAACAAAGATCGGCAACCACTCGACGTGCCTCGAGCCAGCAACGAGCTTGCTGTGTGGATGTGGGCCTGAGAGGATAGGATAGGATATAGTCAGAGAGCAGAAACTCGAACATTACTTGAACGCGTCCCAATTCGCTGTCGGCCTCAATAGCTGCGGGCCGTGTCACATCCAAAATTTGCGCGTCGCGGCATCTGCATTCACGTCGCTCTTCCCCTCACTCGCTTCGCTGCCCCTCCCCTGCCGTCGAGCCCTGCGCCGACCCACGCCATGGCGTCTCTACTGACCCGAGCAGGTCGCACATGTGCCTTGTCCACTCGCCGTCTCCCAGGTGTGCACCCATCCCCGCTAATATTCCCGTCCGTGAGCTCACGTTTGGCTCCTTGCAGGCAAAGGACTGCACTCGACCGCCCCGCGACACACGCCGGCGACGCAACAGGTCGCTGACATCACCAAGGACAGCCGCCCGCGCGACTCCCGGCCCTTCCCTGGCGCCGTCCCCACGCCGCCCCTCCTCCGCCCCACCACGTCCACTGTAGCTTCTCCTCCCAGACACGACGCACGTGCACCCGCTGCCCCGGTGGACTTGAGCGTATCATCGACCACGCTGTTCTCCAGCTTACAGGGCAAGGTGTCCGACGAGACACTGCGTGCGCTCACAGTGAAGCCCTTCACTTTGACGAGCATGTCGCCCGTACAGGCCGAAGTCCTCCCGCTGCTGCCGCACATCGCCGAGCCCTACTCCGCCGAGCCACCTGCTGATGGCACACCACGCCCGCCGCGGGACCTCCTCGTGAAAGCCCGGACGGGTACAGGCAAGACGCTCGCGTTCCTCGTACCAGCTGTTGAAGCCCGACTCAAGGCCATTTCTGCCTTTGGGCGTGCTGCTGTACGCGATGCCGGGCTTACTGCGGACAAAACGCTTCAAGCGCGGGCCGAAAGGGTCTTTGCACGGGAGCACGTCGGCACGCTGATCATCAGCCCGACGAGGGAACTGGCAACGCAGATAGCAAACGAGGCTCTCAGGCTGACGCATCATCACAAGGGCTTTGAGGTCAGGCTCTTTGTGGGTGGTGCGAGTAAACGGATGCAGATGCGCGATTGGATGAAGGGAAGGCGAGACATTGTCGTCGCCACCCCTGGGCGGCTACGCGACCTTCTCACTTCGGAGCCAGAGATCGTTAGAGGATTGTCCAAGACACAGCTCGTGAGTCGTCCCATCAATAAATATACGCATATATGCTAACAAATCCCGCAGTTCATCCTCGACGAGGCGGACACCCTCCTCGACATGGGCTTCCGCGACGACATCGACGCAATCGCGGAGTATCTCCCCAAGACGCCTGAGCGGCAAACGTTCCTCTTCTCCGCGACCGTCGCACGCAACATCCAGCAGATCGCGCGCGCCACGCTCGACAAGAACCACGCCTTCATCAACACGGTCCTCTCCACCGACTCGCCCGTGCACGCGCATGTCCCGCAGTACCACACGGTGCTCCCCGCCGCGGAGGAGCAGCTCCCGCACACGCTGCGCCTGCTCGCGCACGACCAGCTCACGCACCCCGGGCGCAGCAAGGCGATCGTGTTCCTCCCCACGACGAAGATGACGCAGCTCTTCGCGACGTTCCTGCGCGAGCTCGCGCGCAGCGTCCTCCCCTCGGGCGCGCGCACGAAGGTGTACGAGATCCACTCGAAGCGCACGCAGGAGTCGCGCACGATGACCTCCGACGCGTTCCGCGCGGACGCGTCCGGCGCGGGCATCCTCGTCACCTCCGACGTCTCCGCGCGCGGCGTCGACTACCCGGGCGTGACGCGCGTGATCCAGGTCGGCGTCCCGCAGTCGGGCGACCAGTACGTGCACCGCGTCGGGCGCACGGGGCGCGGCGGCGCGGGCGGCGGGCGCGCGGACCTCGTGCTGCTCCCCTGGGAGCACGGGTTCGTGCCCGGGCAGCTCGCGGAGGTGCCGATGAAGCCGGTCGCGGTCGGCGAGCTGAAGGAGCAGGTCGCCGCGCTCGCGGCGGCGTACGACGCGGACCCCGCGGGCGCGTTTGAGAAGAGCAAGGTCGCGCTGCGCCCCGCGGACGGGCGCACGCGCGCGCAGGGCGCGTTCGTGTACCCCGCGCCCGTGTCCGCGAAGCTCGAGCCCGCGGCGGTGCAGCGCAGCGTGCAGGCGCTGCTGGACAGCGCGGACGAGGAGGCGGTGCGCGAGACGTTCGCGGCGCTGCTGGGGTACTACATCGCGAAGGCGCCGGAGCTGCGCGTGACGCGGCAGGCGGTCGTGCAGGGGTGCAAGGACTGGGCGACGGGCGCGTGCGGGCTGCCCGTGCCGCCGTACGTGAGCGCGGCGTTCCTGCAGAAGCTGGGCGTTGGGAGCGGGGATGGGCGGTCGAGTCGGCGTGGCGCGTCGGGCGGGTATGAGAGGGGTGACCGTGGGGGACGCGGGTTTGAGAGGGGTGATCGCGGGGGTGGGTTTGAGAGGGGCGACCGTGGACGGCAGGAGCTGCAGGGCCGGGTGCGGTCGCTGGGTGATGCGCCGGCATGGGCGCGGCAGCGGCGGGAGTGAGGTGTGGGTGGGTAGCTTATTCGGGTAGATTATATATGCGGCATTGGCATTAGCATTATTTCATGGTAATATAATACAGCAATAGACATCGGTATTCACAGCTCTCCTGCCCCACAAGCTTGTTTTTGAGAAGAGGAGTCTGTTGTGGCGCGCGGCCTGACGTTGTTTGGCTCTGTATTTCCGACTCGTCCCGCCACCCTTCCCCCATCCTTGCATGCAACTACATTCACAACGACCCAACGCTTCACTCTATCGAACGACTCGCTGCACATGGGTACTGATAGCATCCGTGTAATACCAAAACAGCCGCTTTCTGGCTGCCCATCTCGGGGCCTTCTCGCGCCATCTTCCGAGCACCGCGAAAAACCCTGGATCCCATTCTGCGCAATGCCTGGCTTTGCGCTGTCCGTCATCTTCGGGAGGCTCCACAGGCCGCATCTAACACTCAATCACTCTGCCAGCAGCAGCAGCAGCAACTCAATCACCCTGTCTGCAGCAGCAACCCAATCACCCGTCAGTCCGAAGCGTGAACTGGTCCCAGAATGGCGTGCGCTGGCTACCCCGGGATGGTGCCTGTATCTGACGTGCCCGAGGTCGAACTATCACGACGTGACAGCTCTCGACGGGCCAATAGCCTCGGTGGATTGACGAATTGGCAGATGCGCAATCGTCGCAGAGGTTTGTCGGTGCCAGTAGTGGAAGTGGCGAAGGTGGGATGAGCGACGAGTACCCACCCAATTCAGCCAAAACGCAGTTTTATCAGTGGTTTGTGCTGCACTCAAAGGAATCTGTCTTGATTTGTGTCTGCGTGCTGTGTAAGTCTGCGACAGAGAACACGCCTGTTAACACGACCGCTGGTATCGGCAAGCATCTATCTGCTGGTCAGTTCATCACCTCTTGCCGACGTTCACCGGGGCTGTCGAGACTTTGAACATGAGGCACGCCTACCCTCATATTCGCTATGCGCCGAGCCTCCGAACAGACGGCGGTACGAAGACTTCGGACGCGCCACTGGCAGTTGCTCTGAGCTTTCTGGCTCTCTAGGCTGCTATAAGCGTGTTCTTCGCCTCAATTACTGATCTATAGCCTACTTGTTTTGCTATATAAACTAACGGCTCGCTACCACAGTTTCAGTATCCTCTCCTAAAGTCATCCGCCTCAGCCCTCTTATCCATACGACGCCATGAAGTCTTCGTTCGTTCTTCTCCTCAGCGCGCTACTCGCCAGCTCCGCCGCGCTTCCCGTCATTCAGAATGGTCCCACTACCGAGCTTTACGCCGTCTCAGAGGACGAGAACCTCGAGATCATATATAGGACCCAGCCCGACCCTGCTCCCGCCCGTGCACGCGCTGTCCAGCGCGCGGTCGAAGAGGCTGCTGACCCCGATGATTGGAACATAGGGTCCAGCTACAAGAGCCAGGTATGCTTGTCCTCCGCTCATATCTTTGGAGAGTCCTCTAAACTTTGTGCAGCGCTCTGTTGAGGAGGCCGCGGATCCCGACGATTGGAACATAGGGTCAAGCTATAAAGCCAACAAGCGCGCCGAGGAGGCCGTGGACCCTGACGATGTTAACATTGGCTCGAGTTACAAGAGCCAGGTATGTCGTCCTCCACCTGCACCGCTTTAATGGTGCTGAATTCTTTTCCAGCGTTCTGTGGAAGAGGCGGCGGATCCCGATGATGTTAACATTGGCTCGAGCTACCATCCCAACAAGCGCACAGAAGAAGCCGTCGATCCCGACGATGTCAACATTGGTTCGAGCTACCATTCCAATAAGCGTACTGAAGAAACCGTGGATCCCGACGATGTCAATATTGGATCAAACTACCACCCCAGCAAGCGTGCTGAAGAAACCGTGGATCCCGACGATGTCAATATTGGATCAAGTTACCATCCCAATAGGCGCACCGAAGAAGCTGTGGATCCCGACGATGTCAACATTGGGTCAAGCTACAAGAGCCAGGTATGTGTATTCTCCACCTCCATTGCTCTATTCTCTGTTAAATACTAGTCTAGCGTTCTGTGGAAGAGGTCGCGGACCCAGATGATGTCAACATCGGCTCAAACTACCACCCATCTAAACGCGAGGAACTTGTATGAGGATTTTTTTCACGGTTTCAAGAACGGGTGGATATATGATGCTGCTGTAAATTAAATTTGTAAATTATACTTCAGGATATCCTCCTTTATGATTACAGACATTGCTCCAGTTAAAGGACATGAGCATATAATATAAGTGTTTAGATTTCTTCCCAAAGTGTTTTGAATTCGATTTAGACGTTTTATACAACTACCGCGGGACACCCGGCCCGGCAATCGTCGACCACTCATCCCGGCTATTTGGATGCCTATCTCACTCTACTACCCACCGCCATGGCTTCGTACGCCCCCTCACTCTTCATGATTAGTGCATAATTCTAATGGATATCAAATTAGCCAGAATCATAAACTCGTCGTGTGTAGAAACATCGGAGCCGAAGCTATGAGCTTCCTGCAGGCGCAGTCGGATCTGGAGGTGTGTCCGTACTTCAAGTCATTGCACCAATAGAGCTACTGATGCACTTGGTGTCAGATAATAGTTTGGCCGGAAGATCGCGCATGCGAGCGGGCATGGCTCGAGGCGAACATTGGAGGAGCAGCGGGCGTGATCGTCACGATTTCCGACCTTGTAAGTGGCAGCTTTGCGACGATTCTGAGTGCGAAGGGGATTAACAGCATGCACTCGCGCATTGACAGATCACACCAGAAGTGCTTGATATAGGTACGCTATCGCGTATTTCTTCCGTGATTGTTGACTTTGAGCTAATGGAGATATGAAGCGGGTCCCAAACTACGCGCGGTGTCGACAATGTCTGTTGGTTATGGTGCGCGCATACATCGTTCCGCGACGAGGTAATCTGATTTAAATTTCTTCTCTAGAGCATGTCAATTTCAAGGAACTGAGCACCCGCGGTATTCGACTCGGGTATACTCCGGACGTCCTCACTGATGCAGGTGGCGCGAATTAATCAATTAATTTGTGCAGTTGGAACTCAACACACAATAAACAGTGGCTGATTTGACAATCATGCTGGCGCTCATGGTGGGCCGTAATGCTGCACAGAGCATGAAGGTCGTAAGCAACGGCCAGGTAAGTTCCGCCCATATGAAATAATGGCCTAAAGGATATCTGATATTATTTGATAGTGGCCTACCGTTGGATGGGCACCCTTTGGCTTCTGCGGTCCCCAGCTGAGCGCGGCGGGCCTTTCTCGGACGCGCACAGTAGGCTTCATAGGATTCGGGCGCATCTCCCAAGCCACGCTCGCGCGACTCATTCCCTTCGGCGTTACGCATTGCTTGTACACCTCGAACCCGTCTTCGGCGCCAAATATCGCCCGCGACAGCGAGCTCAAAGCAAAGCACGGTCTGAAGGAGGTCCGAAGGGTAACCCTCAGTGAGCTGGCCGAGGCGAGTGATGTTGTGTTTGTGCTCGCCCCGGGCGGCCCGGGGACACGACACACTGTGGATGCTGAGTTTCTGAAGAAGATGAAGAAGAATGCGATTTTGGTCAATACGAGCCGGGGCACGGTAGTTGACTCCGAAGCTCTGGCATTGGCGCTAAAGGAAGAAATGATATGGGGTGCGGGTCTCGATGTAGTTGAAGGCGAGCCAAATGTAGGGGCTGATCATCCCCTCGTCCGCGAGCCTCGGTAGGTCATTCATCTATCGCTGGATCTACGCGTTTGACTGATGAATGGTGAAGATGCGTCGTTTTGCCACATATTGGGAGTGCCGCGCTCGAGACACGAATTGAAATGGCAATGATGGCGGCTAGGAACGTCATTGCAGGGATCAAAGGCGAGGACATGGTAGCTGAACTGAAACTGAAAGAACGTGTATAAATATACAATTGCTTGCAACACATACAATTTTGGATTTGGTTAGAGCTTACAAGCCACCTTGGCCGAGTATATGCTCCTCTGTGCTGTTGCGCAACTCCTCCTCGCTGACCATAGCGTGCTCGGTGTGCGGGGGCTTAAAGGAGCGCAGTTGCTCGGTACACTGCTCTGCTAAAACTTCTGAAGAGCAAGCAGCCGATACAAAGCCTAGGAAAGGCGGTGAAGGGTTGAGTGGTCGTGTGCAGAACTCCGGGTGGGCCTGCAGGCCGACAAAGAAGGGATGGTCTTGATAGTTCCCGGATCAGCATCGCGTCCAGACGACAGATATGATCACAAACCTTGGAGCTCAAGAACCTGCATACGCTCCCCCTTCTCATCCTTCCCTACGAAGGGGAGACCACTCGCCGTCAACTTCTCCACAAACTGAGGATTGACCTCGTAACGATGTCTATGACGCTCCCAGATTTTCGGCTTGCCTCCATATAATTTTCGTATATTTGACCAGCTCTCTGCTTCGGAATCAAACACTGTCGGCCTGAGCCCAAGCCGCATTGTGCCCCCCATATGTGTGCGCGATACCTCGGGCATAAATATGATCAGCGGCTCTGCTGTCTTATCATCGAACTCAGTCGACTGCGCTGCTGGGATCTGGAGTATATTGCGTGCCCATTCGATGACGGCAAGTTGGAAGCCGAGGCATATGCCTAAGAAGGGAATCTTCTGTTCTCGAGCCCATTTGATGGCTAGAATCATGCCCTCGGTGCCCCGCTTGCCGAAGCCGCCTGGAACGAGAATGCCTCTGCATATACGTCATATCAGAGGTATTAAACGAGAAGAATGGTGGAAACTCACCCAGCTCCAACTATTGCTCTCCACGCGTCATGATACTTTGCTGGATTTGACTCTTGCATGTCCGGCTCAAGATCGGACGAATCGACCCACTGGGCCTAGGTGAAAAACAACACAAAGAGATAAAGTATGAGAAGACGTGCTTGTAGGATAAGTTTGCGATGCACGCGGAAGGCGGAGTGCTCGAGGGCCTTGACGACGGAGGTGTAGGAGTCTTGGAAGTCGGTATACTTTCCTACTAAAACGATGCCAACGGTATCGAAGAGGCGTTCTTGGCTGAATGAAGATGTTAGGCTCAATCTACAGACATGAATGATAAGAACGATTACTCACCTTGTAGTCATGTACTTCCAGCGTTTCTCCAGTGATTCTCCCTTCTCTGTCATCTCCTTGGTAATGGTCAAAGCATCGAGGTTGAGTCGCTTGCGCAGATACGGAACGAGGCCCTGTGATTGAAGAAGAAGTGGGACGTGATAGACGGAAGAGACGTCGTGGACCCCAAGAACTTGGCCGGGCGATACATGACAGAACATCGAGATTTTCTCTTTTGTGCTTGCCATGAGCGGCGTAGAGCTCACGAGCCGGCAGGCGATCTGGAATGTCATGAGTTTATTTCTGTGCTGATGAGAGACTCCTGAAGGGACCGACCAGGTCGGCGAGTAATCCAAGACCACGCAACGCATGAATCGTCGCTTGCGTGGGTTTCGTCTTCTGTTCCCCGTGCATGTCAGGAACGAGAGAGACGTGAATCAGGGCGAAGTTATCGTGTCCGACGCGGAATTGGAACTGGCGCATCGCTTCCACAAAGGGCGCAGACTCAATATCACCCACGGTGCCTCCCAGCTGGAAAAAGAGATATCGGTCAACGAGAATTGCATCGCTGTGCATAACACGCACCTCGATTATGCACACATCTGGTTCTTCCTCTGTGTCGTCAACGGGAATCTTGGCGACGCGTTCTATCCAATCTTGAATCGCGTTGACCAAGTGGGGCACAATCTGCAAGACTTTTAATGATATATCAAGTCGCTTGGATAAAAGTCCTTACCTGAACAGTCTTCCCCAAGTATTCGCCTTTGCGCTGGCAGAAGCGTCAGATCTTAGCGCGTCGCAATCTAACAGAGAACATGCCTCGCGCTCGATGACTTGCTTGTAAATTTTCCCAGTCGTGATGTTGTTATCTTTGGAAAGTGTGACATCTAAATATCTTTCGTAATTTCCAAGATCGAGATCGACTTCTCCACCATCATTGAGGACGTATACCTCGCCTACCTAGAGTTCAGGAGGTCGCTCAAGCTGGCAGAAAATTCAGTCTCACCATGTTCTGAGGGCCTCATTAACCCTGCATCTATATTCATATATGGATCTATCTTGATCGACGTGACTTTCAACCCAGCAGTCTTCAGCAGCAGCCCTGTCGATGATGCTGGGGAAATCGTTGGATAAACGAGGGCAGTTCAATAGCGAGATACATGGCGAATTCGCACCGATCACCCCCTTTCCTATCCCACTGACGACTCCCCCAGACACGAGGATATACTTGGTCATCTTGGTGAGACAACAGGATGCAAAGAATGTCGTCAAGAACGCGTCGAGATAAAATTTGATAACTCTGAGGTTCGCCACGTGCGACGGGCCGGTAGCACTGGCTAAGTAAGCGCCTCCGCTCGGTCCGCGCAGGGCCGGGCACAGCCCTCAGGCGACGGCTGTGACCGTTTTTGCCATTCAGCCCAATTCAGCCTTCGCTTCTCTACCACGTCCTACAGCTCACACTAACATCGGCACTCGCGGTAAACCACATCGGAATCATAGCTCTGCAACCCAAATGACCGCAATGCTCGTACAAGAAATCTTCGACGTCATTATCGACTTCCTGCACAACGACAAGATGGCGCTCGCGACATGTAGCCTCACCTGCCTCACCTGGGTGCCCGCTGCCCGCTTTCATCTCTTCTACGAAGTGACCGCCCATTCAGAAACCTTTCCATTGCTTGTGAAGCTTCTCGAAACGTCGCCACACATCAGATCAATGATCAAAAGCTTGGTTGTGCAGGGACGGGACAGCCAACAACGGAATACTCCTGCCCGCCGGCGCCAGAGCAACTCTGCAGACATTGTATTGGCGTCTAAGCTAGCGATGCTAACCACTCTCATCCCAGATGTGAAATTTCTGCGTATATCTGCCGTCGACTGGGAGCTGTTCATCTTAGAGAACATCCTGCACGTATTAGCCCGCACACTATCTTGCGTCGCCCACCTTGATCTCGAGCGCGTCAAGCTTCGCACATTCAGCCATTTTACTAGCCTCATATGTAGCTTTCCCAAACTGCGACAGCTCTCTCTGGACGGCATCTCCTGGGATGCCAACAGCACGTCGGCGTCTGTGCTCATACAGCCCTTGGCTGTGGACGTCAGCTACCTGCGAAATGTAGGGCACGCCCGCTGCCTGATTGGTTGGCTACTTGCGCAGGACCCAGAGCCCGAAGTGCGTACATTTTTTATGCAAGTGGGACTCGACGAGGGCTACGATGTTGGGCGTCGTCTGTTGCAGTCCGCGCTCGGTGCGTCTGTTCAGAGGTTGCATCTCAGCCTGGAAAAGTTTACCGGGAACCATCCGATGCAAAGCAAGTAGCCCTCGAATCATTCTCTAGCCATGGGCATTGACGCGCCACGAATTAGATCACACGCTGGGACTGGACAGATGTGTTAAACTTCACGCTCTCCACTTCCATGCAATCCCCGTATGGCTCCTCCGACGCCAACCTACACTTATTACAGACATCCTCTGCCAGGTCAATTCCTCTCAATTCAGCGAGGTCACTTTTTCTATGCGTACCGGATTCTCCATTGGCCTGGAGAGTATCGACGAGTTGGTCCACTTTGACTGGAAGGGGGTGGCGGAGTTGTTGACTGAGCCACGTTTCGAAAGTCTACGCACGATAAGGGTGTCGCTCGAGTCTGACGACCGTATCTCGTATGTGCGCTCAGAGGCATTAGTGAAAGATAGATGGGCCGATTTCGAGAGGCGTGGGATGCTGGTGGTGAGTAACCTAGAGGAGGAACGCAGTGCCTTCGCGGCACTTCGAATTTCGTGGAGTTGATATTGAACTGTGCATTCGCTATTCCACAGTAAGGCAGCGACATATATTGTACGAACATATCGCACTTGCATGCCACGACACTGTCACTTTCTGCAACATAGTCCGTTCAAATTATGTGATAATTAGCGCTTAAATACCCTGGAAATACAGTAGTAGTCTATTCGATACATTGCCTGGCTGTTGTACAATATACGCTCTGCAGCTCTATACTTTTACATAATATCAGACCGACAAAGTGGACAGCTCGATGAATGGCTCGTGTTGAACCACTGTGAAAAGTCAGCAGTCACCCAAACTCGTGCAAAGGTAGTGTGCCAACCTTGTACAAGCATCCTGCGTGGAAGCGATTCTTGCATGTGCGACAGGGTTTCCGCGGTAAAGTGCCATCCATGACACTGATAATGCTGTCAATCCACCATGTCAAAAATGCTTTTCTGAAGAACGTGGAACGAAGGTACGAACGAGTAACAGATGGCACACTCCACCTGTCCTTCAAAGTGGAGTGCAACATTTTTCTTGAAATGCCGGAGGCCATCAACGATGCGGCCGTTCTGAAGGAAATGATGAGTTTACAAAAGTCACATAGCGTCATTTAAGACTGCTGTTACCTGTGACCAGATGATCTGCTGCACACCAAGCACCCACCCACGCCATCGATCCTCCAGCACTCCAACCTTCTTGAGGTCCTTGATTTCTACATTGTGCAGTGGCCAGTCGTTCGGCATCTTCAGCGTAATCTCCAGCTGGTGCTCATCGACGAGATATGACGCGGTCACTTCATTTACTGCCTGCGCGACCTTGATGGTCATGGTGTCATCCACGAGCTCGGCAGTAGCGGCGGGGTCTTTGATATGCGCAAGTTCGGTACGAATGATGACGGGTGAGAAGTGCTGCGAAGTGTACGCTACGACGGCGGAGTAGAGCTGACGGTCGGTGCAGTCATGAAGCCACTTGCGGACGAGGGAAGGGACAGTGAGCAGGGCACGGTAGAATAGGTGACTGGCGAGAAGCTGAAGGCTAAGTGCCATCCCCGATTCATAGTCTGCAGCGATATGAGTGGTCATCACATGGCCACAATGAATGCACTCACGTTCGATATAGTATTCATCGACAGCCCAAGGATCCAACTTGAACGCCTTCTTGGCACCATCACACAAGTTCAACAGATTGAAGATACTGGGAATAAATCTTGCTGCGATGAGATCAAGGTTGCGCAATTGGTTGACGTAGTCAGATCTGACTTTCATCGACTGTAAGGAAGCTTGAGGTGAGATGAATATTGACATTTAGGACTTGTTCGAACTTACAGAGTCCGTAAAGAGATCGAAAGCCACCATCCAGGTGAGCAAATATCCAAGTTGCACCTATTGAATAATTGTCAATGGACCATCCATTGAGAGAAAATCGCGACGCTGACGCTATCACTGTTGGCCAAGTCATCTTCATGATTGAGTGAGCGCTGAAGGAGAGTTGTCAATTCAACCGGAAGTTCCGCCTGGACGAGGTCCTCAGTGTCAACCCCAGCTTCGATGACGAGATACTCAGTTCGTTTCTTGGCAGCTTCTTGGAGGAGCCCGTATGCCATCTTTTGCACTTCGGAGGATGCATCTGTCAAGAGATGGCACATCTGCAAGCAATTATCAACCAGATCATTGACCAACAACGAAGAAGAGAGTCACCTTCGGGAGAGTCTCTTGGTCAATCAGGGAAGATGGTAGTTCCTGTAATATATACAGCACCAATTCACGGCACGTTGAGCATGGTGTGGACATGCGAACTAGCGCTACTCGGATAAGTATTACTTCCAAGGTATGATGCCGCATTGGCTTACTGGGGTTCTCCTCAACAAGGTTAAGAACGAAAGCGAACACTGCCGTTCTGCGTGCATGCCAATCAGATCGTAGAGTCTTATTTGTAGCCGCAAGATCTTCGATAATGATTATGAGACGGAGTGTCCGAGCGAGAACCACAAGAGCGTCATCCTCCGCCAACGAGCAACTCTGTCAGGCAATCGTAAATCATTATAGCAAGAGCACCGAGCAGCGGACTCACCTCCAAGTTACTCTCAATCAAATCGAATATCAGGTCCCAATGCGGACCAGGGACATTTTGCAAAAGCGGCGCAAAATGTAAGAAGATAGAGGTCATCTCACTTTCCACCTCTTCGCTAATCTCGTCATCCGAGGCAACCCATCGCTGACAAGCCTTCATCACGTTGATTGCGCGCTGCTGTGGTAAGAAAATGACGTCGGATTCGGGGTCTGGTGCCGTGGCAGACAACTTGCGGAGCGTGTGGAGACCGACCGTGTTTGCTTTTGAGGCTGGCACACCGAATAGGTCTGCGGCGAGCTCGTTCCTGTATCGATCGAGACGAGATGGTTCAGGAGCAAAGCGCGTAATAGCAGTGATAATAGAGATAGATGTCCGTGGAGCTAGAAACGAGATTAAGACAAATGTAGACACAAACAAGAAAAGTAAAAACCTGTCTTTTCAAGCTTCCTCGCCAGTGCGAGCCATGCGTCAGCCTCGTCCTTGTTTGCATTTGCGAAGAGATGATGTAAAACTCGAAAGAGTATCCTGCAGCCCCTCGCGCTCTCCTCGGCCTTTG
Source organism: Athelia sp. TMB (assembly GCA_014898675.1). Lineage (NCBI taxonomy): Eukaryota > Fungi > Basidiomycota > Agaricomycetes > Atheliales > Atheliaceae > Athelia > Athelia sp. TMB. The sequence continues at coordinate 48,387 of JACXVL010000159.1, forward strand.
ACTTCCCCACTACTTCTAACAAAAATGCTTCTAGGCCATCTAAGCCCGAAATCTTCCCATCAGAAATGGCAGCAATGACCCGTCGATGAAAGCCTTCGTCCGTGGCGGACCCAAGAAGATACGTGGTCACTTGCTGCACGTTATCCACAATATCTTTTAACTGGCTTGGAGAAATTGCACCAAACACGGGCGATAGCTCCAAGGAAAGTTGGATGGCATCGTCCGCATAGATAGACAGCGCCAGAAGATGCCGCAGTGCCCAGATGTTTTGTCGTGCAAGCTGTCGATTCTGGCCGAACATATGCAGGATCGCATAGGTGGCTCGGGCATAGGAGGACAAACCCCGCGTATCGTAGGGCAGGGGTGTGAGCTTAGATCCAGAAGATGGGTAGGCGAGCAATGAGTCAAGAACTCCAAGGCTGCTGTTGACGGGTTCAGAGGGAAGGACTGCAAGCATGCTGTCCAACTCAGCATGCACTGGGAGAATGTCACGAAAGAGGTCGACTTCGAAGCCGGGGTCTTGCGTGAAGGAGTTTAATATGAGTTCGGGACTGTAAAGCACCGCGTCAATCCTTTACGAGCAAGGGCATGTGGAAGAGCAAAACTCACCTCGGAAGTGCACTAATATCAACCAACATTTCTCTTGCCATTTTCTTAATACTAAGGAACACCGAATTCGGCGCCCGGCCAACCCAAGCCCTCCAAACACTCTTTGCTTGACTAACAATCCCGTCCCGGTTCTGTTCCTCGTCCTGGATTGAAACAAAGTATGCAAGCCCGAACACAGCAGAGAGTACAGGTTCAATTTCATTCGCTTCGAAAGCAGGGGAAATGGCCACCAACAAAGTTGCCACTGCCCCAAAACGACTGCCTGCGCTGATGTCTGACTCCGGGTCCCGAAGAGCACTGTTGACTCCTTGTACAAATGTATCTCCAAGACGTCTTCTGGCCGTATGTACACATGTTGGGGATATGAAGTGAGCTGTACAAATAGTCGGCACAATAGTAGAGAATAAGACGGAACCGGACTCACTTGGATCAGAAAGAAGCTGTCTCAGAATCCCCTTCTCCGACTCATTAGAGGCCGAGCTCTCAAGGACGCGGCCAAGCATGCCCTCCAAAACAGTGTCGAGTTCTCCTGTGGGAGTGAGGTGCTCCGTGAGTCCCTGCATCGCAACAAATGCTGGCAAATTTTCTGGCGTATCTGCCAATGAAAGAAGAACTCGTCGCCAAAGACCAACGCAGTGGTTTTCATTGCCTCTTGCCAAGAGGTAAGCACGCACGAAAGCCGGAGTGGAGATGGGTTCGGGCTGCGTCGAAATGGTATCAAGCCGCTGTGTCCTGAAGTATCAGCAATAAGAATGCATTGATTAGGACGAAAACTCGCCTCAGCAAATGTCGGATCTTTCAGCAGCTCAGGTGCAAATGTCGCTAGCACCCCCACCAGCGGGTTTACACCAGCGTCGAGGGCCCATGTCCCAATAGAGGTGACCACTTTTGTCTTGGATTCCCCATCTGGTAACGCACGCAAGATATCGAGCACGACTGGGGCTTGCTTGTCCAGGATGAAAGGTGAAGTGAGGGTAGTCGATAGTGGACTCCAAGCTGCACTCACTAATCCTGCACACCGCGAACACAATCAGCTATGAGTGATGATAAATGCAAGACCAACTTGCCACTTCCGACTCTCCCAAGCACTCCTAAAGCTCCTGACAGCTCTCGACCTAGTGCAGTCGGCGATAGACGCAGTCGACCCTCGAAGAACTCGCTCAGCGTCCTTGCAAACTGGTCATGCACCAGGCCAACTGCTTCTGCTTCTTTCTCTGTATCCGCCTTTTCACTTCCATCATTTGGTCGAATGGAAGATCGCACGATGAAAACCAAACACTCCAGCTCCGCCTTAGCCAGCATTTCTCCGCCAAATCCACCCCCGGCCCCCGAACCTGCACCAAAGCCCTGGGACAGGCCTTCCCATAGTGCATCAAAGAACCGATGCGCTTCTGAAGGGGTTCGCAAGGCAGGAGGAATTGTGGAGAGGAGGACAACGAGCGCGGGGTATGTCGCGCCTGGGGCTGGTGGGCGAGGAAGGAAGGATAGAAAAGCTTCGTATGCACTGTATGGTGCTTTTTGCCCCTCTGGTTCATCCACGCCTCTATTTTCTCGCTCTTCATCTTCGTGGTCATATTCATCGTCGTCGGGATCTGAATGATCATCGTCCTTTTCCTGATCCTGGACTTTGGCTGGTGCTAAGTCTGCGAGTACCCACGCTTCAGGGTATGCTACCAACGTCATGCAGAGGTCAGCTTGAAGTGCGGAAGGGAAGTAAGCAGATGACGCGACTTACCTCGGAGAAACACTAGTAAGGGGTCCCTGAGTGCGCGCCAAACCCCAACATCTGGCTCAGACCATGCAGAACGCAGTGCAGCACCACTCAGCACTGGTAAAACTTCGTTCTTCTCCTTCGTGGAAATCGGATTACTCTCTCCCGCCTTCCATCTCTGTACGAGCACACTGACCAGTGCCCATGCAGCGCGACGCACGGCAGGTTGCGAGGAACCCAGTCCATCAGGATCTGTTTCAGAGTTCAACGTTGACCAAAAGGCAGATGATGTGAGGAGTGCAGCGAGGGTGTCTTCGTCTTCGTCTTCCTCCAAAGCAACATTCTCTGGCTCGGGAGTAGGCAAATGCGCATCTGAAAAAATGATCAACGTATGTTCATGGCGCAATTTTGAATAGATTGAGCCTACTCAAGATCCCTCCCAGTGCTCCAAGCGCACCAACTCGAAATCGGGCATTCCGATCTGCCTCGTTCTCGCCTTCTTCGTCAACGTCTTCTCCATCTTTCTCTTCACCACCAACACGAAATGCGGGATTCAGTGAGGCCCAGAGTCCCCGTGGATCTAGTAGCGCACGGCGTAGAAACAGAAGCTCGTCCTTCGTTGCTGGTCCGGGCGCAGATACAATGGCGGCGACATGTTTGTCAGGATCGTGTGCAGCCATCCGCCATGCCCCGAGGACGAATGGAGGAAGTTCTTCGGGAAGTAACGATAGAAGTTCCCCATGTAGAGTGGCTGAAAGAAGGCGGATGCGCTTGGAAGGATGCAGGAAGAGCAAGGAGGCATGATGCAGCTACGCACACAATGTAATTAGCTTGGATTGGGCTTTGAAGCAGATATCGGGACGTACCCAAACAGGGAGCATTTCCCGGACTGCATATTCATCATCCGCTGCCAGCACCGCGTCCACGTACGACTGCAGCTCCTCCAATGCACGGCGCTTTGTCACGGTATCCTTCTTTCCAAGCCTGCGCAGAATCACGACAAGCTCAGCTGGCAGCGCGTAAGCAAGACCAAGGGAGTCGAGCGGATCTGGGGCAATAGGTTGGGGCTTCACAGGTGGGATGTATGCTTTCACCCGTGGCTCTCCCTTCTTGTCCCCCTTCTTCGTCTTCTTGCCATCTTTGCCTGGGCCCGGCTTGCCCTTGGTTGGTGGAGGATCAGAGATGGGACCAGCAGCCTTGCGAGCATGCTTCTTCCGCGTAGAAGACGTCGCAGAGGACTTCTGCTTGGGCATCGTAGATGGTGACGGCGAGGAGGCAAATATTTGACTCGGAGTCACTGACGCGCGATCCCGATAACTTGGGCGCTTGTTTCGGCCCCGTGTGCCATCATGCCGTTCAACTTTGGTTCAACTTCATCCACCATGGCCTTTCTTATACATGTCGAGCAGAAATTACAAAATATTAGAAAGAGAGCCCAGTCAAACTCCAAACAATTTTTTCGAAAACAATACTAAGCTAAATACATCAAAGATATATCGACAGTCATATTTAGGGTCAGCGCCAACTTCACAAGGTCAACCGCTTGCCCGATGCCATCGAGATGTTCTGTCCCTTCTCAAGGGTGTGCAAATATCCAGCATCCGAGACCGACCTGTTGATATCTGCCACTGCCTCCCCGCCGATAGCCGACAGCATCACCTCCATGCTCTGCGACACATGCTCCATAGCGCTCGCAGCCACCACCACCGTCGCTTCCGCAATCGCCACAGTGATAATCGACGCCATTTGCTTGGTGACATGCTCCACGGTCGTCTGCGCGATCTTCGCCATCGCCTCCTGCATCACGGGGTGCGTGGTGAAGACGCTGAAGTCAGGCTCGGCGACGACGCTGAATCTCATCCAGGGGACCTCGGTGAGCATCGTGGAGAGCTTCTCGTTGCGGGCGATGACGACGACGACGCCGTTGTCGTTGCGGAGGCGAGCGGCGAGGTCGAGGCGGGTATCCGCGTACTCCCCACTGTTGGCTCTTTGGCATCGGGTGACGAGGAAGGTTCCTTCAATTTGTGCTGTCTGATTCTCGGCTGTCTTCAGGAAATCTGCGTAGTCCCAGGAGAGCTGGCCGTCGATGTTGCCAATGCAAGTGTTGAGGTCGAAAGTGGACTGTTTCCAGGTGGTGCCGTCGGCCAGGAGACATTCAGCGAGAAGCATGGCTCCGTCGAGCTTGAGATTGCGGCAGCTTTCGGCAAATTGCATGGTCATAGTCCTAGAAGTACAGCAGACAATGTCAATAGTGTAACAAAATGCTGACATAGGATGTGAATGCTCACCTCCTGCGGATGACAGTCTCCTTCTTGAAGGTCGAGGAAGTGGTGGAGCAAATCGTTTCCCCAATAGCCGTCTTGGTCACAGACTCGACGGAGCTGCTGCTGACGCTGCTGTTGCTGCGCGTCAATTTGGCAGCTACGAGATTCTCTGCCGAGGTTTCCGCTTTGAGATCTTTACTGTTGGCCAAAGAAACTAGTCAATGTTGTGTAGTAGGAAATGCCATAAATATACTGACGATTTGGTTGGCACGGCTTTTGCGAGTGGGAGCATAGTCTGAAGAAGCGCTTTCCCTGGAGAAACAGGGGACACTTTGCCTGAAGGAACGGCGGGTCCAGCGGGAGTGCTGCTTTTAGTGGCGGACATGGCGTTACTTTGATTGGAGAGGGTGGAATCGATGTAGGTAATTCAGCACTGCAAGGTGGCGAAGCTTTTAGGAATAGGACTCGAAGCGAGAAATGGCCTCCCATTTATACATTTCATGAGAGGCGACTCTCAATCTTTCAGATATAGGAAATTGAATGGAGCAGGAATCTAGAATCCGGCATTCGTTGAGGTATGGACATCAGCTTCGGCACATCGAATGTTCCGTAGTAGTACCTGCCAGTGCCAGTGGGAAGAAGGCAGAAGAAAATGTCCAGGACAAAGAGCAATTGGCAAAAGTATAGTGTCCCGCTGAGATTGTGGTAGACACAAATTCCAGAAAAGAAAGATGAAGAAGATTGCGTGAAAACCATTGATAAGCCAATTTTGAAATGTTCTGAATACCCTTGAAATGCCCGCCTCGGCCGCCGCGAGGCAGGCCGAAGGCGACATGTACTTTTTGTAAGTGCCAGTAGCAGCAAGTTGAAGGAGCGCGGCGGCTCCGTGGCTGTGGTTCCGATGAGTTGAGCATTGTGTGGCATTGTGGAATGACCAACGAGCCCACCTACCCCAGGTATACGTACGTGCTGGTCGCTGTTGGACTCCAGAATGCTGCCACTAGCTCAGCTGCAAATAGCAATTGCATGCGCGGACGTGAACCGAGTCCCGATCGACACCTGTCACCGTCAGTGTGATCATGAGGACGAGGTATACATCGAGTCATTTGTAGGATGCCTAAGAGAGACTGGTTCAAGAGATAACAGGGAAAGTGACTTGGGGTGTCTTGTGGTCTACGGCGACTTGATTTCAGGCGACACTCATGTGGTCGACGCCAATACTTAGCGCTTATCATTGACCAATGTCGCCATTGCATGGCCATTTGATCGCCTTGTTCGCGGGAACTTAAACGTCATTGGCTTTAGAGACCTGGCGCCCGGGGACTACTGAAGCAGCCTGGCGCTTGTGAGAACAGGTGGAAGCTGATAAAGGGTCAACAGACCATTGTCGTCTTATCGCCCAGTACTCACCATCACGACTATCACGATCAAAGCTACTGCAAACATGAGGACTGATAACAATAAAACAGGCATCACTGCGAATGCCAAAGCAACGTACGTTGATGACTCTACCATCGCCTCAGACCGCTTCACAGGACAGTTCACGCAGATCCGGGAACCCAGCCACAGCCGATCAAAGTGATAAAAGGCGTATCAAGGAGTAAGCCTTCCGATGTACCATTTCCTCATTCTACTGGGCCTGACATGAGTATTTATGCTCAGATCAGCAAAACCATCTTCCGGGTAAGTCTCCCACCCTCCCATAATCTCTCGACAGCCCATTGAGTGAGCTGGCAGCTCTGAACAGGGCCATGGGGGAAGACCGAACATGTTAAGCGTGGGATCTCAGGGAGTAATCCGCGGGGGAGGAGCCAGACCAAAAGGATCTTGATCGACGTCGTTGAGGTGAGGGTGGATGTGTAATTGTATAATGCCAATTTCCTTGATCGCCGAAGGTTCCGTGTACGCAAGAGACTGGTGACGGAACGTGGAAGGAAAGGCTTCTCCTGCGAAAAGGTAGCCTCTCGGGCTCTCGTCAAGGCACTTAAACACCCCCAATCAGAATCTGAACTGTGGCAGAAGACTATCAAATCCGGCTTACCGACAATAACTACTTTAGTGAACCTTGGCTTCCTTCCTCGGCGCCCAATACCCGTGCACCATGCCTCCTCTACAGTCTGACATTTGATCATTGCGGGATACCGAGCCCCGCTGTTTACGAGTGCCTTCACAACCACTGCTAACTTTTCGCGAGACTAAGTCGTTCGCCTGAGCATATTAGCGGAGCGAGGGACGCTGAGATATCCGAGTCGGACGCAGGGGCGGATTGAGAGTCATTTTGGACATTTGGTGAACTCGTGGCTAAGCCACGGTTGTGCGTAGAGAGAGTGGAAGTACGAACAGAGAGTGCATCGAAATATGATGATTTGATGCAGGAATAAGAAAATTATTAGATCCGAGTATGGCTTCCATGTCGGACTGGCCATCACATGGTTCGAGTGACACGATCACGCGCAAATCACGCGACGTAAGTTCTTAGTTCAAGTCAACATTCAGCTTCATTCATAACTTCATACCCGCACCCGACACCAGTCTGATACATCAAACCACCGAAATCCCGGCGCAATCAAAGCACAGCTAAAGAGCATCACCACCCCAAAGGCTAGCACCAGACTAACATGCATCTTTCTGACGGATTCCGCAATACTCTTCTTCGAATATGCTCGAGTTTTGTACATAGATGGCGGCTGAGGCGCGTATCAATTTCCTCCTCTCCGGATTAACATGCATACATTGTCGTACAGCTTCAGCACCTCGGAAAGTCACCGTCTGTCACCGCTCACTGATTCAGTCTTTCAACCTATATGCGTGACTAGAAGTTCATGCTAAACAACATCCAATGCGACCATGCAGTTACCCAGGTTCAACTTTTGACCTCCTCGATCTTCACGTCGGCTTTGCATGAATGCCAGTCTGATCCATGGACAAAGTCAGTGAGGTCGAGTTCTGTGAGGCTGCTACCCATGATAGCGACGTTGCTCGGCCATACCAGACCCTGCCGGTACCACGAGGGAAGCCAAACTAGTAGCTGAGAGGATGCTGTGGTAATCCACCCGTTGTCTACTCTTGAATCGTGTCTAAACTCGACGGAGGCATCTATGTCGGCGCTGTGAACCGTTGAGCCCAAGATTAACCTTGCAATGTTCATGCGATACATACCTGTCTTGCATCTTTGCTACATCCCAGGTACGAATAGTGCTGTCCAGAGAGGCTGATGCAATGCGCGTCCCGTCCGGCGAGTACGCCACAGACATAACGAAACCGCTATGCACTTTGATTGGTGCCCCCACTGAGCGGCCGCTCTCTGCATCCCACAGCCGTAGTGTCTGGTCATCCGAGCCTGACACGACTGTCTTTCCATCGGGCGAGTGGGCGATGGTTCGAATCAAATCACTGTGCCCATGTAAAGGCGATCCAATAGCCTCGCCGCGCTCTACATCCCACTGGCGAAGTATTGTATCCACAGAGCCTGACACGATGCGCGTCCCATCTGGAGAGTAGGCAACACAAGAAACGACGTTTTCGTGCCCGTCGATCACGCTCAATTGTTCGCCGGTTTCTACGTTCCATATTCGGAGTGTCTTGTCTGCAGCTCCTGAGGCGATTTGCATCCCATCTGGTGAATATGCGACCGACCAAACAGCTCCATCATGCCCTTTGAAGGGCTCGCCCAACGGTTCACCACTTTTCGCCACCCATATCCGAATCGTCCCGTCGTTGGAACCGGAGGCGATTTGCGACCCGTCAGGCGAGTATGCAATAGACATCACGACATCGCCGTGGCCTTTGAGCGATTCGTGCACCGCCTTCCCAGCCAATGCGTCCCAAGCCTGGATGGTATGGTCTTCAGATCCAGAAACGACAAGCTTGCCATCTGGGGAGTATGGAACGGTGCTGGGATCATCATGGTGCTCCGATATCTGTGTTAGCATCGGCTGCCCGGTGTCCGCATCCCATATCTGAACCGCGCCTTCTTGACTGCCCGAGACGATGCTCGCCCCATCAGGCGAGTAAGCGATATACTGGAAAGCGGTTGAAGGGCTCTGCACTATTTCTTCTGCCGCTGTCCTTTCTCCGACTTCCGCATCCCATACCCGAACCGTACAATCTCCTGAGCCAGAGACAATGTGTGTTCCGTCTGGCGAGTACGCGACGGAGAATACTCTGTTAGTGTGTCCCTCCAGCGGCGCTCCCGCTTGCTCGCCCTTTTCTACATCCCACAAACGAATGGTCTTGTCATCAGAGCCAGAAGCAAGGCGCCGTCCATCCGGAGAATATGCGAGAGACCATATGGTACCGGTGTGCCCTTCGAGCACCCACACTGCCTGTCTGGTCTGGGTGTTCCAGAGCCGTATTGTCTTGTCTTCTGAGCACGACGCAATATGCGCCCCGTCTGGCGAGTACACGACACAATTGACGGCACCGCTATGCCCTCTGAGTAGTGAGCCTACAGCCTCGCCGGCCGCCGAGTTCCATATGTTGACTGTCATGCCTTGGCCAGACGCGATGTGTAATCCGTCTGGCGAGTATGCTACCCAAAATATTCCACCATTATTCCATTGAATGGGCTCCTGAGTGGCCTCGCCAGTCTCCGCATCCCAAATGCAAGTGGTCCCGTCTTCGGAACCTGTGACGATGTACGTTCCGTCTGGCGAGTGAGCGATACATCTGAGCTGGCCGCTGTGCTTGAATGGCGATCGCACCAATTCACCGGTCTCCGTATCCCACATCTGTATTGTGGCATCCCTGGAACCCGAAATAATGCGATGTCCGCTCGGGGAGTATGCAATGGACCAAATGGCCGCACGAGGTCCTTTTAATGAGCCCCACGCTGCTTCGCCTGTCTCTGCATCCCATAATCGAATGGTCCCGTCTCCGGACACTGAGGCAATTCTCTTTCCATTGGGCGAATATGCGACCGCAAAGACACTGTCTGAGTGCCCTTCAAACGTTTTAAGCATCGCTGGCCACCAATCTATTTCCCCCACTTTCAAGCGCGCGGTGAAAGGATATTGCGAACGGTATGTTTGAGACACTAGGGACTGCTTAGGAGCAAATGGAACCGCTGATAGGTAGATGTGGGGCGCGCTTTGGGAGATAGGAGGCGCAAAAGTCTCCACAAATCGAATCGCGTCTTTGACAAAAGCAGCACAGCTGATATCGTGCGCCTAAAACTCGATTCTTAGCAAGTGGCGGCTTTGGAAAAAAAGAAGCACTCGCCTGTACCCATGCCTGAATCGAGGCAAATAATCTTGTCGCCGCGCTCATCTGCTTGAGCAGACTCAGCACTTCAAGCCAATAAAGTAGCTGCTCTTTCAACAGAGCGCGAAGACCATCTAAGATATCTTGGTCGAATGGGGTATGCTTCAAATGTCGGCCGAGAAAGCGCGAGGCATATGACAGAAGAGGGCTGATGGCTTTAGCCACGCAGTCAGGCAAATCGGCCAGAGCTGTGTTCTTCGTGTATGAAGAGGGCAACTCGCATATATTGAATTTGAGTCCGGACTTCAAGATCCGCAGGCAGGGTTTAGTGAAATGTCGGTCATAATGCGTTGAATCGATGAAATAAGCCCGGCTGCGGCCCTCGTCCATGAGGAAATCATAGAACGATGTGTGGCGAGCTTTGATTGGGGTGTCGTCGCTGATGCCACTCAATAGGGAATCGAGGGGTGGGAGGACAGATTCGAAGTCCTCATCATCGCCCTGGCGGCACAACTCCACAAATATGCTCTTAGGGAGGGGCTCTTTCGCCGCCAATATGCAGCCCATTACGCGCTTGAAGCGATGGATGGCTGAAACATCTCGCTCTGGAAATTTTCGGCAGAGAATCAGCCTGTATAAGTCGTCCAAGTTGACCCCAGCTCCAAGAATTTCGGCAATGAGTCCGGTCACATATTCTACTCCGTGTTCTTCGGCTTCCAGTATGGCTCGACAAGTCGTGGCGGCCCACTGGAAGACATGATTTGAGCCGGTGACAAGCATGCCAAGCCATTGCTCTCTAAACAACCACTCTTTGTCGAATGCTTGAATAACCGGGGCAAGTTGCCGCTCTATAAAAACAGCGATGTCGAGATCGATGGTGGCTGGGTCCATGGTGTCCAGACGCCTCTGCTGAACATTTGGGTGTTGATCGGAGAATGCTCTGATAATATCCTTTTCGGGGCGGGCTGTCACAAGAACGCGAAAATTACGAGGCAGGGCAGAGGCGCTTTGAGACAAGACCTGAAGGAGGGTTTCGCGAGCGGCCGGATTTCCGCACTCGTCCAGCGCGTCTATGATGATCACTACCGGCCCAGCAATTGAGAGGGATTTCGCAGGCCCAAGTACAAGATTCTCCATTTGCCTTATAGGCGGCGGGCTTTTGCCTAGCGAATGGTTCTTCTCCATCACCTCGCAGAGCGCCACTCTCCAATGTGGATCGAGATCCGCGATGTCTCGAGATATAGTGCTCAAGAGATTTGCCGGGTGACGTCGCGCCTGATCTGCTCGACTGAAAGAAACGAAGGAGCCTAGCCTCCTCACTTTATCGTAGTGCTGAGCGAGGGTATTGGCGATGGCTGATTTTCCGAATCCAGGAGCGCCGGTCAGGACTAAGAGTCGAGGAATATCATCACCGTCTCGTTCGTTGATCCACCGGTGAAGCTCGTCTAAAACAAACTCGCGAGTTCCAGGTATGCACGCTTTAGATGGGTCGAATGCGGCGCCGTCGGCATAAGGCAGATCGTTGATGATCAAAGTTGTAGCTGCGACTAATTTAGCATGTAGTTCAGCGAAGGGGCTAGGTATTTATGACGGTTACATCGCACTTTTAAAAAATCCCGCCGCGCCACTTTGCATTTTCCCGCCACTTTTCAATTTGCGCCATTTTTGAAATTCTAATTACTGTGGTAGTGTTTACAGTCCTACAAAATCGTATAGACGAGGTGAAAATAAGGTAGATATATATAAGAAAGGGGGCTAGGAATAGTGAATTAATAATCCATATGGTTTTGCTCAAGTGACAAGTAGGTGATGTCAGTATAGACTAGTTGGGGAGACTCGAAGATGAATTTGGGAAAGAGAAAAAACGAATAGGATGGTATGGCAGTAGTGCCAATACCGGATTCCGACTCGTAGAACTGCATAGTGCAACCCAGCAGCGGAAGATGGTCGAAGGTGGTTGACGTAGGAGGTTAAGGTAGTGACGTGGCAAGAAGTGCCGAAAGTCAACTGTTTGTACCTGTTTGCCCAATCGAGACGCGTCCTCGCCGGGGCTAATGCAACAGTGTCGAAGCAATCACATCGACTCGTCTCTCGTCACATCTCACACATCTCGCCGAATCATTATATCATCTTCCTGCTCTCATTCATGGTCCGGAAGCTGGTGACCTCAGCGGCGCGAGCAGTAGAGTAATGGATGGTGGGACTTTACCAAGGGTACGTGGGCCTGCTTCAAGTCTTGTTACTGACTTCTACCAAGTTTAGAACGGCTCAGAACTATGCAATACGCGATGCGCGAGCGCTTCAACCCTGGAGCTCTTCCACTGATCAATAGAGATAATTCAAATGGCATCAATCCCCTAGCGGCAACAGCGCATCTCTGCACGCACACTTCAAGCCTTGTCGGACTCGTGTGTCCCCTCCCTGATGAGTACCATTCCAATCACCTCTCACCCCTACTACGTCGCCCTCACATCCTCACGCCCTGCTGCTACCACACCGTGATCGCCGAGTCTACAGCCTGGACATGGATATACACGTCCATGTTCTGTCTGAATAGTCGTCCCCACTGCGCGTTCGCTACGCGTCGACCAGGGCCCACGAGAATCCTCGTGCACCTGGCGACGCGTATCAACGCTTCCTGGGCGTTTGGAAGCCAACATGTTGCCTGACTCGCAAGTGACCGTACGCGCGGCAACCTGCGCCTTGACCCTCTGCTATCATTTCTTTCTTTGGTCGCCCAGATCCCCACCAAGCCGACTGATCACTTCCTTCATCGCTGTGATCCATATTTGCATACACATTTGCTTCTTTATAGACACCTCCCTCTTGTTATACTGACCCTCGATGCCATTTATCTAGCCAGAGTCCACACTATTGTGCTTGCATGTTTTCTTTGATAATTTGACAATATTCCACAATATTCGGACAGCCAACAGTGGTATTTACATTAATTGAGCTCATAATCGAGCTCAGCAACGCCGAAATCGAGCAACGGAAAAGTGGCGGATGCTTGAAAAGAATGGCGCATCTCGAAAAAGATAGCGCGCGCGGCCAGAAAGTGGCGATGGCGCGTTGGAATAAATGTGCCGAAAAACCGTCATAGGTATTCATACCCATGCCCTGAATGCTCTGAATTTCCTCCAAGCAGCGGAGAAGCATAATGTCAATTCGTACAATCGCACGCTCGTTGAACCGCGCTTTGATTTCTTTGAATTTCTCGTTGTATTGCTGAATCTTCGATTCCACGCCTACAAGAGTCATATTCGTGATCCTTGTCCCTGCAAAATAATTCGTTAGTAGATGGTTTGAACGATCTGCTCACAATCCTTACAGAATGACTTGTCGACAGTGTAATCACGAATGAGATATGCGCATTCGACAGTCAGGGAACTTAGATCTTCGAGGATCTCGCGATGCGTGCTGATCGTCTTTAAAGGCTCAGCTTCCGACAAAAACGAGTGCACATCATCGATGGTCTCCATCCACTGGAAGATGGAACCGTCGCGATGTTGCTGGGCAATGATAATCTGTTCGAGCGACGTCAATAAACTTGTTCTTGATAGGCAAATGGTCAATCGTCAGACCTTTGGCACAGCCGCCAGTATAAAACATGCCGTCTGCGCATAGGGATGGATCTAGTGATTTGGATTTGAATCCAGAGGCTCGGAGTCAAGGCCGAAGCGACTTACCTCAGATGCTCGGTCAAGTATGCTCGCAAATAGCTCAAGCTTGCCCAAGACCGAGCCCCAGACATCCTCGAACGATTTGATAGCCTCTAAAGTTTCGGCGCTCATGGTGGACACCATCCGGAGCTTCCCGAATTCCAATGGAGCGATACTCATTTGATCCAGGCTTCCTCGTGCCTGCAGAATCGCTTCACTCTCACGAAGACCAACAACGTCTGCGTCCTGTGAGATGGTTGATAACGTGAACGATATAACTGTTGGTAGTTGTTCAAACCCATCCGCATAGTCGCTTTTCTGAAGCTTAAGGGAAATGTCTAAAGTAGGGTAGATAATCAAAAACTGAACAGAAGATTCGTAAGGAGAACTTATACCCATAGAACTCTCGGCTAAAAGAGACCGCATGTCAACCTCCACATGGCCGATGGATTTTGTTTTGTGAAGGATATGATGTTCTAAGAGTTGAAAACGGATGCTAGACGAGCTTGGGGTTTCACTGCCAACCCTCTTTCAGCATGTAATGGCACTCATAAACATGTTCTACTTGCAAGGTATAGGTCTCATTCCACGAAAGCTCGGAGTCTGCCTTGAGAAACGTTGTATGGAAGGCTTTCTGACCTGCGAGAGAGATTTCGATGTAGAACGGTTTCTTCCACCGAGTCTTTCTCGTGAGTTGGCTGCACCGTAGATCTGCATGATCATAAGATCGCCAATCTTGCCAATCTTAGCCCGGAACACGTACTGGAAATCCGAGCTTTCACGAGCGCTGCCGCGCTCGATTCGCTGCATGCCATTCAGCCAAGAGCGAAATGGTGAAACAAGACACGCTCACGATGAGTCTAGGACCATTTTATAATCGATTTGCAGGGGCTTGGGGTTGATCGATGGCAGTAATGACGGTGGATGCCTGGTGCCACGGCCTCATGGTCTCAGATGCTGTACGCGCTTTGTCACCGAAACCGAGTATTATGAATTCGTGGCGCAAAGTTGCTGATTATCAAGTAGCCGAGATTACTGCAATGTCGTATCGGGGGATGCCGATGGAACAGCTTCGTTTCCAGTCTGTAGCACTGTGAGGCGGCAGGCCACAAAAAGCAAGACAGGCTCCGAGTCACATTTGCACCGCATCTCCCATAAAGTTATGAGAATGCACACTTCCGTCTGGGCAAGGGGGATTTGTGATTCAGTGGGCGGCACTCCTATACGTTTCATTCGTACCCCCAAAGAAGCTTTCCGAATGGTTCGCTGATTACAAGGTTGCTGCATGCTTCTCCTGGCTGCAAAAAGTTCATGTTTAGTCTGAATTCTTGAGTAGATGTGCCTTTACTAACTCAGCAGAGATCCAACGACCCTCGCTTATCCAGCTCGAAGAAGTCATTTTCGAAATCTAGAAGTCCAAAGCTCAGGACATGCCATACCCTGTTATGTGATTGAACCTTAAGCGCCTCTGCGTCACGATCTTCTGGTTATCCTTGGGTTATTCACACGACCGAATCATATGTGCTGAAGGGCAACGCGGTTTCGCACGTGCGTCGATACTGATACAGGGTGGGCAAGAGGTCTTCTTGATGATCACCCAGTGAGGGTAGCTTCCGCTGTCTTGAACGAGGATAAGATAGATATTGATAAACATGATGGTCTTGATCTGGAGCAACGTCATGCTAACAGTGGATATTTACGAACAGAGACTTTCACGATACTGCAACCAGCTGTCTGTTGATCAGTCTTGTAACACAGAGCAGCAGGTAGTCCCGACTTACCGAAAGCAAGTGGCTTGCGTTCTAAATTCTCGCTCCCCTTTCCCGAATGTGCAAACGATCAATCTGTCGAATAGCGGGTGTAGGGCACGAGTGGATTAACGCCTTCATCCTTCAAGGAATGCGTCAGGTCCAAGAGCGCAGCAGACAAAGTCATAAACCGACATCGCGTGAGGGTCGACGGTGCCATCTGTGCGTCGTTTTAGGTTAGTCATGAATGTAAGTTGATATCTGGGAAGAGTCACCTTAACGGCTTGCTGAAAATAGCGTGGTACTGCACTCTCGTTGCCACGATCGAACTGAGTTCCCGGCCACATCGCCACATCTGAACTTCGACGTGATTTCATCACTCTTGAGTTGAGGGGTGACCATACAGCCAGGCGAAATCTGGCCCAAGCATCTATCACCACCAAAATCAGAACTAGTCATTACCAGAGACGATTCATTCGAGCGTACCGCTTAAATAGCTCTTCTCAGCGCCGTCCAGATAGCACATTCTCATCCGGCATCCAACAATTTCTGCATAACGATATACCGAGCGCCGGCTAGCGACAAACGCCTTGAAATCCTCCACAGTTCAACTTGGTATCATCACGCGACTGCAAGCTGACGGGATAGCACTTTGTCAAACGCGATGCGCACGGGATGTCCAGGGACATGCCGACGAAGATGGCTGAACGCGTCGATGAAGTGGTCCTAGTCGTCTAGCGTGACCCTGCGACATGTTGTGCGCAAAACAAAGAAGAAGATTTAGCGCGTGAGGGAGTCCGTGAGGTACGATCAATGCGGTTGGAGGGGAAGGGGCAGAGCAGATGAGGGAGACTGGAGCACTGGCGACGGGATGGTCGGCACATATAGGGACGGATGAGGAGCGGTAAGACCTGTTGCGCGGCCAGTGCCAGTCATATGCGGGACCCGGCTCGTATTCCGCAGGTCGGTTTGGTGTCGTGACAGCGCGTAGAGCAGACGGGGAGGTCGAGAGCAAGGATTAAAAGCCGCGCAGGCGTATATCCCAATATCGGAGACCTGTTGCGCTGCCAGCATTTGCCGCTGGGTGGTCTTGCTCAGATTATCAACTACAGGCAATAAACTATGAGCGACGCAAACACGGGAGTGTAACCAGAATACACATGCTAACATGGCGGACGCACAGAACTCACGTGCCAGAAGCAGTAGAGTCGATGTAAGTAGCGACGATGCAAGGGGAAGTGGGACGGGATGCTGGTCATGATACAGCTAAACGGATATCCGTAGACCGCGTTGGAGCGAAAACGAGTACTCCAAGCTTTGTTTGTTTGTAGTTGTTCCACCAATCGCCGGCCCCAACAAACTTAAATTCCGATGCTCAGCGCGGTCTTTCTCTGTCAAAACGGAAGCTGCGCTGGACAGGTTTGCGCTCGTATAACAGAGAAGGTGAAACGAGCAAAGAGTAGGGCAGCAAGTGCAATAGCCAGGACTCGGAGGAGTCGTTGCGATGACAAGATCTGCATTGGAACAATGATCTGCTCCACACACAATCATAAACAAACAGAGCTCCCCTGTACTCGTTTTCGCTCCAACGCGGTCTACGGATATCCGTTTAGCTGTAGTAATAGTAGATACATGGTCACTGGTGGATGTTAATTTAGGCAAAGAGGATATTGAGGCCGGTACACATTGCATCAGGATTCGCGCGCCACCATCATCATACTGCAGCTGTATACCTCAGCATATCACCTACACAGTACTTCAGATCTCACCACTACGATCATTACGATCAAAGTATTGCCATTATGAAGCTCGAAGACAGCAATCACACGCACATCACTGCGGCCACTGCGGCCACTGGCGACGCCAAAGCAACGTGGGTTGGCAACTCTATCACCACTACACAATCTCTTCGAAGAACGGCCCATATTGATACATTACCACAGATCCGGGGGGCCAGCCGCAACCGACCAGGAAAGTAAAAAGCCCACCGAACCGTAAGTTTATAATTTGCAATGTTCTCGTTTTCTGAGTTCTAATACTGCATATACACAGCTCAGTCAAGCCGTCTTCTGAATCTGGGTAGGCCTCACACATTCTCAATTCTTCTGCAACAATTCATGGAAAGCGTTGGCAACGTTAGCCACGCGGGGCGCGCAAAACTTCTACAGGCTGGATCACAGAGCGGTCTTACAGGGGGAGGAAAGCTGAGCTAGTCTTAGTTGATTCTACTAGGAGGGTCTGGGCCCGAGATATACGCGCTTTCAGGTTGCCGAAGGCTCGGCTTGGGAGGTAGCACAAGAGACTCTTGAGGAGGGTGGCGATATTGGCGGCGGCGGCGGCGGCGGCGAGTTGTTAATGTGCGCGATGTTGAGTTTTGTTACTACCACTGTAAAGATCATAAATGTATTAGACCCTACATGATGAGAACTGGATGCGCTGAGAAACTTACAGTTTGAAGTTGAAGTGCACAGTCAAGGTCACGTGCGGGACCCAACTCAATCGCTCCAGTCCCAGGCAAAAGTACTGCTCTCATCCGTATCAATTGCATTTTGATTGAAATCCCATTTCATTAGACCATCCTAAATGTAACTCCTACCATCATGTCCAGCCCCAAGATCACAACCTACTCTTCCCTAGCTCTCCATCCAATGCGACTACAGCCAAAAGCATCCCTTCCCCAACAACCACTCCAACCTCGACGCCTTTCCCGCGCTTTACTACCCGTCCCGCACGCGGCGCCACCACCACACTCTCCATCTTCATGACACTCAACACAGCCAGCGCGTCCCCCTTCGCCACCATCCCAGTCTGCGCGAGAACCGCCGGATGCAAATCGACAATCTTCCCTGTCATCGGCGCGCCGACGTGCGCGGTGTCATTCGGGTCCGCTAGGTCGAACGTTCCAGCCGACACGCCCGCGGAAGACTGTGCCTGCTTGAGCGAGAAAGCAACAGGTCCTGGTGAGAAAGTGCTTTGTAGTGTTCCGGACAGATGTCCGGGAAAGGTATTGTGCGCTATTGACGCTAGCGTGAGTGTATGCTTCTGCTTCGCCCCGTCTTTGAACAGTTCGAGGTGGAATATCGCCCCGGGCTGCATTGCTAGGGACCCTGAGCTGAGACTGGGCGAGACAACAGCTTCTGCGGCGCCACTTTGCGCCTCTTGTGAGCTTAGGCCCCCAAGCCGCGGCTTGAGCACATCCTCCCCGATCTTCATCACTTCTACAAGCTCCCGCTCCAACCACAACGTATCACAGTTCCCGCGCGCCCAATCGCCATGTGCCACCACCCCAGCTAGCACCACCTTATTTGTCTTGACATCGATCTCCTCCCCTACTTTTGTTTCTCGCAGGGCTCGCACTGCGCGTTGAGTCGTGTCGCCTAAGTCTGTCCCTCTGACCACGATCTTCGCCAAGAGCGAGTCAAAGTCCGTGCCTACGCTGCAGGATGGGATGCCACACAGCCACGTATCGACGCGCACACCACGCCCTGCGGGCCACACTATGTTGGCAGGGCGGATGGTACCGGGAGTGAGGCGGAATTGCCTTGTGGGGTCTTCGGCGGTCAGGCGCAGCTGAATTGCGCATCCTTGCGGGAGGCCGATTGAGGCCTGAGTAAGAGCCAGGGAGGCGAGCGTGGTAGAAAGGGATGATGCAAGCAGCAGTTGAATGCGCACAAGGTCGAGATTAGTTATCTCCTCTGGAATAACCGCATATGCATTCGGATCAAGATGATGAGCGTGGGAGAAAGATAAACTGACCTGAGACAGTGTGCTCGACCTGTATGCGGGGATTGATCTCCAAGAAGACCCACTCTCCCGAGTGGGCGTTTACGAGGTACTCAAAAGTACCGACGCCTTTATACTTCAGCGCGCGCGCGAGTTTCAGGGACGCCGCAAGCAAAGGCTCAACTAGAAATCGAGATAGAGTTGACGGCGCCATCTGTGCATCGGTTTGGGTCAGGTGTGGAGACGAGTCAATGTCGTAGAATGCTCGCCTCGACGACTTTCTGAAAGCGGCGTTGCACACTGCACTCTCGCTCCCATAAGTGAACCGAGTCCCCGGTCCCGTCGCCGACGATCTGAACTTCTATGTGCTTCCACCCTGGCCCAGACAGCGCTTTTTCGGTGAAAAGTTGGCCTGACGGGCTCTCGCCAAGGCATCTGTAAGCACCAAATAAGCATACAAACTGCCGTGAAAAATTTCATTCTAGCGTACCGCTTGAATGCGCTCTCAACTTCGTCCTCGGCGCCGACTACTCTTATGCCACGCCCTCCTCCTCCATCCAGCGCTTTGATCATCACTGGGTACCCGACTCCGCTATTAACAAACGCTTTGACATCCGCTGCCGATTTGACATGAGTCCCTCGAGCGACCGGAACACCTTGTGCGACTGCAAGCTCGCGAGAGAGCATCTTGTCGCCTGCGATGCGAAGGGTGCCGGGCGCTGGGCCAACGAAGGTAATGTTGGGTCCGGGTGTGGAAGGGGAGAGAAGGGATGCGAGGGCAAAGCTTTCGCTGAGGAAGCCATATCCAGGATGAACATGGGTGCTTTGAGTCCTGTGTAGACATGAAATGTCAAATTGTGAAAGCAAAACTTTTCGCCTGCGCTTCGTACCTCTTTGCAATGTCTAATACACGCTCAGGGCTCATGAACCATGAGACATCGTCTAATTGGACGGCCTCGTCTGCGAATGTGGCATGGGATGTGTCCTGCGCGGTGTAGATAGCGACTGTGCTCCAACCGAGCTCCTGCGCCGTACGGATGATACGAATCGCGACTGACCATAGAGTACCATGTTAGTTCATCTGCAACTTGGAAGTAATGGCGATCTTCGAATGGGATCACTCACTCTCGCCGCGGTTCGCAATGAGGATTTTAGGCATGACTCACCAGTGCTGTAAATATGGTAAGACCTTGAGTATCCAGAGTCCAGTTTTCAAGTGCTATCAGTACGAGGGTTGCATTTCCCGAGGCCGCATCAGCATCATGCCACCAGAGCTGACTTAATGACATAGATACAAAAGCCCCAGTAGGCAAATGGCGATAGCATCGTTGTATTTATGGAACGAGGACAAGGACGACAGTGGAGACTCACACGAAATGTCGGTTTCGTGCATCACAATCCACACAGTCACCGGCTTCCCCGCTTACTCCTACGCCGATCGGAAAGCATATTCGCAATGAACTCCCTCCAGCCTTCTACTAAAGCAACATCTTGCTTCAAAGAATAATACCCGAGAATGCCTTCTGATGACGAGACAAATTGGAAGGTGAGTAATGCTCGTTACGGACATGGATGCACTCTAATGACCGGGACGGAGCAGGCAGTCATAGCCAATCTGCGAGCCCAGCAGAAACTTATCCGCTCACCCAATGTCAAGGACCCTGGATATATACGCCAGAAGCAGGTAGGCAAACTCTGGGTGCGTGAACGCCTCGACGCGCTGCTGGACGAGGGTTCTTTTGCCGAAGTTGGATCTATCACGGGCAAACCTGAGTACGACAAAAACACTGGGGAGCTGATAGGCTTTACCCCTGCGTGAGTCTCGCAACGTGGGTCTCAGCTGGACAACTTAACTCAATATGCCTTCAGGAACTCCGTGACGGGCTTTGGGAAGGTCCAAGGCCGACGTGTCTTCGTCACCGCTGACGATTTTAGCGTTCGGGGAGGGCACGCAGATGGCGGGATTCAGGCTAAGGCTCCCTATGGAGAGGTGAGCTTGAACGTATCCCTCAATCATGCTCCAAGCTAATTTAGCATACAGATTCAAGCGAGGAAGGCTCGCGTCCCATTAGTAAACCCCTTCCTACAACCCCACCCATTCGCGCTCACAGACCCTTCAGATACGACTTCTTGATGGATCTAGTGGAGGAGGCAGCGTCGCTCTCTGTACGCGTTCAATTCATCTCAACCGGAAACCACATGATCTAAATTCATTTGCCAGACTTATCCATGGGTTTCACATACATCCCGCCGTTAGCAGGGTTAGGTCAGAGCATGGACGCGATGGCTGTCGTACCCGTCGCAAGCGCCCTCCTCGGCCCCACCGTGGGCCTCGCCTCCGCGAAGGCAGTTACTAGTCACTTCAGGTACCCTCACATCTATCTCCTTTACCCAACAACTTCTCACTTCGGATGTACAGTGTAATGGTGAAAGGCCTCTCCCAGTTCTTTGCCGCAGGCCCGCCAGTAGTAAAGCAAGCCACCTTCGAGGATCTCTCGAAGGAAGAGCTGGGTGGCTGGGAGGTGCATGCAACGAACGGCTCTGTAGACAACGTCGCCACCTCCGAGCTCGACGCGCTGCACCAAATCCGCGTATTCCTGTCCTACCTCCCATCTTCCATCTTCCAACTACCGCCCACTATGCCATCTTTGGACAAGGTCGATAGGCGAGAGGAGGAGCTTATCAGCATTATCCCGCGCAGGCGGGCGCGGGCGTATGACATTCGAAAGGTCGTGCGACTGCTCGTGGATCAGGACCCGGAAGGTGGATCCTCTTTCTTTGAGATTGGGGCGACTTGGGGGAGGTGTATTGTTACTGGCTTCGCACGATTGGATGGCAAATCAGTAGGCGTGCTGTCGAGTGATTGCACTTCTAACGGGGGAGCCATCGATGCATTTGGAAGCCAGAAGACAGCGCGATTCGTGAACCTGTGCGATCACTTCGGGTGAGTTACTTCTCAATTTGGTCTTCCCACTCTTGTTAATCGTGTTGTGTGGATACTCAGCCTTCCACTGCTAAATCTTGTTGATCAGCCCGGGTTTGCCATTGGTAAGTGTTGTATATATCGACTTGTGGCCGCTGCTCAATCATTGTCTTGCAGGCTCCGCTGCGGAGAAGATGGCCACGATCCGACATGGTGCATCAGCGATGTCCGCCTTGTACAACGCCAGCATCCCCATCTTCACCGTCGTAATCCGACGTGCATTTGGAGTGGCTGGTGGTGTCTTTGCAGACCCAGAAGACGGAAAGGGAGAACGTGTAGCCTGGTATGTGCCCATCATCTCCGATTCTCCTTATCGCTCATTAGAATCCGCTGAAGGCCATCCGGAGACTGGGGCAGCCTTCCTCTTGAAGGTGGTTTAGAAGCTGCATATAAACGACAGCTTGATGCTGCCGAGTCGCCCGCCGCCCGAGAGAAGATGATCAAAGACCTCCTTGTGCAGTTTGAGGGCGTGCGCAGCCCAATGACCACCGCGAACAAGTTTGTGGTCGAAGAGATTGTGGACCCACGGGATACGAGGCCTTTGGCTTGTGAGGTGCGTAATTTCTAACCAGCTGACGCTGTGGCCCTGTTATTTGAAAAAGTGTCGATGCTGATTACACGTGCGCTGTTGCAGTGGGTGAGACGCGTATACGAGAATAGCTTGCCCCAGCGGTTGGTGCTGAGGCAGCAGGCATATGGGATAGATGGGAAGCCATCAAGCGGGAAGGGGTATAAGTTGTAACCATTTTTTGCATGTCCAATTTCTTGTTCTATTCACCAACTGCTTGCTGCCCGTGATTGGTTCTCGCTATTGGAAGGACGGGATATCGGGGGCCAAATCAAGAGTGATGAAGCTTGGCTGTCCCGAAGTCGATAATGAAATGAACTCGCTTCATGTAACGAATGGAAAGTGGTATGTGAGTTTCAAGGACCGCCCATCGCCCTGCCAGTGCAGCCGGTTCAACCCACGATATCGGATGATCAGAAAAAAACATCACTTCTATCTCTCGAAGGTGAGCGAACTTCGGCCATTTGAGTACCTCGGCCAGGTCACTCCAACGGAACAGATCAACTTGCAATGAAGGGCGTGCAAATGCAAACGACACAACACCTAGATGTTCCGATTGGATATTTGATAGCAAATTTGCTATCATATCTGGATGCCGGTCAAAGAAGGGTGTAGGAAGTTCACCAAAGTGGAGATTTCGCAAGTGGACGCACTGGCTCAGCCCTGGAAATTGTCAAGGAGAATTCGATTGCATTATTGTTCATCCGAATACCTTCAAAGAGTTCGTCTCGACCGGCATCATTGAGACCTTCCAGTCTGAGGAAAAGTGTTTGGATAGAGGTTGCCAAAGCTGAATGCAGAAAGCTACGACCAGGACCACTGGCATCGTCATGCTGCCATCCCATGTCCAAGAAAAAGGTACGAACACGGGCAAATGGCTGTTGCTTGATCATCCAATACACCATAAACTGCATGTTCGCAGTTTCGCGACTGAATATGTGTTCGAAAGTCACATGGCGATTGAGGTTAGGTACCGACTGAAGCTCGCCGTTAATTGTCCAAGTCACTTTAGATAGAGACACTTTTTGCAATAGGGGGAGACCTAATATCATTCCAATGAGGTCGCTGAATTTGTCGATGTGGACATTGAAGAGATCAAGCTGTGTCAGCTGATGTATAGTGATCATTATGCTCAGAGTCTCGGCTAACAGAGGAGGTGGCCAGTGCGGAGCTGATATCTGAATTGCTTTTATATGTGACAATCCAGCCACCAGTCGAGGCAGCTGTGACACCATAACCTGGAAGGCCCTCTTCACTCTTGAAGAATGAGGTTCCTTGGGAAATCCATTGATCAAGGGATCTAACAAGAAGTTGCCGTGTATCGACAGGGTCTTCACGAGAGCTGCTGTAGAGGGAGAGGCCTCTATGAGATCGAGCAATCGTAGAAATGTCGCAGG
>JACXVL010000159.1:72263-135295 GCA_014898675.1 Athelia sp. TMB
TGGGAAATCCATTGATCAAGGGATCTAACAAGAAGTTGCCGTGTATCGACAGGGTCTTCACGAGAGCTGCTGTAGAGGGAGAGGCCTCTATGAGATCGAGCAATCGTAGAAATGTCGCAGGCCGTGACAGGACCTCGCGGAAGAGGTGGAAGCGCGCAGCAGGCAGCCAGTACCGGCACGTCAGAGCGCATGCTGCGAGCGAGGCTTTATCTAGATGAAGAAAGTCAATAATCATTTCCCATAACTCCAATGCAAAGCTGGGATAGGCCTTTGGAGTCCTTCTCATCCGCGGTCGGCTGAGGGACATGGCGGTGAGTAAAAGGAGAGAAATTGCGGAGGGTGAAGTTTGGACCGTGACACACTGGCACGTGTGCGGACTAAGATGAAGCGACAGCGACAACCCGGCGACAGCTGAATAAAAGGGCATCAGGGAGATCCAAGGGAGATCAGATCTCAATCCGGGCCAGGCCTTTGACAGACGAGCTCGTTCTGCGCATCGATTCCAAAAAATTATATTCGTGAATGCACGAGCACTAAATATAGCAGAAACGCCTGTACATAAAGCAAGCGGGCAATACTGATCATTTAAATAGCATAGGCGAGTTGCGTGACGTAGGTATTAGCCTCTGAGGTTGTAGGCTTTAGGTGCACAGACATGACCTCCGGATGGCTAGACTGCGAGTTCAGTGCGTGGCCATCCGCGGCGCACCATACTCCGCGTCATACTCCATGGCCAAGGCTACACGCACGGACAACGGCACACGCACACCCAGCGCCGCCCACTGCACATGCAGCGCATGTGCGTCCCACTTCCCCTCCAACTCTATACGGTCCACGAGTAAGATTACTTCGACTTCAACATGACTCCCGAGCGCGTGGTCCATGGCACGCAGGGTGTCCCCGCCGACAGCGGCCGGCAGGGTGAGTGGGAGGGTGAGCGCGATGGACACGCGCTGCAGATGTGCGGACGTAATGCCCGCAAGGACCCGCGCGAGGACATCGGCTCGCGCGTCAAAGAACTCCACGGCGAGGGGGCCGAAGTGCAGGTCCTGCAAGCGGGCGCAGCGGCCGATACCTGGGTGCCTCAGTGCGCTGCGCAGCGGAGAAAAGAGTGTGTCTTACCCTCAATAAGCGCGTCGGCGCCGTCGCACAGCCGCCCACAGCGCAGGTAGAGTAAGCGGATCGACGGCGCAAGCGCTGACTGCAGCAGGTCACGCGCGAGGCGCCCGCCGTCGTGTTCCACGTGCAGGAGCAAGCTGTGTACCTCTGGGGGGCGCGGCTGGCGTGCGAGCCAGGCGATGAAGTGCTGCGACTGTGCACCAGCGTCGAGGTTCCGCGCCCAGTATTTCGGACGCGCTGTAATGCGCAGGGCCGCGGTGGCGCGGTGGGGGATGCGCAACGCTGTGCTAGGCGTGTCGTTCGCCTCCCATTCTACACTCGACACTGAAAAGCGGCGGAGGAGGGGGAAGCGCGCGAGGAACTCGACGAACGTGCTGAATCGCGCGACTCTGAGCTCTGAGATGTCAACTTCGGCTACTTTTGGGAGGGTGCGCAGAGCGGCGAGGAAGAAGTGCGCCGTGTCCGGCATTCCCCACTTCCCATGTATACGTATCGCTCGCACGGACGACATGTAGCTTAGAAGGCCGCAAAATTCCATGTGGAACTGCGCGAGCAGTTCTGTCCGCGGCCAATCGTGCTGCTCCTCGCCCACTATTGGATCTTCGACGGCCAGCGACAGGTTCTGCACGAGCGCTGCTATGGGCGGTGAGCTGTAGAGGAGGTAATCCAGTTGGCGCCAAGTATGGACTGTCACGTCTATGTGATAGAAAAGGTGGAAACGTGCGGCGGGAAGCCAGCCGCGACACGTCAGGCTGCAGGCAGCAAGCGAGACCCTGTCAGCATGAAGGAAGTCGATCGTGATGTCCGCGAGCTCAGCTGGGAAGCGGGTCCCACAAGTTCTATTCAAACTGGAGTTGGCAGACAGATCATCGATGAGATTATACGAAGAGGGCATGATCGGGGACGCAGAGCAAGGGGGATGCTGTGAGCCTGAGAACGAACCGTGCTGTGCTGTCAGTGCATGCAAGCCGCGTGGCATGGCCCCTAAGAGCGAATCAAGGAGCCTTGGGATAAAAGCGAGGATGAGCTCATTGGAGTGCGCTCAAGGTCAATGCAAAGCGGGTTAGCGCTCAAACCGTGTCCCAGCTTGAATCTGATGGATTACAACCAAGTCCCTCTCGGACAGATGCTATCGTGCAAAAAAAAACAAAGCTAGCAGTTTGCGCACAAACGACAAAGTAAGTTTCAGCAACCTTACACTAGTTTTAGTCGACAGCCGTCGGTGGTGTCCCAAAGTTATTGTTGTACTCCCAGGCGGCGGTGGTGCGAGCGGACAACGGTGTATGATTGCCAAGGGCTTCCCATTGCCTTTGCAAATGCTCTATGTCAAAAATGACCTTGGAATATGTCTCTTCAAGTTCCAGGAGTAGGAAGACCTCCACCCGGCAAAGATCGCTCAGAGCTAATGATCTCAGCATTTCATCCAAGGCTCGTAGGGTATCCCAGTCCAATGGATCCGCCGTCATTCCCGAACACCACAGAGCAAAGGAAACGACCCGAAGTTCTTCGGAGCGCACATGAAGAAGAATTTTGGCCAAGGTGTCTTTGTATGTTGTTATGTAATGCATGCGCATTGGGCCGAAGTGAAGGTTTTGCAAGCGAGTACATCGATCGAGGCCTGAAAACGTCAGAGAATACCAAGTAAAACAGAGAGACGGGCAGAAGCGAAATACCTTTGAAAAGCTCATCTGTACCCTCGGCAAACAGTGCATCATATCTAAGGTTGAGTGTGCGGATTGATGAGGCTAACGCCGATTGCAAAACGCGCCGTGTAAGGCGACCGCGCTTGTACTCCACGGATATAAGAAAAGTGTGGACTTGCGGAAGAGGCCGCTGGCGCTCCAGCCATCGAAAAAAGTGTAGTGCCTGCGGCTTGCTGGCGTTCATGCCAAGTTTGAGGGTGACGGGATGAGCAAGAGGCAATGTCATATCAGGCTTGTCTTCTATATCCCAGCTCACGTTGTAGAGGGAAGCCTTTTCGAGAGCGGGAAATGCACAGAGAAGACCGATAAAGAAGCTGAACCTGTCGATGTGGAAATGGAATAGATCAAGTCGGGTTACTTGAGAGAGATCAGCCATGGCGCGCAGAAAGTTCCACGTTGTGCCCGGCATTCGTGGTCTCCAGTCCTGGAAGATCTTCATCGATCGAACAGATGGAAGGAGTGCGGTCAGGTCGTGCAGCTGGGCTGTCATAATATCCAGGCATTCGTCTATGTCGAGGAAAGGCTCTTCTGGCTCTGGCTCTAGGTATTCTTGCTCTGGCTCTAGCGATCCTTGCTCTAGCTGTCCTTGCTCTGGCTCGAGTTGCGCTGGCTCTGGCTTGAGTTGCTCAGGCTCTGGCTCTAGTTCGTTTTCGATCGAGAGTGAAAGAGTTTTCACAAGAGCTGCAATGTGGGATGAGGTCTTGAAGAGCTTGAGTATTCGAGGAAATGTGTAGATATCTACCTTCACTGCGTGGAAGAGATGGTAGCGTGCAGCGGTTAGCCAGGCTCGACACGTCAAGCTGCTTGCGGCGAGCGAGGCTCTATCTGCGTGGAGGAAGTCGATGATAGTATCCACCAGTTCTTGCGCGACGAAACCTTGCCCGCGTTCCATCGTGTGTCCAGAACAACCGCGATGGGGGGTGGTGGTGAATTTGCAGGGCGAATTTACTGAGACCGGATTATGAGCCACCCAAATGCCACCGCTGTGGCAAAGCAAATACTGGGCTCACGGTACGCCAGTCAAGCACTACATTTTTCGACCAAACTCTACGCAAAAAGACTAAGATAGACGAATATGTAAGTAGATAAAAGGGAGATATTATATATTTTTGGTCCCGCAGCCTCCAGCGAGTTCACTGCCATAGGCCGCGTCGTACTCCGCGGCCAGCGCCGTGCGCACAGACAGCCGCGCCCGCGCGCCCAGCGCGGCCCACTGCGCACACACCGCAGGCACGTCCCACCGCCCCGCCAGCTCCGCGCGGCCCACCAGCAAGACAAGCTCGACCTGCACGCGCTCTCCACGCAGCGCGCGGTCCACCGCGCGCAGGGCGTCCCCGCGCAGGGCGGCCGGCCGCGTGCCCTGGAGCGCGAGCGCGAAGGACACGCGCCGCAGCGCGGGCGCGGCGGCGAGGGCGCGCGCGAGGGCGTCGTGCCGTGTGTTGAAGCACGCTAGGGGCAGCGCGCCGAAGTGCAGTTCCTGCAGGCGCGCGCAGCGGCCGATGCCTGGGAGCTCTCAGTGGACGTGTGAGAAACGGGGGAGCGGAGTGGCTTACCGTTGGCGAGCTCGTGCGCGCCGTCGCCCAGCCGCCAGCCGCAGCGCAGGTAGAGCGTGCGCAGCGACGCGGCGAGGGGCGAATGCAGCAGGTCGCGCGCGAGGCGCCCGCGGTCGTGCTCCACGTGCAGAAGGAAGGTGCGCACCTCCGGGGGGCGCGGCTGGCGCGCGAGCCAGGCGACGAAGTGGTGTGCGAGCTGCGGGCTGGCGTTCGCGGCGCGGCGCGCCGAATATTTGGGGCAGCCCTCGATGCGCAGCTCGAGGGCAGCGGTGTGCGGGAGGCGCAGCGCCGAGTGGGGCTCGTCGCTCGTCGCCCAGTCTACGCCGGATATTGATACCCTCCGCAGCACGGGGAAATGGGCGAGGAATTCGATGAGGACGCTGAATTTCGTGACGGCGAGCTCGGAGATGTCGATCTCGGCCACCTCCTTGAGGGTACGCAGCGCGCCGAGGAAAAAATGCGTCGTGTCCGCCGCGGCCCACCCCCCGCGGACCTGTATCGCGCGCACAGATGGCACGTAGCTGAGCAGGCTGCACAGCTCCATGTGGAACAACGCGAGCTGGTCCGCGCGCGCCCAGTCGCGCTGCGCCGCGCCCACAGGCGGGTCCTCCACGGCCAGCGACACACTCCGCACGCGCGCGGCGATGTGCGGCGCGCCGTAGAGGAGGCACTCCAGCCGGCGCCACGTGTGCACCGTGATGTCGACGTGGTGGAAGAGGTGGATGCGCGCGGCGGGGAGCCAGGCGCGGCACGCCAGGCTGCAGGCGGTGAGCGCGGCGCGGTCGGCGTGCAGGAAGTCGATGATGATGTCTGCGAGCTCGGCTGGGAAGACGGGGCCAGTGGCGGCCATTGAGTTGGGGTCGGTCGGCGAATCTTCGAGGCGGCGAGGAATAGAAGGCATGATAAATGATGCAGAGTAGGAGAGATGCTGGGAATTTGAGAGCGAGATGTTCGTGCTGGGTGCAAAATGCATTAGCGCCCATATAGTGGACGAACTAATGGAATCGGCAGCATTTAGTCAGGCGCTCATTTGTCGAAATTCAAAATGAGCTGATCGAGGATCCACAGAGGTGAACGGATCGTTGGGACTCGCAGAGCAAAGTAGTACGTGCCGCGCACAAAAGGATTGTAGTTCGAAAGCCCCAACGTTTCTGATATCAACGAAAGAGCATGCACTTCTCAATTATTAAGTACGTGCGTACGCGTTCTTGGAGTGGGGAACCTTACTTTATCATATTTCATTCAGACAAGAATCCCACTGTGCTCTGGAAGACTTATGATAGACATATGATGTTCTCGCAATAGAGAAATAACATTTTGAGCCACGGGCCGCGGTACAGCGGCAAGTCCTAAATAGATATGGAGTCAGAATCAACTTAATAAGGGTCATTGATAAGACTCATCCGTACATGTCATGAGTAGTTTTGGCGCAAAATCGAGACATTGGCGCCAATGCATAACAGTTTTCGATACTTCAAGTTTCAAGCTCAGGGTTTGCGCAGAGGAGATGAACAAACAGTGAAGATGCGAGCGGGGAAGTAGCGGGAGAATGGAGGAAGGAAAAACCCCGAAGCGCAACGGCGTGCCGCGTGGCGCGAGCTGACTAAGCCTCATTTTCAGCGAATTGGAAATGGGACTTTCAGATCTCAGCTGCTCAGTGATATTCGATAGAGGTATGCAGGAGAGGCAAGCGATGGTAATTTGCAGCATCGTGCGCTGCGCTATCTCCGCCGACGTGCACCGCATGCGCCATTGTCGGGAGCCGAGTCCCGCCCGACGCCTTCCTGATTGGGACGACAATGCACTGCACCGGTTCCGGACGCGGCGATCTAATTTGAGTCACGCCACACGCGCCAGGTCATAAATACGGGACGTCGCCAGGTGCCCTTGTTCCCGCATTCCATGTTCTGTAGCCCCGTAGACCTAAACTTGATGTCTTACCCCAGTTACCCCTACCATGAAGGCGGCTACTCGTCCATGCCCACCACACCACGCACCCCCTACCCGTGGGACCTCCAAGAGCAAGACACCAGCCCGTACCAGCAGCAACCGCAAGACCAGCAGCAGCAGCCCCCGCAAGACCAGCACCAGCAAGAGCCGCAACAGCAGATGCAGATGCAGCCCCCGCAAGACGCGTACGACCCGCCCGCGCCGCCGCACCCGCCGCTGCAGATGATCCAGCTTGAGGAGCGCCCGCCCCCCGCGGCGCGCCGCGCGAGCGCAGAGCATGAGCGGCCTGACGGGCCGCACGCACACAAGCCGCGCATCCGCGTGGACACGCGCGCGACGAGCCCCGCGGCGAAGGGCTTCCACCCGTACCGCCGCCCCGCCGACGGCGGCAGCGGTAGTGCGCGCCAGGCGCATGTGAGATTCGCGGCGGGACAGCCTCAAGGGTCGATGTCCGCCCCGTCTGTGCCGGGCCCGTCCCGCACGAGCCTCGGCTCTACGTCTACAAGGTGCGCCTCTGCCGCCTTGCGCCCGTCCTAAGCTTGTTGCTCGCCTGCCTGTCGCTTCTTCCTTGTCTCTGCTGGCCAGCCCGGATCGCGGAACTGACCCCCCCTCCCCTCTCACAGCTCCCCCCTCGCGCGCTCCTTCACCCCGCTCCCGCCCTCCCCCGCCCCCGCCGCGCCCGCGCACAAGCTCCTCATCCGCACCGACATCGCCTACGCCGCCGGCACGCTCACCGCGCACCTCGAGCTCCCCGGGCTCGCGCGCGGCGACGTGCGCGTCGCGCTCGGCACGTGCGCGTACAACCGCGTGCGCCAGCTCGTCGTCTCCGGGCGCGCGCTCCCACCTTCAAGCGCGGACGCGTGCGTGGTGCGCGAGCGGCGGTACGGCGAGTTCCGCCGCGTGCTCGCGGTCCCGCCGGACACCAAGGTGCGTTTGTTCCCTGTTTGAAGGGTGGTGGGTTGCGTGCTGATTGGGTGTGGTCGGTGTTGGGTAGCCGGGGGACGTGGAGGCGGAGATGGCGCACGGCGTGCTCGTGCTGCGCATCGCGGTCGGCCCGCCCGCGGAGGCGCCCGAGGAGGAGATCGCCGTGCGCTGAGTCCAGTCCCGCCCGCCGACGACTCCACCCATCAAAATCGAGTATATATTGCTTATCGCCCGCTCCCCCAGCCAGCTCTGCCCATTGTACAAAGCCCCTTCCCGTTCCGTCCGTCTTGTTCACTCTTGGATCGCACGTCGCGATACCGCCCGTACCATACTACTATACTCCGCCCCGCTATTCGCCATATCGCTATACCTTGCATATTCTTGCCCCATACCCATTCCGCTCCGCCTCCCGCTTCCGTCCGCCTGATGTGTATCCATACCATAACCGCTGTATGTACGCGTAGTAGTACGCAATGGCAATGCCAGTCTGATTCTGTACGTGCCACGGGGGGAATGCGCATTGCGCAACCTGAGTCTCGGAACGAGCGCTTGATCTTGAGAGATCTGGGCCTGGGAAGGACCCGCGCCATTCAGGTTCCCCCTCGTGTTTCTTGGGGAGCGGCGTGTTTCAGCTGCTTTTTGTAGCTCTTGCTGTGCGCTACGGCGGAACGAGCGAGCCCGATAACACCTGTGAATCCCACTTGACAACCCTAACTAGCAGTGCAGATATGTGCCTCGTGTCCCCCTAATTGGGATCAGCTCGAGCTGGTGCGCGACTCCTCCAGATTTCTCCAGTAAATGTTGACCTTTGCAGCAGAATGGTGGGCCCGTGGTCATCAGGTGTAGTCGCTAGCCAGTGACGCGTGGCCGGGTGCCTGTCACTGCGTTCCGCGATCATCCACGTTGTTGTTGCCGTTCGTCGCTGTCCCTGGCGACGGCAAACATGCCTGCTCGTCGTCGTCGACGGCGAGCTCGATGTTAGGGCGATAAAAGCGCAAATAAATCGTAAAAATTAGGGGAAAAATTATAGTAGTGTCCTATAGTCAATTAGATAGAGTAGATTAGGGAACAATACAATTGGTGACGCTACAGGGCACTAGTCAAAGGCAACGGACAGCACAGAGTCAAGAGTTCTGGCCAACTCCTCATCTGTGTCCTCCTCTTCCGCAACGGCGTCGGCATCCTGCTGGTCCTCGGGAACATCCTCATCCTCACTGTCCTCAGACACTGAAGGGACATCACCAGCGCCGTGACCCACTACTGGATCCTGCATACCCCACACACTGGCGGCTTCTCCGGGCCCACTCTCAACCGCATCTCCAGGTACAATGGTACCCGTGAACCCCTCCAACTTGGAGATCTTGATGAGGCGGCGCTGGTGTTCATGATTGAAACACCCGCGGCGTGCTCGGAATAGTGCAACTTGATGTGCAAGGTGAGCGTCCTCGGTTTGAAGCTGTGTCTCCATGTGGAGAAGGTACCGGTCCTCGTCGCGCACGAAAGTTGCAACACGGCGTATTTCCACGTTGAGACGGCCAACCTCCTCCCGGGCGTGCTTGATCTTGTAGTGCAGGTCCATGGCGAGGCGGCCGGCCGGTGTTGCCCACAGTTTACTTGAGACATCCTGGCGAGCATCGCGCAGGAGGTCAAAATCCGAAAGAAATGCGTATTCCACAACTTCTTTCCACTGAAGCTGGCGCCGAGGGATGGTCAGAGCACGCGCAGCAGCATTGTAGCTGTCTAGTGCAGTGCGTATGGCTTGTGAGCGTGTTTGTAAAGCTTTGGAGAGATGCTTGCGTTCTTTGTATCCTAAATAATATCAAGTTTGAGTTTGTGACACAAGTGTAGGGAGGGTGTGATATATACCTGTCTTCGACATGTTCATCTTCGTGAGTTCGAACATGCGTGCGACAATCAGGCCTTCAACATGATCAAGTGCGCGCTGATACCTGCGCATGGCCACAAGATCACCAGCCTGTCTCCACTCCTCGCACTCGGGGGTCCATCGCGTCATGATTTCGAGCTTGGTTTCGAGATCTAGGACAAGGTTGAGATCCTTCTCGTACAGCGCAAGTGCTTTCCGGCGAGCAACTTCAATGCTCAAGTCGTGGCTTTGATAGCCAGCTGCTGCTGTAGAGGGCCCCAGTTGAATCCATGTATTGCGTGCTGCGTCGAGGGAGTGACTGCCGTCAATGTGAGCATGTGAAAGCAAGTCAGAAAGCACAAAAGTCAAATATGTACCTGGCCGCCGCGAGGTTAACCAATTTCTGATAATATTCCATCTGCAGGGTCTCTTGCATGGGCTCTTTGGAAAGGCCCTGCAGGTAAACCTTCTCCTCCTCCCGCCACTGTTCAAATATTGCAGTATCTGCAATTCCGAGGTCCAACATGGCTTGCGTAAGTGACGTAGGGCCGCTTCGGAGAATATCAAGGGCCTGCTTGTAGTTGTCATGCAGAAATATAGCTATAGGATAGATCATGAGTGAGAGAGCCGTAATGATGTCACTGGTACTTACTGAGGTTTGCGAAGACCTCGGCATCGTCGTTGTGCTTGAAGTAAGAGTCGATTGCCTGTCGACGGTGAAAGGTGCTTGAGTGTCGGATTGCCGCAGCCATGGCATTTGATTTTGAAAAGGCCCGCTCGCAGCCTTCCAGGTCCTCGAGGCCAAGGCCTTTGATGTACGTGGCAAGGTGGGAGAGCTGGCAGAGTCGACGGTGAGCATGGCCGTGGAAAGAGCCTACAAGGGATGAATAGTTCAGGTCTCGAACATCATCTGCGAGGGGAGTTCTCATCAGGGTGCTCTTGAACTTGCACCCGATGTCGTAGCCCCCTCCGAGATCCTTGCCAAAGACCCTGAGCATTTTGGCGACAACGGCAAGAGGGTACTTTGCCCTGTAAAGTTTAGTCAGTAATGAATGGTCGACGGCATTGTCTTTGAGATACCCACATTTCGCCACTTCGAATCATGTCTGCAACGGTGAGAGCGAACCCATGGCGGCAAAGCGCTAGAAATACACCCGTCTCGTCAAAAATCCCCCACATACGCTTTGTAACGTTGTCCTTCATGTTCTGCCATCGGTCGACGCAGGGATTGTAGTCCGGACTGGAGGGGTCCGCATCTGTGCTCTAGATAATTTTCATTATTGACGAGTAAGATAAGCAAGTAAGATATTTTAAACAGACATGCGTACCTGGGAGAAATCATCACCCATGAGGTCTTGAAAGGCCTCGTCCGCCCATTGATCAACTTCTTTGGAAGCCATGTACAAGTCGTTGTTGAGCTCTCTTGTGTCAAGGGCCTCTCGAGTCCGCAAGGGCTCCCCGTTATCATCGAGAACATACTGAACCAGTCGCTTGAGAGAGTCGTTGCCGTCCATAGTAAAGAGTAGAGAAAATAAAAGTTCTTTTTCATCTTTCAGTTTGTAAGTACATGCGGGACACACATGGCGGAGGCGCCAGTCGGGCGAGTCACGATGAAGGGCTGTTTGCACAATGCTGTCAACTGATGCACGGATGGCAAGATGGACATCATGCGTGATAGAGAATTGAGTTGAGAGATAGCGTTTGAAGGGGACCTAGAAGGATATGAGTAGTGCTCTGGTGGTGGAAAAGGCTTGGACATACACCATGCAAATCACACAGTGTCTTGACAAATGCGTGGATCGAGAGATGAGGGCTGCGGAGATTCGCAACACGAAAAAGCTCCAGGGCCTGCAAAGTGACACAGACGGAGGGGTTGCTCGGCGCACAGGGAACAAGGCCCTGCCTCACAAGTGCTGTTACAATGGTGTCACTGGTGGGGATGACCACCCTCTTGTTATATGTAGCTAGATGCGAATATGTCAGCTTATGATACAGTAAAAGAATTGATACGCACACACCAAAGACGTCTATAACTCGGATATGACACCATCCCGAGTCGCCGGTCTCTTCGACAGGCAAAGCCTGCCCGTGGACCTCTCGATATTGCCAATCCATATACGCTTGAGTCATCTCAGGCATCTCCCTTTCGAAAGCCTTATTACGCAGCTCTGTGCGCTGGCGGCGAACTCGATAATCTACATGGCGGCGCCGTTTATGTTGACTGGTGGTGTATTAGTAAATTGAGATTTTCTTCAATAATCAACGCACCCTTTGGCCATATCACTCCTCATTGCATTCAAAGCAGCTAACTCTCCACCTTCATGGCTGATATCGACCTGCTGTGTGCCATCGAGAACATTATCATACATGACCCAGTCCTCCAAGTCATTGTCTTCCGCATTGCTATCAGGAAGCTCATGCAGGTCCTGGAAGTGTCTGAGCTCGGCCGCGTCCATTTCTGAAGTACAAACAAGTGAGAGCAGCATTAGTATGATTGAAAGGCCTACGCACCATTTATGCGATCTTCTAGATGCTGAGCATCTGCAACCTGTCGCTCCCGCATTGCATTTGGCCCTAGCACCTCGGTATGTGGCCGCGAACACCGAATACCATTTCTGTCCCGTGTTGCTCCAATACGCCGAGCTTTTTTTGAGCTTGTCTGTACAGTGCTGCGGCGCTTCATGACTGGTTGGTGGTGGAGGGTGCAAAGTGGTCACAGCCTGTGACTGTGACTGCCCGCAGTGCCCGCCGCTCTCATATTGCACACTATGATACTTGCATCTTAACAATTATTCAGCCCTTGAGGGCTGGGCAATGTGAGAGGCGAGCGCAAGAGTTTTGAGGTTGAGACCCTTTGCAAAAAGGCAGAAGAGATATCTCCGAGATGTTCAAGCAATGTGTTTGAATTTTTCAGGTACAAAATGGTATACTAAATGCCTCGAAGTCAGAACCGATCTTGCAAAGAGCTCCACCGACGAATATTTGAGTCGCAATCAGTTGGAAATGGTCCCCGTGGTGCGAGAATGTCCAATCGAACCTCCAATGTGGCCACGCCGTGACATAGCTTCCACAGCAAGTCCCCAGCGGAGAGATAGTCTCCCCACGCATCATGATGCGCAGGAGGGCGGGTGATGGGGGAGGACTTGAGTTCTTGAATGATCAACTTGCCTGCGCGGATGTGTTGTGCCACTGAGCCCAAATATTTGTCCACCTCCTCCTGAGTGGTCCCCTCCCCGACCTTTGTGCATGCGACATCATATCCCTTCTGAAAGAGCTGGGGCCATTCTTCAATAGGTCCCACACTGCTAACCCACTTCTCCACATCCACAGCAAACTTGCGGAGGCGGTGAATACCGGCGAGCTTGTTTGGGTGGGCGTCACCAAGCAGCTCGTCAATTTCTCGACCAGTGAAGATGCCGGTATCCGCTGCGTCGGGCTCGTCCTCCTCGTCATGCTCGTCGTCGCTGTTGTTGGGTGTGTCATCATCGTTTTCGATTCTCTTCATTGAATCTCGAAAGATACGCGTTGACGCGCCGGTGGGTTTGTCAATGTGATGCGGTGGAGGGCTCGGCGAAGACTCTGGCGGTGGGCTGGATGGAGGTAGACCTTCGAAGAGTTTAGCCCTCCTGCGCCGTACTGAGCTCTTTCTATTTCAGAAATGAAGGGCGTACTCACCTTTTGCGCTCGCGGCTCATCCGCTGCCGTGTAGCATTGGCCAATTTAATTTTCTCTTTGTTTCTGTAGTGATTATTAGTGCTGAAGCTGATGGGTAGGGCGCAAGAGACATACTTCCGATAGTATTTCTTGTCGGCTTTGGTCTGGGCCTTGGAGCGCGTGCCGTTTGCCATAGTCAAAGGCAAGTGAAAGGTGTGGAGTAGCGGAGTGCTCCGTCGGCAAAAAGAGATTTGCGATATGTTTCCGATACGTGTGTGATATGTTTGCGAGATTGCTCTCGCAAACATATCGAAAACATATCAAATCTATCGGAAACATATCAGATACCCAATCGTAAACATCGCAAATGGACTCAAAAAACTCACCCGTATATATCTGTATGCACCCCGTGGGCTTCCATTGAGTGCACCCAAGAGCCTTCTATAGCTATTGCGACTGATCCTTGATGTGAGGGTTGCGACCGCGAAAGGCTTGAGCTATGAGCTGAATTTACTGTAGTGGTCTATACGTTGCGCGTGAGCATCGCGAAGAGGCATAACACAAGGCTTCGTACCTTCGACACTGATACCATCATTCATCGTGAAATAGTCTCATACGAGTGGTATGCTGTTGGTAAGTTAATGTGTCAGATGGACATGTGGTATGATTCAAAGAGAGGCGCAGAAAATATTGCTCAGCCAGTAGGTACCTTGCACTCCGAGGTTGAAGATAAAAATATTTATTGGCAGCCTACTTATACCGTGCCGTAAGTTCATCTATGGTTGAATACATAGACATTCCTTTTACCCAGCGACCCTGTGCGCGCTCCTGCTCTTCAGCTCTCTGTTTCTTGGTCAGAGAAGCCAAGAAAGCCTTCTCCCCGCGAAAACCATGCTCTACCCACCGAAACAGCCCCCCCGCCGTGTACTGCGTAAACGAATAACGCATCTCCCCATCTCGAATAGTGGTGTTCGAGTGGCGGAGGATAGCGGAGGGGATGAGGACGGTTGAACCTGGGGGAAACTCGATGACGAGTTTCAAGTCCCAAAGAATAAGGTGGCCCCCGCGTTTATGGTCAAAGGAGCCCAGAGCTGTGACGGCACACATGCCGAAAGCAAGGTTTTGGTGGTCAGTGTGGTCAAGACTGACGGTGCGTGGGCCGAGATTGAGTGTGGAGGCAGCAAATACTGTACGCCGAAAGAGTCGCTGGAGGTAGGGGTGGTGCTCACAGAGGGCGTCTATGTTAGAAGCATAATAATCATATAGCTTTGGCCACCAAGTCGCGAAAAGATCTACGGGCGAGGTCAATATACTGGTAATTTATTTTTAAGGAGCACTTGCCATTCGAAAAGCCCGAAAGGCGTGTGAACTCGGTCATTGAATAGAGCTCGTCCATGACCAGCCTGTTGGTATCGTTCAGATACAGATTGGTGGGCTCCTAATGATGCGTGTGTGAGCGGAGGCTAGCTATAGCCGTGGCAGCAGTGCTGACCGTGGTGCCGTTCCCGTGTACAAAGCCGTCGGGGATGGCGACAAAATCCCCCCGGCGGTGGTGGGCATCCTCGTAGGTGAGGTCGAGGCGTAAGCGGCTTTCCTCTACGGCGGAGGCCGCAGTGGCGCTGAGCTCATCCCAGCCGTCATCGGATGGCCGCCCGCCCAAGAGTGCAATGATCACGCCGCTGGAGTCCTTGATGGGGATTGGGGTCCTGATGGGTCGTGAGCGAGGTATTAGTGAGCGCAAACGGAGTCACGTACTGTCCATCCCAGGCCAGATAATCGAAGTTGAAGGCTGAACCTTCCCCGACTAGCTCATCAAGCGCGTATTCACGCTTCGTGCCCTTCGCGTCGCGCAGCGCAATGAACGCAGTGCTGGTGACGCGTTTCGCTGCAAGTTTGAAGGCCGCCTGAACAGGCGTCGCTGCGCGGAGCCAGCGCTTAAAAAGCGAGGCACGCACTGTGCGGGACTTAGCATCTTCGGCAGCTTGACGCTCGCGGCGCCGGGCACTCCGCCGCTGCTTCCCGCGCGCCTTTGCCTTCAAGACGGCGGCGCGAGATTGGCGCTTCGAACCGTCACCCGCGCATCCGTGCGGTGCGCTGACGCCGGAAGGCCGAGTTGGCCGATCGAGGGGTGGCAGGGCTGGCGGGGATTCCTGGGCAGGAGCACTGCTGGGCCGTGGTGCAGCTGAGTCCTGCGCAGGCCTGGCGGGCTGGGGCGGTGCAGCAGCGCGTGGAGTGGTCGAGGGACCGTGTAGGGGCGTGCTTGGGGAGGGCGCGACACGATAAGGTTGCGCGGGGAAAAGGCGCGAGGTGGCAGGGGTGGGCAGAATTGGGGAAGGTGCCGTGATGGGGGAAGGCGCTTGCAGAGGATGCATAGTGGACGAGGCGGAGGGAAGAGGTGCACACCGCGAAGGAGGGCTTGCTGGTGCACCAGCGTGTGCGTCCACAGGCGCAGCGCTGTTGGCGTCAGGACTTGTGGCAGCGCGTGCGCTCGCGCTCGCGCGTTCGTCCTCCGCAGTGACGGCGGCCGCGACCAGTGCACCAAACGAAAAGTTGGGCGGGGCAGTCACCACTCGACGCGCTTGGTCCCATGGCGAGAACGCAGCGCCCGATCGCGTCTAGGGGCGCTAAGTCAGCGCACACCAAGCAAGGAGGGGGGTGCGGACGTACCTTCCTGAAGGCGTCATAAAGCTGTTGCGAGTCTGGGGTTACAATAATTAGCATATGCAGGGTGGTGGAAAGCGTGGGCGTACCGTCCATAGTTGTCAGGGCGTGAATGGAAGGCGCGCCTGCAATCAACAAGTTAGCCAAGGGTGCAGGTAAAGATTACGCAGCAGCAGCCCACTCATAAAGAGTCCCTGGGCGTGGGTCCGATTCGCGAGAGGCTGCTGAGCGTTTGAAAAAGAAAAAGCTTACCGATGTGAGGCTGAAGGTGGTGGTGGAGAATAGCAAGGGCGAGGCAGTGCGATTTTACTTCCGCGGAAGGAACGAGGCACTTACGAAACGATCAACAACACACAAGCGCCCACAAAGCTGGCGAGCGACATACACTGCGCTCGAAAATCGCTCGTTCAATTGCACGTTTGCCCCGAATCCATGTAAGTAAAGGCTTTTTCGATAGTAAGTAATCACACTCACCAACATTTGGTAGCAGCCGTCGCTCGCCGCACCTCGATCTGCGCGCCGTAGCCCTTGTAGACTTGAGGGCCTACATTGCCAACCGGCGCTGCCCAAACTTTGCGACGGCCAGCGCATGCGGCTATGCGCTCATATTGCAAGAGATTGCGTTGCTTCCTTCTGCCTGCATTTTCATGCCCCCGTGAGTGGCCATTACTTTGCATACAGTGCAATAAAATACTCACTTGGCTGGGGCGCTATAGATCATTTGATATCTGGATTCTGAACTCTGCATCCGAGATTCTGAGGTATCATTTCACCTGGATTATTCATCCAAGCCCGCGAAAACCAAGGTAAGTTTGGAATTCAGTTTGATTGAACTTAAGGCTCACCACAAGCACTCTAGATCTGACAGCGTGCTATGTGCTGCACTTTGTGCACGTCCGATGCATGCCTTAAAGCCAATGGGTATGCTTTTGCGCTGCTCGCTGAGGCGCGTATACTATGCAGCGCACCTCGAGCGCGTCCAAACCGTGGTGCGGTGCCTGTGTAGACCCTAACGGTAAGCTTCACTGTGCACTGTACAAGAGCCTGAATGAAGGGTACCCACTAATTTACCTTTAGCATTACTCCAGCAGTATTAGCCCTTGGTGCGACGTCTACTCATTAAACGCGTATCCCTCATCTTGTGTTGACTGAGTTGGTATGCACGTGATGCAGCCCGGCTGGCTCTTTTTTCGCCCGTAACCCCCCCCCCCCCCCTCTTCACATTGTGCCGCACACCGCGCCCAGTACCCTACTCTCTGACCACACTAATGCCTGATCTTTCGGACGATACCCCTCCGCCTGCGGACCCACCGGCACGCACAGCCCTCGCCGCCGACAGGACAACTTGGGCCAAGCGCAATCCGACCGAGAAAACACAGCCCGTGCGCAAACCTGGACGCAAACTGAGCCAAGGTGAGAAGCTACGGCTGAAGGTGGCTGCTGCAGAGCGGCGCGAACGGGAGAAGAAGTTAGCGGAGGACATCAATGCATTTCTTGAGGAACGAGACGCGAGGTTTGCACAAATTGCTGAAAACCACGACATCAAAGTCGAAAAGGTCGAGAAGCTTGTCAACGCGGACACCAACTACAAGTCACACCGCGCACCAAGCATCTACAATGCCTACCTTCACCACCTATCGGAGGAAAGCAAGAGCAAGTGATCAGCCCTCCACTAAATATGTATGTACTGATTCACACTTCAGATCTTCCTGACGGCGAGAGGAAGACACTCTCTGAAATTCAGGACAGTATTGCCGATGTTGACTGGAAGGCCGCCCTCTCCGAGGAGCGCCAGCAGGAGCTCATCGACGAGCTCATTGCGCATCGCAAAATGAAGCATACCGGCATGCGGGCAACTAACAAATCCGCACAGAATGATATTATCAGGACCTGTGAGCACATAGCCTGTGAGGTACGCCCCTTCCCGCCCTACCCGTTTGTGTCCAAATTTCTAACTGAACCTCAGCTCGACGACTTGGCGCAGCGTACTGGATACAGTGCCTTTTTCATGGGTGCTCGTGTCAACGTGAATGACGATGCAGCACCCAACTTTCATGGATCTGGGGATGCCGAAAAGTTCTTCCCCGAGGTCCTCGACAAGAGTACGTGGGAGGTCTCTAGTCTTTTTGAACAGTGGCTTTGTAAACGGGATAAGAGTGGGTGCTATTCTTTCTTACTTCCACCTTCCCCGCGCAAACTTATTATCTATTCTTTAGACCTCATGGAGCGCGAAACCATTCCCAAGCTTAGGGCGGAATGTGTTGCATTCATCAGGACAGGACTACGTACGCCTTTCTTTTCACTTCTATAGACAACTGAGGCTAATCTAAGCCCACCCCTCCACGCAGGCAACATCACAAACATGAAGGCACTTGAAATGGAGTACGCTCGATACGACGAAAGGATCGTAGGCGTATACAAAGTCAAACTTGTTGGACACCCCTTCGGCATCAAGAACCCCTCCGAAATCACTACCTCCCCAAACCTTCGCACTCTTCGCACCGCATTAGCCTCTGGCCAGTGCCACTGGGCACGGCTTACCAACGAAGAACACGGGGCTCACATGAAGGAGCTTGAAAAGCAGCACGCGGCTGCCGTCGAGAAGGGCGAACCCCGCAGGAGGAAGAGAAAGGATGCCGGTGTGCCCAGAGGGTCATACAAGCGCGCTCGCAACGACGGAGGTGTGGGCCCATCGTCCTCAAAGAAGCGCAAGACGAAGCAGAGCTCGGGAACTGAGGAGGCCGTAAAAGACAAGGGAAAGGGGAGGAGCAAGTCCGTTGTAGACTCCGACTCAGAGTAAAGGTATGGAGCCCCCTATTTTACTCAGGCCCGTATCCATTGATGACCGTATATACAGACCACTCTTCATCTCAATTACACCCACGAAGCCTACCATCTATTACTACAACCCTTCCTCCCCTGTGATGCCTCCTTAAATGTTACTTAGGTTTCCTTATGCAATAGTTCATCCCGACACATATCTATATAACACACGTAGATTACCCTGTTCAAAGATCTATTGTATGAATTGCATGTGTACACCAATTTTCCCCCTAATTTTTACGATTTTTTTGCGCTTTTATCGCCTTAACATCGAGCTCGCCGTCGACGACGACGAGCAGGCATGTTTGCCGTCGCCAGGGACGGCGACGAACGGCGACGACAACGTGGAATGATCGCGGAACGCGGTGACAGGCACCCGGCCACGCGTCACCGGCTAGCGACTACACCCGATGACCACGGGCCCACCATTCTGCTGCAAAGGTCAACATTTACTGGAGAAATCTGGAGGAGTCGCGCACCAGCTCGAGCTGATCCCAATTAGGGGGACACGAGGCACATATCTGCACTGCTAGTTA
This sequence comes from Athelia sp. TMB, assembly GCA_014898675.1. NCBI lineage: Eukaryota > Fungi > Basidiomycota > Agaricomycetes > Atheliales > Atheliaceae > Athelia > Athelia sp. TMB. The sequence continues at coordinate 91,051 of JACXVL010000159.1, forward strand.
GGGTTGTCAAGTGGGATTCACAGGTGCCCGATAATGGACGTCTCATCCACCACGGACTGGAAGGTCTGCGCGAAAAATTGGATGGAATCACAGACTTTTGGTCGAAAAGATACCCCCACACAGCCAATTTTGTCCGAATGTTAGTTTATATTATTTTTTATCTTTAAATATTTAGCGCAGACACTTCTTTGAGCAGCATCAATATTACACGGTGGATCTTCCGATGATATTATGACTTTTCTGCTATTTATTTGCACTTCTAGAGATGCAGCACTGTGGAGAAAGCTTTTCGCGCCACCAGCGTCGAATTTTGTCTCAGAGTCAGAGGTAATAGAAGCACGTGACCCCACTTTGCCCAAACATTGGCAACACTGCAGGCATCGATCAATGATTTGTGAGAAGACATGGTGAAAAATATCCAACACGGAGAGACAATGTTTCTGACTAATGTTTTTGCCCGGCGCATTGTGAATATTCTCCGCATTTGGCCCAGACTTACAATGTTTTCATCTATGTTTCGGGCGAAATCTTGTGCGAAAAACATAGTCTCTCCGTTTTGAATATTTTTCACAATGTTCCCTGTTGATTCAGGGACCGATGCCCGCAGTGCAATGGTAAATTATTGAGGCTTGAGGCCAAATTATTGGCTATTAGACACTATTAATTGAGGGCCAGCTCAGATAAATTTTTGGACAGTTCTTAAGGATTAGATACCCTCATATAATTCACTGAGATGAATTTCAATATCACTTTGATTTCAGTGCGACGTAATTCACAACTAATTTGCCCTGAGTGATTACATAAAAATGAGCCTCGCCCAGGCTTGCACTGCACCCACCATGTCCCAAATCGCCAGTACACTTCACAGTTCGCGTCTCACTGGCAACATGCATCGCGGTCACATCATTCTTGCTCAAGAACTTGTGGACATGGTGATCGACTTCCTCCACGCCGACCGCGCCGCGCTCGCCGCATGCAGCCTAACCTGTCGCGCCTGGCTCCCCACCGCGCATCTCCACCTCTTCTATGGCGTCGACGCGAACGTGCGCACGCTTCAGACGCTCTGCGAGCGCCTCGAGCGCTGGCCCCAACTCGCGGCGCGTGTGCAGTGCCTGTCAGTCGGGGACCGCAAATCCAGCTACGAGGAAATGCCCCCTGCAGCCCAGATGGTTGCCGAGGTGCGCCGCCTCGCCGCCCTCCTGCCCGCGGTCACACACATGAAGATCTCCGGGCGCTTCCTGCGCTGGTCAGCGGACACGGCGTGGAACGTGCTGCGCGCGCTGTCGTGCGAGCTGTCGCACGTTACCCGCCTTGACCTGGCGCACGTCGCGTTCTTCGCGTTCTACCACTTTGCGGAGTTTCTTTCCGGCTTTACCGCCCTCCGGCGGGTGACGCTGCTGGAGGTGGGCTGGGCGCTGGAGCTGAACCTCGGGGGTGACACAGCGCTGCGCCTCGCGCATCCGCTTGCCGTGGCGCTCTGCGTCAAGTCCGGCCCGCGACAAGCGCACTGCTGCGTCGAATGGATCGCACGCCAGCGGCCTGCACCGGAGCTACATGGGTTTCTCCTGCACGTCGAGTACGAGGGCGGCCTCCTTACGCGCACGCTTCTGCAGTCGCCGCTGGCCGCGTCGATCCGCACGCTCTACCTCCGCTGCGACACATTTGCGGAGGGTGCAAATGAGCTTGTGCGAGGTACGCCAATGTTGATACCCCCTCATGCACTAGGCTAACGACTGCACAGGCATCGGCCACTGCACTAGCTTGCGAGAACTCCGGTTCGCCAGCCCACTTTCCCCCGAAAACTTCAAGACACACCAAGCAATCATAACGAGCATTATCTCCAGCATCAACTCCGAGCATTTGGCGTTCATCACCTTTGCGTTGATGTGCGAGTATTCGGAGACGGCGCTGTTGGACGCAGACACCTTGCGAGCGCTGGGCAACATGCTCAGCACGCCGGCTCTGGGCCGCTGCCGAGCCCAAGTAATATTGCTCACGAACGAGGACCTGGGGAACTTTCCCGATCCGGAACCGCTGCGAGAGCAGTGGGCGGCCCTTGGCGCCCCCGTACCACTGTCTTTTCGCCCGCAAAAGGCCTTGCGGTATGGTGCTACTCGTGGCATTCCGTGGACGGCTTTGGCAAGCTGTCAATAGTAGTAAGGCTTGTGCTCTGTTGGTTTCTTTCCTTTGCCATTCGGGGGAGGGGAGGCAATATTGTGCACTTGGGATAGCGTGAATGGCTATTTTTAGAGTGCTTACTTCCCCTTGATTGCAACTACGTATACATAGGTAAGTCGCCGCGAATATTTATTAAGACTGAATGAAACTGGCCAGGAAGTCATGTATCCATCTCTATCGCGCCGTGCTCTATGAACGCATGCACAACCGTCTTTGTATTTGCCTTTGTTTCCGGCCAATATTAATGGTTTGTGCTGCATTCTCCTTCCTGACTGTCGACACAATTCTGCAGCTCCAGCTAGTATTTTCCTTGGCTTCAGATGTACACGTGGCGTTAGGGGCAATGCCACGCGTAAAGTCAAACAATACCAGCTAATTTCTGCCGATTTCACCTTTAGTCTTTCCTACGACTCTCATTAAGTAGTCCTGCCGCCGACTCCTGCGCTCACAAGTCCTCCATCCTTCAATCTCTTGAGAACGCGCGCTCTACTGATAGCTGCTACACCATGGATCACGATCGAGCTGTCATGGCGCAAGAACTCGTGGACATGATCATCGACTTCCTCTTTGCCGATCGCGCCGCGCTCACCGCGTGCAGCCTGACGTGTCGCGCTTGGCTCCCCGCCGCGCGCCTCCACCTCTTCTATAGAGTCGACGCAGGGCTCCACGCACTCTCGCTTCTGTGCGAGCGCCTTGAGAGCGCACCCCACATCGCGACGCTCGTGCAGAGCCTGTCAGTCGGGGACAGCGGATTAAGCGATCAGGATTTGTCCTCTGCAGCTGCTATAGTGACACAGGTGCACCGCCTGGCCGCCCTTCTGCCATCGGTCAGATCGATGCAGATCTCCGGGCAGTTTTCGCACTGGACGCCCGACACAGCATGGACCGTGTGGTATGCGCTGTCCTCTAGCATGTCTCAGGTCACTCGACTTGACGTGTCAAACGTCAGGTTTTTCCCATTCAGCGATCTGGTCGCATTTCTCTCTAATTTCGCTGCTCTTCGGAGGGTATCGCTAGTCCAAGTTTCTTGGGCGGTGAGCAATGAGCCTGACCCCGCGCTGCACCTCACCCATCCCGTCGTCATGGAGCTCTACATGAAAACCAGTCCACGGCAAGCGCATTACTTTTTGGAATGGATACTGCGCCAGCAGCCCCTCCCGGAATTGCACAGTTTTCTTCTATACGTTGAATACGAGAGCGGTCTTTTAACCCGCACTCTCCTACAGTCAGCACTGGCCCCATCGATCCGCGCATTGTATCTTCGCTGCGACATCTTCGCAGAGGGTGCGAACGAGCTCACTCAAGGTACTGACATCTCCCTCCCTCTTGCATGCCATGCTGACAGCTATGCAGGCATCAGCCACTGCATTGGCTTACAGGAACTCCATTTTGCCAGCCCTATCTTCCCCGCAATATTCAAGACGCATCAAGAAGCCATAGCCAGAATTACCTCCAGCATCAAATCATTACATTTGGCGGTCGTCTCTTTTGCGGTGATGTGCAAGCATCCAGAAGCAGCGCCGTTGGACGCAGACACCTTGCGGGCACTAGGCCACGTGCTCGCCACGCCGGCTCTCGGTGGCCGCTGCCGAGCAGAAGTCATTTTGCTCACGAACCAAGATTTGGGGGACTATCCTGATCCAGAACCGTTGCGAGAGCAGTGGGCGGCGCTTGGTGCCCCCGTACCACTGTCTTTTCGCTCGCATAAGGCTGTGCGATATGGTACTTCTGGCATCCCGTGGACGGCCCCGAGTTGAAAATAAGAAGGCGTGCACTTGGCTGGATTTTTTCCAGGACTCGGAGCGAGTTGGATGGTTCGCCATGCCGTCCATGCAATCCCTTCTCAATTTTCTTTCTCAGATCTGTTGTATGGTACGATGGCTGGAAACTTGCAAGAAAATTAGCAGCAGACTCTTGATTCACTAAGTCCAGATGGCCTTTCCAAACATGCAATATTTCGACCAATCACAAAATATGCAATTCTTAGACAAAGGAAGTCGTGCGAGGTCTTATGCATTATGAATGCCCCGAAAAGCAATTTTGGTTCCGCATGCGGCAGGTCGTCCCTCGCCTTCCTGTACATGCGGAAAGGCTGATATCTATGTATTCTACCCATGCACATGCATAAATCCATGGAATCTGCCATACCTGTCACGGCGCAGCTACTCGAGTACAGCTTTCCCGCCACCCGAGATGTCGATCTTGGGCAATTCTTACACTTGGCCTTTGACCCTGTCTCATGCAAATCAAGGTTCGATTTTACGATCTTTAGGGCTTATTCAACTTTTGCTTAAATGAATGGTTTGTCCAAACTTGCTACAGTGGAGTTTGTGCTCGCTGGCCTCAAATTACTGCACAAAGCTGCGCCATTTCGGGCTATTTTAGGCAGCTTTTGGGGGTCAAAAATAGGTATTACAATTTTTGACAGACTGTAGAGCTTCCGAGGACCTCGAGTCCGATCTTGATTTGTCCTCGCAGCTCCTTGCACCCCACCATGTCTTCCATTGCTGCTACCGACAACAGTTTATGCCTCACTGGCAACATGCAATGCAGTTACGCTATCTTCGCACAAGAACTTGTTGATATGATCGTCGATTTCCTCTACGATGACAGAGCCACGCTCGCCGCGTGCGGCCTGACGTGTCGCTCCTGGCTCCCTGCAGCGCGCTTCCACCTCTTCTACAGGGTAGAAGTCAGCCCCTTCACATTCCAGTCACTTTGCGAGGTCTTCGAGCGTTGGCCCCACCTAGCAGTGCACGTGCAGAGCCTGTCAGTCGGCGACCGCGCATTAAGCGATCAGAAAACGCCTCCTGCAGACGAGATGGTGGCACAGGTGCACCGCCTGACCGCCCTCCTGACCTCGGTCAGATATTTGCGAATCTCCGGGCGGTTCTTGCGATGGACGGCCCGCAGGGCATGGCCAGTTCTGCGCGCGCTGTCGTCTAGTATGTCGCAGGTAACCCATCTTGATGTTTTATACCTCACGGTCCTCGCACTCGGCGATTGGGCCGTATTTCTCTCCAATTTTACTGCTCTGCGAAGAGTCTCGCTGTTTCAAGTCTTCTGGGGGGTGGGCGACGGGCCTGATCCAGCACTGCGCCTTGCGCATCCCCTCACCATGGAGATCTACATTCACAGACCACAGCTGGCACGTCCCTTCTACGACTGGATAGCACGTCAGCAGCCCGTCCCGGAGCTGCACGGTTTTCTTCTACATGTCGAATACGAGGGTGGTCTCCTTACCCGCGCTCTTTTGCAGTCGCCACTGGCCGCGTCGATCCGCGTACTCTACCTCCGGTATGACATGATTGCAGGCGGTGCAGACGCGCTCGCCCGAGGTACTCCATTATAACTCCCTTTCACGTGCTAGGCTAACGGCTGTGTAGGCATCGGCCACTGCACTCGTTTGCGGGAGCTCCGCTTCGCGAGCCCCATATTCCCTGAAGTCTTTAAGCCACGTCAAAATGCCATAGCCAACATCATATCCAGCATCAGATCCGAGTATCTGGTGGTTGTCTCCTTTGCATTGATTTGCGAGCATCCGGAGACGGCGCCATTGGATGCAGATACCCTACAGGGATTGGCAAACGCGCTCAGAACGCCGGCCCTCGGTGGTCTGTGCCGAGCCGAAGTCATTTTGCTCACAAGCGAGGATTCGGGGGACTATCCTGACCTAGAACCGCTGCGAGAGCAGTGGGCGGCCCTTGGCGCCCCCGTGCCACTGTCTTTTCGTTCAACTCAAATTGTGCTGTATAATTTTGGCTTTCCGTGGTGAAACGGCTTCAGGCTGAAAATGATAAAACTTGTACCTGGCTGGATTTTTTTTCCCGCCACAAGTGAGGTTCAGATGTCTAGAAATATCCTTCCCAACGGAGTTGTGAAGGCTACGCGTCTCAGCCAATGTTGTACTCACGCATAGCGCCACACGTTTCTTGGGGCTACCACTTGGTACTTCGTATCATGTTGGCGAGTATAATTGAAGACGATGTCGATCTCCGTTCCAAAATAACGTCGTCTCGGCGGCGTCCCCCTTGACAGCGGCGAACCAACTTTCCCCCGCCATTCTAGATTCACCAGAAGCTCGCCACTACTCTGAAAGCAATGGCCGACGACCGCGCAATACGATCTGAGCAAAGCGATCTGAGCAATACGGCGAGACTGCATCCACAAGCAGGTACCCCACATACCTATTCGATCTCAAGCAATTGAAAGTCCTGGCTTCTGCTTTCGCATTCTATGACCTTTGACCATTGACCGAATTGGACGGAGCCACCTTGCGAGTCCTGACCAACGGCTGACATCGCGATCTTGTCAAGTTGACCTCATTGCGTTCGCGGATAACTTTGAATGCGAAGGAATATACTGCTAGAACATATTTGCGAGAGCACTGGCAGCAGTCGACTCTCGGCGCCCGCCTGCCGTTAATTTTGCTTCGTTCTACGATCAGAGTATAATCAGGTGGCCCAATGATAGGTTGGATCTGTCGGTGCTGTTTAGTTCAGCAAGAGAAGAGTGTTGCATTTATAAGTGTGCAGTGACGTTCAATCGGATAGTGAATATAGGACGCATATGAAATGGACATGGTATGCAAGTGATCATCTCAGAAAGTTGTCAGTATGAAAGTCTACAGTGCGGAAGACTAGTATCAATATCATAGAGATGCATTATGGATATTTTCCAGCCACATAGTGGTATTTTACAAAGCTAAACTAAGGAGTGGCCGTCAGCGGTGGAGTACCATTTGTATGAACATTCCCCAACAAGGCAACGGCGTGTACATCTTTGGGCCTCCCGCAAACAGACTTTTGACGAGCAAATTTCATTCAATAACGACCTAGTTACACATCATCCATACCCTCAAGATCAACCGAGCCTATGTCCCGCGCCCCACTGATACCCTGTCGTTGAGCCTCCCGGCGCGGCTCTCCCAGCAGGCCTCACGATATGCACTCCATCTACCGGCCCAGGGCCCGCGTGCTCATCCTCGCCCTCTCTTCTCCTCCCCACAACTGGCCGCTCCTCAGGGCCATCTCCCAATAGGCGCTTCAGCCATCCCGGCGCCCTTGCTTCCCGCGCCAGTGGGCCCCGTCCTAGCTCTCCGCCGAATACAGCCCACCACCATGCATGCCCAGTCACAAGTCCTACGACGCCGGCGGCAGCGGTGGATGTACCGGCGAGCGCGAGGTCCATGGCGACCATAGCATAGGGGTAGTATAACACGGGAATGGAGATCATGCCCATGATGGAGGTGGTACTGCCGGGAGGCGCGAGTTGGGAGGAGACATAGGTGAGCGCAATGAGGAGGGGGCGGAAGTTGACAACGGATTTGAGAGGGTATGAGAGGGCCTGCGGAGTAAAATAGGGTCAAAGGAGCATTTTTATACTGAAGCCACTGGGGACATACGAGGATGGCGGAGGCGGCACCAAGGAGCTGCCATGCGTAGTCTGCAGAGCGCCTAGGGTAGTGCGTCTCCTCGAGTGTATTCGAACTTCGGCTATTTCAACACCACGTTCAGCAGTCACGTTCGAGAAACACAAGGCATGTACACACTAGAGCATGATGAAGTCAAACAGATAGGCAATGCCAGAACCTGCACAAATTGCGCCCAAAGTCAGCGCCCGGTCAACCCACCCACGAGTTCCCGAGTGTACATACCTCCGAGGAAGAAGCTCGTGAATATCCGCCAGACTTCCCAGTGTCTGGTCACTGCTGGCCAGATGATGATCACGCTGTACGGTGAGAGAAGTTGCAGTATGGTGGGCACAGTCACTGCGAGCGAGGAAGCGCATAGGAAGCGTGTCACAGGTGGGATCTTGCGAAGTTCAGTGAGAATATCGTCCATTATTACCTGCAGATACCAGGTACACAATAAGGAGGAAGAGGTTTACAGTAAAGGATTACACGTCGACTCTGTGAAGTCCGTGCGATGTAATCACGGAAAGCGCCGAACGACGTATGTACCATCGTGACCCGAGCTAAGAGTAATAGCACGGTAACTAACAGTTGTTTCATCACCTGCAAGGACCAATCCCCCTGTCAACGGGTCAAGCTTGGACCAAATCTTTTAGAAAAATCTCCAAGTGAAGAACTTGCCTACTCGCTGGCAGCATGTCGTTCTCCCCGCCTCCTCGCCGGCTTTCGAACGGGAATACTACTGCAAAGCGTGAAGAACATCTGATCTACGCATTGGAAGCTGAGGAGGAGCGCATAGTGAACACGCTCTCGCGGAAGCTTGAGCAGGTTCATACTCCCCACTACCAATTCACTAACAATGATACTAATGAGAATTTATGTGCGTCTAGTTGAGGGAAGAGAAGATCGAGCTCGAAAACGCCCTCGAGGCAGAGAGCGAGTCCCACGTCAACCGACTCACTCGCGAGCTCACCATGCTGCGCCTCGCCCAGCAGCAGCATTCACATTCAAATGGGAGCAGCAATACATCGCCCGGGTCCCAGTCCTGGAAAGGGGGCTTTGCCATGCCGAGTGATGCAACGATGCTCGAAGCGATGCGTGCAGAGAACGAAGCGCTGCGCGGGCGACTCGTCGACACAGAGCGCGACTATATTCGCGTTGCGCGCCTGAACGAGATCTATAGGGAAGAATTGATCGATCATCGGCGGCGAGTAAGCGCTTTTTATTCCCCCATATCTAATGGCGGACGCTAATGCGTGCTAGTTGGGCCTGTCGGTTGATAATTTGATAGGCCTGTCCTCGATGGATCCATATGCGCAGCCAACACACCAGCGTTCGTGGGCGAGCTCAAACGGCTCCAACTCGTACTCTCCGTCGGGCTCGGTCGTAGCTGCCTCGCCGATTGCTTCACGCTACACAAGCGCAGTGCCCATCCCAGCCGCCCCCTCTACTTCCGCAATGGCTATACCGCGCCCGTCCTCCGCCATCCGCCGCCCGCCGCACCCATCCCTTTCGGAAAGCACCACGCCCTCTGAGTCCTCCGCCTCCGCCTCGGATTCGCCGTTCCCCTTCTCTCCGTCCACCTCCATGCACCCCTCTTCTGAGCTGAGCACGAGTATCACCACAAACCTGACTACCCCGCCTTCCTCCGCGTCGCTCAACTCGAATCCACCTGCTCCCTACCCTGGCGGGGCGCTGCACACTCTGTCGTACCCGAGCGTCCCACCACCATCGCTTTCTTCGTCGCTGGGTAGCCCGACGGTCACGTATCCCATCAACCGCCGTGGAAGCGGGGGGTACACTTACCGTGGAACGGGGAGCAGGAGGGAAAGCGTGGAGAGGGGAGCAAGGATCGCCGAGACGGGGACGCTGGTTCCACGTAGCCGAGCGGGGAGTCACAGCCTCGCACCGACAAGCGAAGACCCGGGCTATGTCGGGGAGATTGGGTTGACGATGGATGGGTTCTCGGCGGTGAAGACGTAGACGTGTGGCTTGGTTTTATTTATTGACTTCCTGCAGTGAACCGTTTTCTTGTTTTTGTTCAGGCCACTCTTACTCATACTTGTATACCAAATGAGATATAAATATACTGTAAAATATAATTCTTGTGATCCCTGCCCGCATGTGACAATGCCAACCTATCAGCTGACGTAGTACGATGAGAGAGGCACAGTTCCTTAAGGGATATGAGAGGAGGAAAGCGAATTCTAGTATGCTGTCCCATCTGAGACAGCTTTCCAGATAAATACCCGCAACAGAGCTCGGGTCGGTCTGAAAAAGATAGATAGCATGTCGATGCCAGCACAATAATTGACACCTGACCGATTTTCTGGGCCGTGTAGGGGGGCGAATATCCTGAGCGGTTGACCTAAGTCAGAGAGTGTGTCGTCGAAGTAAATTGGCGGCTCGGCGAACTTGGGACTCGGATGGAGAAGCTGGACATCCGAGTTGGAGGTTTGGAAACACTATGCTCCGTTCCGTCCGCTTGCTAGAAGCCTTTAGTTGACATTCCTCTCTGCGTAGTAGTGTCGGCTGTACCGCAAACGTAGATCCAATGATTCATATCTGCCGCATGTGAATCACATTAAATTACATCATGTCCGGGTGGTAGACACCATTTCATAACCAGTATCATCGTTGCATGGGCCTTTCACTGCATCATGCGGGAGGAGCACCCCGCTTTCAGCGACGGGCAAGGTAGACACAGTAGAGAGCGTTGGCATATTCGCTGCTTCAAATGCTATGGCCTTCAGCTTCAGTTGTCGAAATACGCGGCAGGCCAGAAGAGCTGGAAACACAATGGTGAATGGAGTCAACGTGACCGTCCACGGTGATACCGCCAGGTTCAGGAGGACAGCGATAGGAACGCTGATGCATACAGTCACACTTAATCAGATCCTAGTCAGAAACTTTATTGTTACACTTCAACGGGGAGAGTGACTCACGCGTAGTAAAGCTGCCCGTCACGGAGCAGGTTCCTTGATAGTCTATACATGCCTTTACCACTGAAAAATGACAGGAGGCGGGATTGCCACGAATTTCCGGTCTTCAGATTAGACGTGAGGCGCCAAGAAATGGCGAAGAAAATCATAGCATCATATAGGGCGATGGCACTGTAGGAAGACCCCCCTCTCCGGCCATGCAACACAATGCTGCAATAATGACTGTTTGGTAAATGTGCAAATGTTGGAAGAGCTAGAGCAGCGTCATAGGCGTAGCATCCTGCCACAGAGAGCCAGCAAAGCGTAAAGAACGTTTTGGCAAACTTGTCGTTATTGTAGACCGCGTTGGCCCGGAACCAAAACATCAAAGCCGTTATGGGGGTAGTTAAAGCATAGAATATGCAATCGGCAAGTGCAATTGCATCGCAAGAGTGATGTGGTGCCACTGTTGGATGACAAAAACGATTAACATGGGCGGAATCAAAGGTGGAATCTGGAGTAGCACTTGCATGATAGCAGCGTCGCAACGATGGCATACGAGAGACTGGTTGCTCTGAGAACATGTCAAATGTCAACAGGTCAGCGTTAGGGCATTCCCCCATGTAGAGCCATAAACTCACCGGCACAGAAAGTAAGTGGCAAGAAGAAGTAGAGATCGCCAGTTACCCGCGCTCCTCGACAATGTCCATTTCACCATTTCGTATTCATCGGGGACTGAGATGAGCCAATCCCAGATAGACAGCTAGAGGGGTACTAGTAAGGGTGCATGGCCTGAGATCGAGTGTTTGCGACTTACAGCAAGAAATGCAACTGCAAGACAACACGCCGTCTGCAGCAACTCTGCTTCAAGCAATATAAAGCCTGGCATAAGCTGAAGTAATAACTTAAGCTCCCGCTTTCGATAGCTGTTGACGCCGCAGGGTAAGGCGTTGCTGTCCGAGTCGGTGCCAGTGTTTGCTCTAAAGTCAAAAGACTTGGTGCTGGGTGGCCGTTAAACGGCGGGTACGAGTCCCTACGGAGCCCAGGCCCCGGCCGACATCCGACAACTTCACAGGACCACGTGTCAAGTTCCGCTACGTTTCGCGTATATCGCCACCACGGCGGCCGCTTCACCCCTCGCGGATATATCCGCTTCCTTTGCGTCTCGCACGTTTCCGTCAGCCACGCATACACCATCGTCTACCATACCATCATGAAACCATAAGCCTCCTTTTGAGTCTATCACCCTGGCCGTATAGTGAACTCCGTCCGAGTATACAACGCCTCTGAGTTCCATGATTCTCGCTCTGGATTTACCTGGAACCCTCACCACCTTGTCAATGAACAGCCCCTTACCTTGTTCAAGGTTGAAAAACAGTATGTCGGGTGCGTCCCGGTATCTTATTTCCTCATGGCGTTGTACAGAACACGCATTGCAAATGGAGTCAGTTTTATGCAACACGTGATAATCGAAGTACGATTGTATAGACACCTGTAGTCGCGCTGGGCAGTCGACAGAGACACATAATTGACAGTCCTTACTATCCTCGTTACCACATACACGACAGTATGTCACTGCCAGCTGAGTTTTATCTTGTGCCCTCCCTAACATATCAGTCAATGCATGAATCCTACCCCCGATCTTTCCGTAGGGAAACGATTCGGGATCCTTTGCGTTGATTTTCATTCGCAAACCGTCACGTGCTGTTTCTATGTCTATTTCTTCATTATTATATTTTCTAAATCCGTCTGAGACAGCTTTCATCTCAGAGTTCAATTTTCTGTACGCAGTGGTCCAAATTCTGGGATTATCTGACCATATATCGAACAGAATGGTAAGCACCGAATCATAACAGCAACTCCAATTTTCGCTGTCCCACATCAAGCCAACAGGAGGCCTCTCCGAAACCGGCTCATCGTCGATCGACGTTCGCTGTCTCTTGAGCGCGGTTGATGTGTCTCCTGATGCAGGCCGTTTCCGTTTATGACTCCTGCCTAAGGAGGGTTTCGCGGATGCCACACTCCCAATAGCGGGGACGAAGCACGCGGTCACGTGCGCTTTCCGAGAGACTTTCGTACTGGCTACGTTGGTTCCCTTCACGGAGAACTGCCAACGGGACACCTGTGGAGTCGATGTTATACGGAAAGGATTCAAAGGGGACCACGCTATGGACTTATGCACTCGAGGAGGCATATAGTTCAGACCTTTAAGCTCTCTGAATCTTTTTATCATCACGTTCCTGTTGTCACCTCCGAAGTCCATAGGCAAGTCTCCTTCGTACATTTGCTTTGTTATTTCATCTAATAACTCCAGTTCTCTAAACTCCTGTCTCAGGTACCCACTCGCACCGCCTTGAATGTGATACGGGTCGAAACCTTGTACAATGATAGTGCCTTCGGATGTCGCAGATCTAGAAAGGGCGGTATAATACGAGAAGTGAGACTTGCAATTTTGCAAGTCGACAGGGTTATCTGGCCTGGTACGTCCTTGAGAAGAATAGTCGGTCATAGCAAAATTTAACAGAATAGGCACCTGTGATCTGCTCAACGCCAACTTCTCACCGTTCGAGAGAGTGCAAACTATGTCATCCTGTCTCCTGGACAGAGGAATGACGTTGTCGGGCAATCCTTCAATCCGCACAGTGCTCGGAGGTTTTTTCAGTTCCACGAATAGAGTTTCAAGAACAGGCAACCCGTGAGACTCGACACCAGCGTCCCAACCAACGACGAAAGCCTCAGCGCCCTTTGTAATGCAACACTCTGTTGCTTCGTTGTATCGGATCATGATCGGCATACCGACACATAGCTGCAACACACCGGGCACGTGTTTAGTATGGCTCGGCAATATTTCCCATATCTCATGCTGCTGCTCGGTCGGTATGCTTTTCGATCTCCTTTTCACATCTCTCACTCCTCCTGCTGTTCTCCTCCCTTCCTTTGAAGTCAAATCAACATCTTGTGTTTTGAATGCATCGACAGAGTGGAAAGTCACCAGATCCTGCCCGTTTTCCACCGCGTATCTGTGCGCTCCCATAGCGTTTATATGGTCTTTTTGTATATTTCTAGCCGTTATCACAGATATGTTGCGGAATCTCTTCTGCGCGAGCTTTGGCTTCGACGGACCCCTTCCAGCTATTCTGCTCCTTAAATAAACAACGTCCGCTTCCGTGCACGACCTATATCGCATGTTCTCTAGGGCAGTCCGCAGCTTACCGTCTTCAACGCTCTGCATCCGTTGACGCATATTCTCTCGCAATATAACCACAACTGTAGTTTGATGCCACAACGCCTTACCTATGCCCTCCTCTTGGTCCTTCAATGTCATTCGCGAGTTCACTTTGGTACCGACACTCCCGCTGTACAGCGCCTGCGCCTTAACCGGCGCGAGCTGTGCAAAATCACCTGCGAATATCATGTTCAACCCTCCGAATGCTTCCTCTGGCACATTCAACGCTTTTGCAGCAGCTGCAGATATTCCGTACATGCTCCGGCATCCCAGCATAGACACCTCATCCAAGAAAACATACTCTACTCCGTCAAGGTTGGATCTAATGTGAGCCGCTTGTTTAACCTGCGAGCCATTATTGTCGTCATTTCTATCATTAATGCCAAATATAGAATGATAGGTAGACCCACTCAGCAGCGCTGCAGCGGCTCCGGTAGGCGCAACTATTATGAAACGGTGTGCCTCGTTTCGCGCCTGGAAAAAGCTCACAAGCGCCTTTATCACAGTGGATTTTCCGGTACCACCCATGCCGCCGAGATACATCTGCAGTCTGTCGGAAGTTGGGTCGACCGCGTGATTCGCTACTATCCTGAACGCCCTTTCTTGCTCTTTGTTGAGACACGTCTCGGCCACAATGCGGCTCGTCAGCTCTTCGTGCGAGGAAAGGGCAGCTTTGAACTTTTGATTCAAGAAATCTTTGCCTACCATCCTCACTTCACCAGGGTTCATGTCGCTACCTGTCGGCACGTTCCTCTTGCGCGACCTCCCGGATACAGGTATGTTTTTGCGCCTATCCCTCAACACTTCTTGTTTTTTTGCCTGAACAGCGTTCTGCCATCGACTTGGAGTCAGCTTGTCTTTGGGATAAAATCTAACGTGCTTACTGGCGGGTGCACCATCTACACAATTGTCGAACCAGCCCGCTGTTAGCATAATCGCCTTGATCTCAGCCAGATCGCGTTTAAGCTTCATCCTATGCTTGATGCTGTCTGGGCTTTCGGTTTCGAACACAGCCATTATGTCATTATCTATGCCAGTTTCGTACAAGTCGTCCGCCACATCGTCGTCGTCGTCGCGACCTCCTGTCCACTGAAAGCCTCCTTTGCCCTCATCGGATTTTCTCTGAGCATGGAAGTCGTCTCTGGCGTCGGTACACTCGTACTTCACCCTAAAGAACTTCATTTTTTCCACAGCTTCAGGGGAAAAACAATGTTCGTTAAAGGCATCATCCCACGACTGGTCTTCACCTCTTAACTGTACACCATCTCTCCAGGGTTTGAATAACGTCAACATAGTGCAACAGTAAGCTTCCCTGTCGCCTTTATCGGCCCTCGGAAGACTTCCTCCTATAAAATTTGGGACAATAGAACCATCGTCGGCGGAGAGTACAACATGGTGGGTCTTTCGTTGAGGGTGCCCTTTCAGGAATAAACTTTCTCCGTCCTTTGCAGGAGCGGATGGATTGACCGTTTGCACGTCCGTCGGATTGTCATCTTCGCTGTCGCTGTTGCTGGAGGAAGAGCTGCTATCGTACGACGGTTCTGGTGCGTCTTTGCCCTTCGCTCTCCGCCGCTTAGGCAATTTCTCCTTATTGGCCAACCTTATCCAAGTGTACATAGACACATCTTCATACTTTTTAGGGCGCAACATGTAATCATCCACCCTGGACAGGCCGACATATTCTCCTCTACTCTTACCAATGACCACCCTTTCGTCTTCGTCAAACTCTCCATCTGTGTCTGGATCTCCTCCCTTCTCGTCGCTTGTCCATGGCCGCTTAGCAGCTCGGACGTAATTCTTCCAATAGCACGGTCGAAATTCGTGACTGGTATAGTGGTCGGGGTTTTCGAGCAAGTAAAGTGCCGCCATAGGTCCGCCTATTTCCGACTTGCTCGTCAAAGAGTTGACAATCTGTGTTAACAACTTGCGACTACGATCGTGCTGCGTAGGCCCGCCTCCCAACATCTCCGTATTCTTGTCAACAACTGTTCTAATGGCGTCCAATACCCCGTATGTTTTAAGCCCGACCTTTGTGATGTATTCTGTAACGTAAGCTACCACTGCTTTCAACGCTGTGCCTGAAAGTAAACTAGTCACGTCTGTGTTGCTCCTCAGCAGGTACGAGAGGGTGTAGTTGAAAGTGTTGATATCAGGCTCTAATTTCTTCATAGTCAGCGCCCCTGTTTCTGGGTGTACCATTGTCGTTTCATAAGTGTCTCGAGGAAAGCGGGATTTGCAAGTCGTCCGTCCTTTCTCATAGCACCGTCTGGCTTTACACTCGTGAAAATTTGAGCGGGACAGTATGTCATCCGTCACGTCATCTTTTCTACTGTCCCACAAAGCAGCATCATCGCAAGGTCCGCACCCATCGCATCGGTCTAGGCCGCAGCCCTGTTTAGGACGGCTAGGCAATGTTTCGGTCGGATCTTCATAACCTGGTTGGGCAGCATGCTTTGCCACTTTCTTACCCACTTGGATGGAATCCCCCGTCTTATATTCTCCTTGGTGCGCACTCTCCAGATAAAGCACCATCCTGCGCTGAAATTCACCGTCCGGTTCCATAATCCTATCTCTTATTTCTTGAGGAGTCAACGCCCCTCGTATCCACAACAACAGATGCAAATGTAGGGTCAGCCGGCCCTGCTGCTCTACTGTTCCGTAGTAGGCCGCGGTCTCACCAAACAATCCTTCTCTGTCGCGACCTACACCGAGCACGCAAGTGACAAAAGTCTTCACCACAAAGTCGAAAAACCGAGCACCTGCCACAGGATTGTTAGCTATCAGTCTGAATCGCTCATCATCGGGAAGTATTTGTGGCCTGAATTCTACATTTTGATCGGCATAGTACAGACACACCGGACTTTTGTGGTCACACGGAGCGAAAGTAATGAACCATGAAGGCGCACCGAGATACTCAATTAAGGACCATATCTCATTCCGCATGAATTGTTTCACAGTTCGTGAACCTTGAACATGTTTTCCTATAAGATCAAGGTCATGCATAACGCGGAAACAATTATTCTGAGCAGCTGTGGGTTTTTCCACCCGCTCACCTCGTTGTAACTTCTTGGACAAGTCAGTCACCACCGCTAAGTCTAAATTCATCAGTCTTTCGGAAATTTGCTTAAATTCGTTTTTTTTAACAGTGAGATATCCGCCCGTAACGCTCGATTTGATCTGCTCGTGGTTCAACGCTATGATGGGGAAATGAGGGTCCAATTGGAATCGTTTATCCCAATACATAAGCATCCATTTCTTATGAGAAGCGCTACTGATCATTTTATAATGTTCTGGCTGGTCCAGACCGCCTTTTCCGAAAGGAAATAGCCAGGGAAACATTTGCGGGTAAAGGCCAGGGTTGTTGTACATGGATTGCGGATTTTCGTGATGGCTCACCGCCATGGAGCTCCCTCCTTTTGCGAGATGTTCGACAGCAATCGCTGTCATCTCATCCCACGATTTATTGCCGAAATCGCCGCCCACCAGACCCTGAATAACCAGAGAGCATCTACCATCAGCCGTACCCTCCTCACCGCCGTCGTGATTCGCTGCCTCTGCTACTGGTTCAGAAACATCGTCAGTAGCTCTGTACGCCACCGAGACAGGACAACCATAATCTGTATACTGCTCCAGATTTTCGTACGATATGTTAAGATCCGCGTAGTATTCATTGTTTAACTTCAGCCATTCCAAGGCATTTGCGATTTTCGCCCGGCGTACGATCAGAGGTGTTCGTTCCAAGTCTTTTTTGGTCGGCTTACACGGGCCTACGAATATAAAAGATATTATATCATCCATATCGGAACGGGGCGGTGGTAAAGTGTCATATACATGAACCGTCGGGTTAGCAAATGTAATGGCGTTGGCATTCATTTTATGCATACCAGATCTCACTCTCACCACGCAACGATTGTGCCTGACTTTAGCTATAAGCAATTTTTCGGCATAGTATAAGTCTTGAAGTTGCTCGGGGACATGTCCGATCCACAGGCCGTTTGCTAGTGCCATCATCGGTGTCTTGCCATTATCGAGAGCATGTCGACAGTCTTCACATATATGCTTACATTTGGCATCTAGCACGGGGCCTGGCATCGCCTCCACAGCTGCATCATTGAAAAATCTCTCGGCTCGCGTTGTCTCCTCGCCAGTATGCAAACTCCCCAAATCAAGAGAACCCGCATCGAAAAGTTCAGCCTTAGACAACTTGACGAGTTGGCCACATACTGTACAACCAACCTCCTGCAAATTTTCTGCCATGTGCGCGTCACACCAGTCGTTTATTATCGCCTTTTCTATATGGCTAGCAAGAGGAACTGGCGGAAAAAGCGGTGAGTCAGCGAATGCGTTCTTCACACCCATCTCATCAGTAACCTTGGTCGGTCTGACTCTCACCTTCGCCTTTTCCTTCAGACTGGAGGTATCGAGGTGGTTGGTGGTCTGCCCAAATCTGACAGGGGCTTTGCGCTTCCGGGAGCACTTTAGCAGTGTAACAGTGTGCGGACAAGCATTGCAAGAATGATGTAACAGAGCTTGTCTTATCACATCTATATGCGTGTTGCGAACAAAGCCTTTTATCCCGTGCACTTTCACAGCCTGCAGCAAATCGGTCATGTTCAGATTGGTGGCCAGTACATGCAGAGGTAATTGCACTGGTACAAGACCGAGATGGGAGTCTTGCGTCAATGGATCACCGAAGGTATTGACGTGTTTGACATAGACATACACCCCGCCTTCGACATCCGAAAACCGATTCTCAAATCCCGGCATGACAGCCTTGCCAACATCTTCTTCAGAGAACGTATAACGTTGACCTCCGCACCTGCTTGTGATCTTCCAAGAATCCCCGTCAGAGCTGGCCTCAGCCACCATCCTCTGTCCTAGTGCATGTTCATCAGTTTCCATCCGACGGAATGAAGCCAAATAACAGCGATCGCGAGCACTATGCGTAAGTAAATATCGTTTTAGACAGTATCCCAACAACATAGCGCGCGTCACGAAATGGCGGTAGATATTCAAGAACAGGTGCACCGTCAATGCATCAAACCCGCGCCTTCTGCGTGTACCAGTTGATAGTGCAAACGCGCTTGCTGCAACTCTGGAAGGAGGTTGACATTTCTCCACGACTTGACCCATGCGACAGGAGTAACCATGGCATGTATCCTCAGACGGCGCCTCAGACAGATGCCACAGTACGAAAGCCACAGGACATGGGGCGTCAGGCAGTATTAAGGCAGGGGTGTACAATCCAGAAACTTTGTTATTCACAGGCACGTGCTTCGCAACATAAGGGTGATAATCCCCTGCGCTGATGGCGCGTATATTTGCATTATGTTCCTGTAGAACATTGCGAAGGGTGTGGCGGGGGTGTTCCACCACGATAGGGAGCGATGCACTGCCTGGCTGTTAGTTGTGGATCGCGCGTGCCCACGGCATCACTCACCCAATATCATGTACACCACCGCTGGCGCCGGAAACATCCAAACCCAAAATTGAGGACTCCGCACGAATTGGGTCACAACAATTCCACAGTATATAGACTAGCAGTACATAAAAGACACGCGCACAAGATATCACAATCATATCGAGAAGAGATTTGTAACTCAAAGCGGGGTAGAGAGCAGATGACGGAAAGTTGCGGGAAAATAACAGTGCATCGAGTGTTATCACTGATTATGGTATGTTCGGCATGTGATCCGGAGATCGGGCCAATCATACCATGCAATCTCACACCACCCTTCGATAAGGTAACCTCCTGAAAGACTCACAACTTTTAGGCACATGCTTTGGCATGATCGGAGGGCGCCCCATGGTCCTAGCGAACGACTGGCAGTAAGCCGCAGCTAATTGTTCTTCGTCGCTATCATCTAGTGTCGTCACGTGACTACCCGGCCATGCTTCCATCATGCGTTTCAGAGCACGGTACGCTGACCGCCGCTCCTGCGTGTTGGTTGAGCCCAGGCCGAAATCTGTTTGAGGGCGCATTGCTACAGACAAAACACTATTACCCCCAAAAATATCATCAAGGAGGCGGTAACGGGAGGCGGATCCGCGTGACCAATTTTCAGGGGCGAGGTAGCGATCGATCGCGATTAAGTCGTACTGAAATGACCATTGATGGAGATCCCACATTACCTCCTGCACAAGGAGGGCATCATGCTGTTCAAAGGTACCCCATTCGATCACATGACCCCACCAGTCTACGTCACGGATGTGTTGGATGTCTGGCGGCCTCCCGAAAATATCCATCAAAATACGACGCCGGCTCGCTATGTCTTTGTGCGGACCCGTCTGTAACCCACCGGACCGGGTGGACGACGGCGAAGTGCCGTTCATATAGTCGGTACCTATATATAGCCGCCATAGCTCGTTGCTGAGGCCCACGGGTACCTCCCCGCTGGATGCAGCATCGTTTGAAGCCTTACGGATGTTTGCTTCCCTGATAGCCAACCAATTAAAGAGGTTGCGCTCTCTTCGTCCGTCGGAATAAACGAGCATACCAGGGTCCGGAAACCGATATCCAGTCACGGCTTTAGGCGGAGCAGTCGGCAGACGGGCGGTGCGGTTGATACCCGCCAAAGCCGCCGACCAGGGAGCCAAGGTCAAAGGGACAAGTTCATTTTTCAGTTCCTTCCATTTATCGCGAGGGGGAACGCGAGGCTGCGGCGATCCTATGAAAGGTCAGGTTGCCGATATCAATGCGCATAGAACATATACATACCGCTTCGAATTCCATTTGATACACCCTCTACTTTTCTGGTAGACACCGCAGCCGCGCGAGAGCGCACCCCCTTCAGTCCCACTGGAGTCAACATCATCTTGTCGTCCCAATCCATGAAGTAAGTCTCCAGGTCGCGATAACGGTTGGCCATCGACATCGCCGCGTGTAGCTCTTCTGAGGGGGGGCCAGCATAACGATCAGGAAATGGCCTTGTTTGACCGTTTTCGCACCAGTCATGTGTCAATACGTTCGAGTTCCGTTTAGCCGTGCTTTGTACACGAAGAATACGATCTGAATCACGCAAAGAGGCTGAAGGTCGGACGAAATAGACTGGTATGCCAGCACGGTGTAACTTCTGCACTGTCGCAGGGTCTGTTGTCCACGCGCCCAATTTGTCGCTATGCGTCACCGCAGATACAGGACCCAACTGAGCGAAGATAGACGACCAATCATTCTCAATGTAATCGCATCGGGACAGTACGTCGAAGTAATATCTCTGCGTCTGAGCGACATCCAAAATTAGCTCTTTGAATGTGTAAGGATTGAATCTCAAACGCGTAATCCCATGTCGTAGGTGCATAACAGCATACTCCAAATCTGCATGCTGTCCAGGAACTTGCGATCGCATGATTGCGTACGCTCTGCGCCTGACAAGCATCGAAAGGTCATCCATTGCGCGCAGTTGCTCTGATTGTAACCGACCCAAGTCCGAGAACGCACAGCCCCTGACAGGCACAAAGTCAGACCTGGAAGGTGTCCACATCATACAAGAATCGCGTGTCCCTTTGCCTCCAGTGGTAGAGTCAATTAGGACCCGGTGCGCGAAACGGGAGCTATACACCTGAGGAGACAGAGTGAAGTCTGCGTCACCGAATCTGCCATCGATTCGTAGTCTTGCAGTCACCCGATGCACATCAAAGTGAGGTATGGTCGTCATGTTAGGAGTTGTGATGCACAAACTGCCCAGGTCCAGGAATGCTTTGGCTTCACCATAGCCCAAACGGTCTGTCTCGACAAAGTCAGATACACAATCAGCACGCAAGGGCAGTGAAGAGCAGAACCGTCACCAATAGACACCATGGAGGCCCAAGGAAACTCGAATGTGTTCAATAATTAGATTGAGGGCGACGTCAAGTCTATCCCTTTGCGCAACGTCGAGTTGGGTAGGTGCAGTGGACGAGGTACCTGATCGGGATCGGAAGCTAGACGCTTTTGCGTCCGCGGGAAATTGCGGAATCAAATTTTGATCCCGTTCGCAAGGGGTCTTTAAAAATGCTCCACAACTACTTGCTCACAACGCATTGTGCCATCGTGCCCCTCTATCGATCGTCCGTCTTCAGAGCAAGCCCAGTATCGCATACATGTCAGTAAGTCTCAAGAACAAGTGTTGAAAGGCTGATACTTCCGTATATGCCACGCGCGGCACGTACGAACACACAGAGCGTTGGTATGGAAGGGATGGCCAGAGGCATGGCGCCTCAGTGTGAATAAACGTGTGTTTTCACATATGGCTCGTTCCAGGACCCAAGATTCATGGTGCAAGAGTCAACAAGATGAAAGTCAGGCTGTTTTATAGAATGAGATTGGAGAAAATCTAGACGACATGCGAAAGAAGTGAAGGGATGTAGACCACAGACCCGGTACGCGCGCACTGAGGAAAGTTCGATCAGTGAAGCACGCGAGGCAGAAGACGACCGGACATGCTACTCTTTCATTCACTTCTCGATACAAGACCCAAGAGAAGACGGGGGACAGTCGCCACAAGCGGCATCAGACGCACAATCAAAGACTTGCCGTCAGAACCTGAATATCGAGCGAAGATATATTGATGTAATACACAAATTGTTCGTTATCGACAAAGCTGCGCGTAACTCTCTTCATTCCGGCGTGCCTAGGACCACAACCCACAGCAAATTGAAGTTGACGTGGCTACCTCGGGTGGTCGTGTATTTGTTGACGGTGTAACCCACCCACGCCAGCGATCCCTCAGGCACCTCGGCGTTGAAGGTGGGAAGCACCTTGTCCAGGCCAGCCAGATTCTTCAAGCTGAATCGGCAATGGCGTGCATCCAGTACGGGAACTACGGAGGAAGTTAGCATGCCTTCCACCACAAATGTCATACGCATACCATAACCAGATCCTTGTATGTTGCTCATCGCGCTAGCAAAAGGGGATCCATGGGAAGCAGACGCACCCGCAGGCTGCCTAAACATACGGGAAGGATTCTTAGAGGGCGAAGAACCCCCTAGTGAGTACCAGCTATTAGTGGTGACCAAACATCGATTCTAAATGACTGACCAGTGCCCATAGTACGCGTGGTCGAGAAAGTGATAGCCTGCTGCGAAATCTGGGCGTGAGCACTGTCCAAGTGCAGCGCCATCAAAAGGCCGGACTCCATGCGCTGGTATTCTGTGATGTGTGGAATTCCGGCGATCATGCGCCGATCCTCTCCAAACACTTCCTTCATGCGATGGATGTTGCTCGATGTCACCAGGATCGCCGTCGTCATGGTGGCCACCTTCGTAGTGCCTCCTACGACGATGTAGGAGTTACCCGGATGCGGAGAAAGTCCCATTTCGGAGGGTACCATCCTCGAAGGGTTGAAGAACCACCCAGATTTGCGGAATTGAATGCAACCTCGGAACTGACTTCACGACAAACTCAGTCCATTTTAAGCGAATCAACATGGTTTAGACATACGACATGCTGATGGCCGGGTTCTCCTCGTGCCAGGCAGAGGGAACGGCAAGACCCGGACCCGGGATCTGGCTCCACGATACAAGGCGCCTGTCAGCGCTATACAACGATCAGCGGGAACACGCGAAGCAACATATTGAAGCCAACATACAAGAGGGTCGGCAAATCGTTGTAGTCAATGATTTCGTCCATGTCGTCGCTGTTCGCAACTTCGCACTTGGTAGGGCCTACTTGGCTGTGACAAGGGTTAACGCGATTCATCCGAGAATTCATCAGAAATCTTACCCTCGAGGTTCCGTGTCCGACATCAGAACCATATCATCATCGCGGTTACCTTCATCCCTTTCGACCTTACCATCATCGCGGTTGACCACAGCACGAGCAACCTTTTTCTGAGTCTTCGTAGGTGTTACAGGCACAACAGTGCGAGGCCGACCACGAGAACCGAACGGGGAATCTTGTATGTCATCATGAATGTAACTTTCTTCGCCGTGGAGGCGCTTAGTGCCGTCGCCGGGGTTGGTGCTCGCGATCGAAGCGACCGAATGTTTCCTACACGTCGCATAAGCAGATATAACACCATGCAACGATAGCAGGCTCCAGAACATACCTTGCCTGCACATACATGTCCCGCTCAGTCTCCATCTTATCCAAAGTATCTTGAATTTTAGTACGCTTCTTTTTGCCGACGGGGATGTTTTCGCGCTGCTTGCGGGCGACATTGGACACAACCACAGGAGGGTTTATGACCTCGAATCTGCAAAATAAGTGAGCAAGCGCCAGTCATATAAATGACGCGTCTCACTCTTCGTCGTCGACGTCTTCCCCAGAGTGCTCGACAGCCTCGCGATCACCGGCGGTTTCCTCATTTCCGCTTTCCTCACCCTGAGAGTCTTCGCTGGCCGAGACGCTGAACGGTCATCAACATGAGTGAATACGTGCACAAAACCCATACGTACTCAATAAGTTCGGGCATACCCTCAGGCTCATCTTCAGAGTCCGCTTCAACGCCGTTCTGTTTGACGGAAACGGAGACGAAACTACATAGAGAAATCAGCATTGAAAAGACGCATATAATCAACAACGAACTCTTCATCGTCTGTGAAAACAATGTCACCGGATTCGCGGGCATCAGGGACTACGTCGCGGTGTCTATAAGTAATAGACACCCATAAGCATCGACTTCAATCATTACAGGCGTCACGCACTCTTCCTGCACAGCAGTAGTGGCGACGGGAATGGAGCGTTCAGAAGGCCTGACGCGGGACTTGGACGGACTCTGAAGCAGGGATGTAGGGCTGAAGGCACCATCAGCTTACAATAATAAGGCTCGATGTTCCGACTATGCTCACCTAGGTCCTTCGGTCTCAGGGGTTATAGCTCTTGCCTGACTCCGTTTCTTGCTAATAACGAAAAAAGTAAGTGTTGGAACGAGATGAAGCCAATACGTCCACCGACCCAACTGCAACAGGAACATCTTCAACAGACTCCACAACAGCATCGTCAACGGTGGCGGCTGATCGCTTGCCCTTGGTGGGGGATCCGACGACTCTGCAGATAAGGTCAGCGATAAGTCATCACAGACCAAGCAAGATATGTTACGGTCGTCGCTGCTTCAAGTTACGGGTCTGCATGAGGACGGGAATGAAGATAGCTGTGAATGGGGCAGCACAACGATTTACGATAAAAGTTCGAACTTTTATAGGCGAAATAAAGTCCAATTCCATAAATGGCCACTCGATAATCGCGTGCAATGATATCGAAGTCGCCACCTCGCGCGTGGTGTGCGATTTTAAAGTTCAGGCCAACAATCGGAACATAACAAATGAAACTTCGATGACGATGCTAGGTTCCTGAACATAATATCGCATGTGTTCAGATCAAAACATAACCCGAGCGTACGGAACCCTCGCTAGGCCGAAAACGTCGATGGACTGTTATTTGCGGCCATCACATCCGCGCACATCCGACAAGTTGGGTCGCCACAGGTTTGCGCCTAAAACAAAATGACACTCCAAACAGAGTAAACCCGAGATAGTGAATTTCAACTCTGCGAACCCAGCACCTATGGACGACAATATCCAAGAACACTACGATGTGGTCGGGGCCCGTAAGTCATGCCGATTATTGGCTATACGCGATGCTGATGCACATTATCTCTGCAAAACAACAGGGGCTTACCTGAAGGCCCTACAAGAGGAAAGCATGGGCGGCAAGCAGTTTTCGAGACAGTTAGCAGCTTACGCCAAGGTCAGCACTACTCACCAATTTCACATATCACTCGCGCTAATGTTCCGTTCTTACAGGATTCTGGGCCTGAGCTGTTTTGCATCCAATACGAGGATGGCCAGGGAACACGCCTGGCGGTAAAGAACACCAACGACGGAGGAATGGAAGAAGCAGTGCTCAGAGTGCAAGGCATCATATGCAAGTCTCATCTACCGCCCAAAAGGAAGCTTCTTCGGTTAGTCGGCGTCCTCTTATTGGATTACCTCCAAGTGACTTACCGCGTCGCCAGCGGAGAACCGGACGGCGTTAGATATATGCAACAATCATTCACTTTGATCGGATGCGAAAGCGGGACCTTCGACATGGCAGTAGAAGGGGCCTTCAGCATAGCCGAATTTCTCAGCCGTCAAGATAGCGACATGGCGCCGTGGAGACCGACTATTATCGGAACCAGCATCGCACTCGAAGCTAGTAACAGACTGTTTGTGAAGCAGACCAAGCAAATGGAGCACGTACCTGTCGCCATGGACAAGACAGTTGATCCTCACGGCACTCTTCAGAAGATGGCCAACGGTCAGTACGTTCATAGCGAAGATTGTGTCGTGCGCTACTTCAAGAGAGAGAGCAAGGACGGAAACACCAGGTGCGCCAGCCGTCGTTCACGCTTACGCGATTACTGACCATACATTAAGTTACAACAAGGCGGACAGCGGGATGTTCAAAGTCGGGGACATTGTCGAGGCCCAATGCTCGTTCATTGTCATACCTACCAGGAGCGGCCAGCATACCATGAAGATTATACTGAGGGCAATGACCATGCTGAACAGCGATTTCAGCAAGGTGAGTCGCGCACGCAGCATTGCGTCCTTTGCTAAACACCTATTTCAGACGGCGCGCTTGGCGCTATGGAAGGCGAACACCCTCACCACCCAGACCGCGACGGAGCCGAGCAACAAAAGAATTCATCTCAGGACGGTCGGGTACGACGCGGACGTGGAAGTCGAAGACGAGGTTGATTATGTCAATAAAAGGGTGAAGACTATGCAAGTAGACAGCTAGATACAACAGCTCAAAATGCGGGACAACATAATATAACGAGCAAGCCGGTGGGGTACAACAAAAAAATTAGGAAGGATAGCTACGAATAGCGTGGAAAATATTAACGATAAGAGGAACCAGCGGCATGACGGTTGCTATCGGCGCACAGGCACAGACGCAAGGCCCACAGATGCGAGCGGACCTCGGTTGTGCGAATATCAGGATATCAGCAGATCTAGATGGGTATGCACAATCTGGCGAATATTGTATACCCGGAATACAGCTGACGCACAATAATCCACAATCGTACCATATCGGAACATATCGTCATACCACGCGGACATACATCCATCATCGCACCTGCTGGCAAGGCTACTACATCATCAGGCACGCATGGTATCACTGAGCAGTGGCAATCATACGCCTCCAATCAGGCCTGCTATGTCGAACGCTATGTCAACCAAGGTGTGCGCTGCTAGGATAACCCACAAACCAGGCGTAGAAACTGGAGTTCACCTACAGCCCCGCGCTACCGTGGAATACTTCAATATAACGGAGCTGACCGACGTTGTCATCGCCAACTTATCGACGGCCGACATGATCAGCTTCCAGCTGATGTGCAGAGGGGGGAGGAAAGCGGTCGCAGCGTTCAAGGCCGTAGCCTTCAACCCAACACGGCTGCTGAGTGTTTTTTTTCAACAACCAGATTCGTTCCGGGTGATGCAGGCCAGGACAGGCTCTGTCATAGGCGGAACCGCCGCGCTCTCATTTTTCACCCGCACCACGCACGAAGAAAATGACATGGAATTATATGTAAACCCCGGTCACGGCTACGAAGTCGCTCGCCACCTGATCGACTCGCAAGGCTACGATTTCTGGCCATTCGGCTCAGATACTCCCAAAGAGTTCGTCCACGGGTCAAAGGAAGGAGACAGCGATCGGGTGGAGGCTCAACACCATCAAGAATCGGTTTACGCCATTCGCGCCATCGACAACATATTCAGATTCGTGAAGGGAACCGAGACAACCAGGCAGATATTCATGATTATGACCACGCGCTGCACCTTGCATACCATCCTTAATTCGCACTCAAGTGAGTTTGATTATCAACCGTTCATTACGAATATCGCATTCCCGCATACAATATACTGACAGTCACACCAAGCGGCTTCTATGAACATAATCTCGCACGACATGGCTGTTTCCTTGTACCCCCGAGCGACTTTCCTGCTACTCGAAAACCAAGAGTTGTTCTGGAACATGCTTCACGGCCGAGACGAAGCAGAGCATGCCATGAACGAAATAGCCGAAAAGGGTATCATCAAGGTATCATGGAGAAACAGAAAGGAAGCACGGTCCTATTTCATGACGGGCGAGAGCAGACGGGTGGGCGACAAGAACTGCTGGACTATACCATTCACCTCGATCTCGACATCCTCTGCAGAGTTCGTGACGGAAACTTCACCTTCCATCACACGAAACCTTTTGTTCGAGAACACGTGGAAGCTGGTAGGCGCAGGGTCATTCATGCAGATGAAGTTTTGCGTCGTATCTCTACCCATATTCAGATACTCCTACACCGTCAGTGAAGACAGCGACGCGGCGGCAATGCGCGACTTCTACGAAGATCAGTGGCCGATGGAGAAGGCGGCTAAGGTCAAGAGCGCCCTGCACCAAACTTGGCAAGTACACCTTATTGAACGTCGCGAGCTCAGACCGGCGCTAACTTCGCACAGGTGGGACGGTAAAATTTCAGACATACAAGAAGGCAGTGCAGACAATGTAGACTATTCTACGACGACCATCAAAGCCGCTGAGGAAGAAGTGTCATCATGCGACGAGTTTGCGGTCGTAGAAACGCACGCCGACTGGGAGCAGACGGAGTCAACAATATCTGAAAGGTCCTACTTCGACGTCCATCCGGTACTAATCAACAGTCGTATGAAGAGCAAGACGATCAAGGAAATTCTAAACCACTACCGCCGAACGCACAAGAATTTAGGAGAGTAGTATTAGCAACATGCATTGTAGTTCGGACAGAAAAAGTGAACCACGATCATTGTCAAGGTCACCAACCTTCCCGCTCAGCGCATATACGCGGACGCGGTGTTGTCGACGCGCGACGTAGCGGACATGAAACCATAAACTCGACACTACCACACGTGACTGTCCAGATGTCAACATTTCAAGGGTACACGGCCCGGGCTTCAGCGATATCATCTACGGGATTTATATTCAAAGAAAATACACTCTGCTACCGACACACGCGCGCAAGCGATGACCGACAATTTGGGAGAGAATCGGTAGTCCCACCGGTCGAAAATCCACACAACTTGTAATACACTGAACGAAGAGCAGCCCGGAACAAAAAAGGGTAATGAACAACAAATATGTTATGTTCTTTGAGCCAACGAAATCATGGTCCTACGCTTTGGCCCTTCGCCAGGATACGCCATGGAACTAACACATTCCACCAGCACGGGATACAATGTGGCCGAGGCGTTGGTTCTTCTTATCAGCAGATCATGTCATGAAGCGACGGGATCACGACTCGTGAGATCAAGGCAGGCGTACAAGCGCGCCAGAAAATATATGCAAGATGCGTACCATAGCACCGGACCCTCGAATGATTCAGGTTTCAGCCTTCATATCATAGGACTGACATGCGGCGTTGTCACAATAAACCATAGAGCATCCAGGTCCGGATGACTCTCCTGTTCCGAAGAGTCAATCACAATAATATGTTAACGCGTGGAGAGGAACAGAGAGGAACACACCTTCAGGGGGGTACGCAAGCCGTCGTACCGGTAGAAAGGTGCCAGATCACGAGGTCGATAAGCCGATAAATGCTCATATCGCTGTCCCACAGGAAGGGGCCGCACACTAGACCATACGCGGTCACTCGATAACATCTGGTAAAGGCAAATAAGGTACATAAATGCTCGCAGTGCCTATTGCAAGTGCATATCGCAGCACGCGATTAATAGTAGGAACCGCCGGAAGGACAGACGGAGTATGTCAAGGACCGCTAACCAACTCGCGAGTGAAGCAGAAGCGGAAATAAATTATGTCCTTCCAACATTGGACTTACGAGCTGTCCAAGAGAAAGAGCTGAATGTCAGCACGTACTCTTGTGACCAGTAAACGCCACACTGAAGGGGAATGCACCATAGTACATGCCACGCCCTTAGACGTCATTCACCCGCTTGTGGAGATGGCGGATTAGCGAGTGGACGATAGCAGCTGACCGGCAACGGCGGCCCATCGCGTCCCGCACTATGGGAAATTGAGGTGCTGGCGCTCGCGGTAGGCCCGCAGCCAACAGGATCCGCTATCCAACAGCTATCTCTGAACCATCACCGTCAGGGCGTATCACACGCGCGAACGATAGTAATGACGTCGGTCAAGCATCCCACAAGCGAACCTTATACGATATTGTGTCTGCCTGCCCCTCGAAAAAGGATAGTCCGCTGGCGCGTCACCTCTCGATGTCCAACGGCGATCTATATCGCCTTTACTCACTCCTCGGGGTCCGTTATGGTGTATAACGAGGTGTTGATTGACACATCGCAGGACTCAGACGAGGTGCATGTGGAGGATATGACATTCACAACTGCACCGAACGAGGTGAGACCCAGCCTCGCCATCAAGCAACCAGGGACGCTAATAAACAAAAGATCGCATGCGAAGTTCCTGGGTTCATGCGATTACAGAAAGGGGAATGGCACGCGATGATTCTCCAACCAGGAACTCAGGACATATGCCTGGTGATGAGGTCCCGCAAGCAGACGTTGGTGCAAATCGAGGCCGTGAGGGACGGTCCGAGGCGAAGCGGTTGGGATGAACATTCTGACAGGGAATACAGAGAACAGTACCGGAGGACCAGTGAGCCAACAGTATCTGCTCCACAGGCTCTAGACAACCATCGCTGACGAGCCGGTATCGGCGATATGACAGTTCCATGCCGATGCGAAGCATATTTTGGATTAAATGATGATAATGAGATAGTGCACCACGGATTGGATTGCCATTACAAGTAGTTCAATCCCCCTGTTGTGTCCGTCACATGTCCAGAGGCAGATAAGAATTCGAGGCTACCGACTGACCGGAATCACACCATATATCGAGAACCAGCAATCTGGTCCGAAACCACGGATCCACGGCACAGCGGCAACATAAATTTCCACACGTTCGAGACCCCAACCTCACCCTATCACGAATACAGTACATCTGCGGAACGGGATTGCGGACAGCATCTGACCAGAAGACACGATCACATCGGCTCGTTAATATCCGGCGGTGCATGGGAGACCCACCGCCACTTATCATGGTAGTCGAGCTCATTTGTCTAATCGCCAAAAACAAACCCCCCTTCCCCCTGTTCTGCTTCACACATCAGTCCACCACGAATCGCATACCCGCATCATGACAACACACTGGCCGGAGAGCGGACGCCTGACTGCGATATGCGAACCTCCGCCAGACGAGTTCACCCTTTGCGTCAGAGTGCGTACGGAACATCTTGCGGGACTGTCCATTGGGTTCCTCGACACAGGCGGCTCGGTGCGCGTGTCACAGGTCCATCAGGATATGAAACAGTCGGAAGCCACCGGGTTACAAGTCGAAGAGGTAGTACAATGTCAATCACACAGCGTAAGTGCCATAAAACGGCCCCTACCACATGACTGACGACTCGCACCCAGACTACTACAAACAGCATACAAATACCCTTCCCGCAGTACAGTTGGCGAGAAATATGGCTAGACCCGGGACAGACGGACATATGCGTGACTGTGCTTGCGAAAACGCAGACCCGAGTTGAGTTCGCGATTGCCTTGAGGGAAGACAGAGTAAATGAGGGCGTATCCAGTCCCCCGTCTCCACCCCTGATGTGGGCTGGTGGCTCAAACTACTGGGACGACGAACCTCGTGAGTACCAATAGCTGCGCACGTAACAAACATTCACTGAATGGGGGAGAGGGTACAGCTTGCGGGTGCGAATCTGCCTTCGGTCTCGACGAAGACAATGAGGTCAGGCATTACGGGCTAGATTGTACATTCAACGACTGAGAAGAGAGCGATAGTGAAAAGTAGCCACAAACTAACCCATTGCTCAGCTACCATACCTAGTATCACCAAACATCGGCTTGTGCGTTTGTCCGTCGTATTGTACCATATTTCAAGAATTTATAAACCGTAAAATCCGCGATCGCGTATGAAAGGATGGGGGGAAAAAAACCTTCGAACAGCATAACCTATTACGACCTGATAAACTTGGCGAAACAGCAAATACGGAACAACAAAGGGAGGGCAAGGCTGTATAGCGTCGGTCTCAGGCATCAGACATACCGTCATCCCCGGGCAACGCCAACTCTACTTCCACAAGAGCTCGAGATCGATGGAAACTCAAAGCGCGGCAACGAGGGTACTCCACGAGCACGCCAACTACACCATAATCGACAATATTTACTACCGAATAGGCATTCGCGATGTTCTAGCTGTGTGCAGCACCAGTCGTCGAGGCTGGGAATGCTGGAAATGCTACAAAGGGAGGTTATACTGCATGAACAAGCTGGTACACGCATACGTCGACAACACTAGGGAATTCCAGAGGACAATCCACGAAACGGGTTCGGTGATGTTCGGCAGGACAGTTCAATCATTCATGGATCGAGAAGAGGTTGGTGGGAGGCCACTGGAGATACTGGCGGAGATGGCCAAAGCCGCGACAGTCGAACGATTTCTGCTGGAGATTGCAGGGTACACGCGATGGAAAGGAGACTTCAAAACATTGCATGAATACATGACAAGGAAACGTTTCAGCAGACGCGGATGGGACACACCCAACGTACCTGCCTCAATCGCTCAAAGAATCGAGAACCCGATCAGAGCCTTTTTCACCTTCCACCGCATGTCGCCCAAGCATGGAATTCAGTACATCCGATTGGGAATTTGCACCACGTGCATAGCCAAGTCCATCATCACAGCGTACGAAAGTAAGCGCGAACGAGCACAATTATCGCCTAGTGCTGACGAGTGGTCGGCCAGCGTATGACTTCGCCTTTATAAGTTCACGACGAGCAGTGTCTCTGTACCCCAGAACAACGCTCATACGCAGGATCAACGTACACCTCCAAAGCATGATATACCCTTCAGCGCATCTGTCGCCTAGCAAATTCGAGTTGCCGCGGCAGGATTTCGAACAAGAGTACGTATACACCAGATGGTTAGGCGGTGAGCTAGGAATTTACAAGACGAAGAATGGCGAAAGGAGCGTCGGAGACAGCAAATGTTGGTCTATTCACTACGACGAAAACGGAGAGACGCTGTCAGGCGACGAGGAGCTCGCGAAGGTGGGACGATATACGCCCGAAAGGCGTAACAAGTGGAAACTAGCTTTAAACAAGGGCAAGGTTTTCGTCAAAGTGGTGTATGTGAGTAGGGATACTTTCTGGCCTTAATTAACTCGCGATACAACGACTGTGGGCGGCATGTATATATTCACAAACAAGCGGCCAATTCTGATCTCGTGACAAACACGCGACTCATAATTGGAATTCCCGAGGTAAAAGCCCCTATTGAATTTGTTCCTGACCACCACCACGCATTTCAGATGGCACGCCCCGAACAGATGAATACGCCCACTACATATAGTGAAGAGCAGCTTATCGACGTCCATACCAACGTCTGCGCTTCTTGCGCCAATATCAGCGCTAGGAAGGATAACAGTAGTATAGAAGGACGCAATTGGGAGGTGAGGGTGCTAACAACGATACAGTTTGCGCTAACCTTTGACTCATTGCGGGCGCAAACATCTACCCTCAGCAGTCAAGAGAGGGCAATGATCAAGCAGCGAAGATTCTGAGCGAGCGTACACTTCCTTCAGTACACAATGCGGGAGGGAGGGATCTCTCGGTGAGCACTATTTCACCAAGCCGGTGACTGCGAGAACTAACCCGTACACAAAAGGAGGAGCTCGAAGTCGAATTGATGTTGCTTCCCAGCGACGACACGAGCCACGAAACAAGCCGCAAACAGAGATCACCCGCTGGTAGGAGGTCAAAAAGAGAAACTATGCCGACGCATTGCGTCTATAACGGCGGTAGATGCGGGAACGCGTTGAGCATGGAGGAGATATGCGACGGAATAGTAAGGTGCCTAAGCTGCAGAATGAGGACGCGGGCAGTATCGAAACGCTATAGAGATGCCCAAAAGAGAGGAGATTTTTCGCTCAGACCAGTAAATAGGAAAAGAAGGAACTATAATATGGAGCACAGAGTGGGGGGTAATATATAGGCCATGGTCCACGAAGCGTCTAGAACACGCACACGGGACAAGAGGCGAATGCCGACGGGCCGAGCATCCAGAGTCAACGTCCAAATCGCAAATAGTAGCAAACAAGGGCAGCACCATACCGCGATCGAGGCCTCAGTTAGGAGCGGTAACCAATCGTTGAACACCCCGGGGCCCCAGCGCTGCGACAACTACCATGTTCATCGTTTACGACATAAACAGCATGCCCGCCGAAATTCTGTCCAAGATATTGCTATGCGACAGACCCACCAAAGACATGGCATTGGTTAGCAAGGAATGGTATATGACGGTTAGAAGAGAGCTCTTCAGGCGGACGACAATCCGCATATCAATAAGAGGCGGAGGTATATCCTTCCTACGAGGATCTGTTAAACCGAGCATATCTTCACTACCCGGCAGCGCGATTTGCAACATCATATGCAAAATAGCCATTAGACTGCCACCGCAACGGCGAGGACAGCACTGGAACACCCTGTGGCTTCTTTTCGAAGGAACTTTATCAGCGCTCACCCGCTTGGAAGAAATTACGTTCTACTTTCGGCACGAAGGAAGACCAATGCACGCAATTGTCGCGCTCGCACCCAGTTTCCCGCCGTCTTTGCACACGGTGCGTCTATCGCCTGAGAAAGACGAATGCTACGACATGGTATATACATCCAGTTTAAATATCGAGACGATAACATTTACCCAACGCCACGCAGTTCGCGTCTTCAGGCAATAAGCGCATGGATCCGATGAATCACGAAGCAGTTTCACTACCTTGGAACCACACCTGCTGGTCTTCGCAGCTAGCATCTTTGGGTGGGGTGGAACACCTAATTTTGGTGACTAACATGCCCGTCGCATGGCCACCCGTGCGAGCGAGGGAGCGAGAGGTTCTACGCGCATGGACCACCGACGCCGTATCGACAGGCGCGACATTGAGAACGATCAGCGTTCTCCACCTCGACGATCGGCAGTGGTACCCGAAGCCCAGGTACTTGCATTCCCGTGGTCGATATACATCCATGCTCGGGGAAGTTGCTGGGAAGGAGGAGATATTGAGCGAGTTGATAGCGGAAGACGGTTTGATATGGACCAAAGTGGGAGAGAAGTGGTTGACAGAGGGGGAAAAATGGGCACAAGCGGCAAGGGATCTCGACGTATAGCGGAGAGGAGGGCTGTAACGAACGCAAAAATAGAGTAGAGAACGCAGCGAATAAGAGAAATTTTCAGCCGAAGATGCACACAAAAGGAGCAGATGCCGCATAAATTGTTGCAATCGCTACCAAAAAGCTTATCAAGCACGTGCCACATAAAAAATTTGGCATTTAGGACGAGCGCTTAAATCTCGTCTTATTTTGCTCCCCCGCGATTTGCACGGAAAGAACTAACGAGTACTTACAGGACTCGTAACAGTCGGATGAAGGCAAAGTTGTGCGGCGAGATCGACCACCCCTCATTGAAATTGGGCAACGTTAACGACCGACTCGGAGTTGTACGTGTGGGAAGTTAGTATCATTTCGTTGATATGAGCTAAACCAAATCAGACTCAAAGATAGAGGAACCGGGTCAAAGATAGTGGTTAAAGTTACAGGGGCTCCTGCCCTGACAGCCTCTTCTACAGTCTATTTATATCAAGGGGTAGTAAGGACAGTACTGTCAACAATCTCCTATAGGTTGCCTCACAAATTTGAATATTTTTTAAGAGGGGGGAGGATTCGCACCGAATAAGTACAGTAAAGGGGTGCGCCATAAACAACAGACTAGGTGAAAATAAGTCGTCGCCAGTTTTCCAAACGTCGACCACCTCGCACGAACCCCAAGATGTTCCGACTATGACGCGAATTTGCCCAGATCTCTATTTTTCATTCTGCGGAATCACTTTTTGCGTCTATGAAGGCATTTTGATTCGGGGCTGTGAGCATAGGCGAAGTTGCTATATGCGAGAGTTTGCCTAAGCTGGCCGCACAGAAAGTCGTTGTCCGTCGTCCATCGGACCATAGTTTGAAGGCGAAGGCGAGTGTTCTGACAAGGTTGTTATAGATGTTAGTGGGAAAATGTTGCGTTATGAATAATTTCTCCAGCATCCGATATAATACGCCCTGCTTGGACACCTGTGCCATAGCATTGAGCAACCACGGGCCCCTGACCTGTGCATCAATTCGTAATGATATCAAACGATTGCATGTAACAGTCTTGGAGGTACATCGTCTTTGAAATCATGCAGCTTTTTTTGGCTCACGTCGTAGTCGTCGTCGTTCTCTTCATGAGTGAATAGAACTATCTCGAGCAATCTCGCTCAGAACATCTGACTGCTTCGCACGGCCAGCATCCTGGTGCCCAATGACTCCCGGATTCTCGCCGTCAATCATCTCGGTTATTGCGCGCATTTGTTGGCACATTCCCCGCGCTTGCAAGGTTCTGCACACGCCGTTTAAATCCAATGATTGAAAATAAATTATATGAAGAGAAGGAAATCAAACTCACGTTCGGCGCATCTCGCATGTACTCCTCGTTGATGTCATGATCCGTCGTTACAGGGCGCCCTACGACGCGCTCGGTCTTCTTGAAATGCGCATCAATGATGTTTGACATGGTGTTTTATCCGATTGTGAGTGCGATGGTCGTCGTCTTGAACCTGTTTTTGCGTTGATATATGGGCTAAAGAGGAGCGAATGGAGAGGAAGCAATGTGGCGTCAGTGTGATGTATGAGTTGACATCATTTATCGTTCGACCCCATGAGGCGGTTGATAACAGTAAGACCATCTTGTTGTAGTTGGTGACCTTGACCGCGAGAGACGCGCTCCCAAAAATGAAGAAGTGAGTGAGAGTCGGGACACTAGAATGCGGGGGTGACCGTCACGGTGAGCCCGCGACAAGAGACGCGCCGTCTGTTTACATCTATTTATTTCGGTGGTCAATGGCATCGCGGTGTCAATAGTTTCGGTTGTTGTTGTCTTTATCCTATGATTCCTATCCACCTGGCACCTCCTGGCACCCACTCTCTGTCAATTCAAATGCCAATCGTCGGGGTAATTCGACTGAGCCAGCATGCATTCAGCATGACTTCTCTAGCTCTGCCATCAGAAACATTCAAATACTATTGACCAACTCTCCCTGGTTTCCCCGACTTGCCTTTCCGCGTCGTTTCCCGACTGTCCGAAGTGCGGAATGCGCTGGAATGCGAAGCCCCTGGTGGGTGGCTTGATCCTGCTTGATGGTGGTTGCGGGTACATTTTCGGCCGAAGGGCCTGGTACATCAGGGCGCATTTGTGGCATATGTGCCTTGAAAATGTCAAGTTTCTGCCTTGGCCAAGCATTCCTTCGCGGACTATAGCTGCCTCTCCAGAACTGCTTTATTTGTTGTATATGCTTTAGCGGCGCTATCCTGGCGTTTCGATCTGGACGCGTAATAGGCACTTTATTTCAGGGATGGCAGAAGATAGCAGAGAGTATGGATTCAGACTCAATGCGAAGCACCCTATGGTACCCTTGCCGTTAGCCTTTCCATCAAACAAAACTCTTCCGTTCCACTCCCGGCGCCCTATCAGCGCTGACGAAAAGTGATGAATGCTCAGCATCGCTCCTCGGAATGCTTCACGAGCGGGGGCGCCGTCACGATTCCGTTGATATTTTGCCTTTATTGAATCCGCGAAAGATAAGATAAGGACTATAAAACCTCGCGTCAGCCCTCTGTGGGCCTCCAGTTCTCCATATACCTCCCCACTACCACACGCACATCCCTTAAACATACCCACAATGGTTGCTGCCACATCTGAGCCTGAGTTCGAGCAGGTATGATTGGTCACCTGCACCTGGAGCACGCTTGCTAACAATGTCGACGTCATGTGACAGGCCCTCAATGAATTGAAGACCAGCTTGGGTCCCTTCCTCGAAAAGAACCCCGAATACAAAAAAGCGCTCGCCGTCGTACAGATTCCAGAGCGAATCATCCAGTTCCGTGTCGTCTGGGAAGACGACAAGGGTCAGACCCAGGTCAACACTGGCTTCCGTGTCCAGGTGTGTTATCTGAGGCTCATTCATCCCGTCCAAACTAACATCACATATGTGCTTTAGTACAACTCAGCGCTCGGCCCATACAAGGGTGGACTCCGCCTGCATCCATCTGTCAACCTCTCCATCCTAAAATTCCTCGGCTTCGAGCAAACATTCAAAAATGCCCTCACCGGGCTGTCGATGGGCGGTGGCAAGGGTGGCTCCAACTTCGACCCTAAAGGCAAATCCGACAACGAGATTCGCCGCTTCTGCAACTCCTTCATGGGCGAGCTGAGCAAGCACATTGGCCAAGACACCGACGTTCCCGCAGGTGACATCGGCACCGGGGCCAGGGAGATCGGCTACTTGTTTGGCGCATACAAGAAGCTGAGGAATGAGTTTGTCGGTGTCCTGACCGGCAAGGGCCTCACATGGGGTGGAAGCTTCATCCGCCCTGAGGCCACTGGGTACGGTGTCATCTACTACGTCGAGCACGTAAGCTACCCAACCTCTCCCCAATTTGACGTCGATGTTGATTTTAATGGTCAAAGATGATCGCGAAAGCGGCACCTCAATACGGTCTTGACAACAAGGCGACCCTTGTCGCCATCTCTGGCTCTGGCAACGTTGCGCAATTCACCGCACTCAAAGTAATCGAGCTCGGTGCAACTGTCGTCTCCCTCTCCGACTCCAAGGGCGCGCTCATCGCCAAGGAGGGCGGCCCCGGGTTCTCCGCCGAGGCCGTCAAGGCCATCTCGCAAATGAAGCTCCAAGGCGGATCTCTCGAGTCGTTCCAGTCGCACTTCCAGGCGGCCGAAGGGGAGTACACCTACCACGCGGGCAAGCGCCCGTGGACGCTCCTCCAGCGGGTGCACATCGCGCTCCCGGGTGCGACGCAGAACGAGGTCTCGAAGGAGGAGGCGGAGGCGCTCGTCGCCGCGGGCGTCAAGATCGTTGCCGAGGGCTCGAACATGGGCTGCACGGCCGAAGCGATCGAGGTATTCGAGGCGTCCCGGAAGAAGGGCGGCGAATCCGCGGTGTGGTACGCGCCAGGGAAGGCGTCGAACGCTGGCGGTGTCGCTGTCAGTGGGCTGGAGATGGCGCAGAACAGCCAGCGTCTGTCCTGGACGCACGAGGAGCTCGATGCGAAGCTGAAGGGCATTATGACAGAGTGCTACAACATCTGCCTGGATGCTGGCGCCAAGCACTCTGGCGAGGACCTCTCGAACGGGGTCTTGCCTAGCTTGCTGTCTGGCGCGAATGTAGCTGGATTCATCAAGGTCGCGGACGCTATGAAGGCACACGGGGACTGGTGGTAAAGGGCTCGCCCTCTCCTCGTCCTCTTATCTCTTACGACTATATCACACTGCCTGAACACTTTATCCCTGGATGTAACACAAGACCTGTACCCCATAATTGTAGTAGCAAAAAGTTTCTGGTATTCGTGTGCGGAAGGAAGACACGATCAACTTTGACCCGCATTCTCATCCATTTCGACATCCGCATCGTGCGTCTCCTCGGTCGCCTCGACACCAATACTTCCCGCTGGCCGCCAGACATTCCCTGAGGTGGCCTTCCAAAGTCGAATGCGCCCGTCGTTTCCCGCAGATGAAAGGACTGTTCCTGTGATGTTCCATTCCACGCTACCGACCGCAGACCTTCACTAGCATCAACATCCACGACTCTCGAAACAAGCAACACGAAGACGTACTTGTGGTTATCGAAGTCAGCTACGATGCTTGCACTCCACTTCCCATCCCCTTCGTCTTCAGTATCTTCCTCCGCTGGCTTCACCTTCCAGATCCTAACATGCCCATCTCGGCTCCCAGTAGCAATGAGGTGGTATGAGCGCCCGCAGGACGGAGCCCAGGCGACGGAGGTGATGGCATACACCCCAATAGCAGATTCAGCTTCGGCTCCAGCAGCAGGATTGGGGGTGGCAGCTGTGGCAGGCACGACGGGCAGCGAGGACTCATCCGCAGGAGAGGGGTCAAGCACAAGGATGGCAATTGGTCGTCTGGAAGAAGATAGCGAGATGATCTGCACAGCAAAATG
Source organism: Athelia sp. TMB (assembly GCA_014898675.1). Taxonomy (NCBI): domain Eukaryota; kingdom Fungi; phylum Basidiomycota; class Agaricomycetes; order Atheliales; family Atheliaceae; genus Athelia; species Athelia sp. TMB. The sequence goes on from JACXVL010000159.1 coordinate 130,819, forward strand.
GTCATTTTTGGAAGAGGTTGATTATATTCGGATAGACATACCTGCACAACCCCACTGATTCCACAACCCGCGGCGATGATCTCGCCCCAATATCTGTCTTTACACCATGAGATGCACCACCCTCCGTCTGCCTCGCGATTGCCCAACCCCGGTCGTGTCTGTAGACTTAATGTCTGTTGCATTTGACTCTGTAATTGAGACTGTGTGGAAAGTGTGGCTGCAGCACCGTCAAGAGTGGCGCTAGTTTGGGTGGGTGTGGCGAGTGCGAGGCCACCAGAGGCAGGGGACGAGGATGAATGGAGGTTGAGAAGGTCTACTTCTTCAGCAAGTTGCCATGTCGCAAGTGATGGTTGTTCGAGACATTCGTACACGCGCAAATGGTTGTCTGTGGATATTGAAGCCTAATACTGGGATGAGATGGTGACCAGGAAATGTACGTCAAAGCACTCACAACTTTGAGCCCAAAGTGATGCGGTGCGAACTCGACGGCTCTGACGGTCCCTCGAGCATCATGGAGTACTGCACGTTCTCTCCATCGCGATGTGAAGGTTCCAGGAGCGGGCGCCGCCATTGGCGCGCTGCCGTTAATCTGGGTGTTGGACTCCTGCACAGCTGTGGTGGTTTGCTCCCATATCTTGACAGTGCGATCGAAGGAAGAGGACGCTATGACCGAGCCAAACTCAGGATGAGCCCAGCATACTCGAGATACAGCCGCGTCGTGTGCCTATATATAATAGAACGCTGTGAAAAACCACACACGAATGAGAGATGCAGTCGACGTACCTTCCAATCGTCTTCCACATTCCAAGTCCCATTACTCTCATCCATTTGCCATATTTTAATTCTGTGCCTATTGAGTAATTGGGAGTAGGTTGCTTGAGTAGGATCTCGTACCTTTGGTCGAGACTGCAAGTTGCTAAGCAAAGTCCGTAGAAATCGTAACAGGCATTTGTAACTAAATCACTATGGGCACTTTGAATGAGACCCGTTTGAATCATGGTAGCCGTCTAGTGGGAATCGCCACAGATTACACAGAATCCAATTGAACGCGTTGAAGTTGAGAACAAATGTGTGTCGCGTTGAAACAGGGGCAAACAAACTACTGGCACCTCCTGCTTTCAGTGCCTCTTTGCCTCTTGCCAACCACCATGACGTCTACTCCCAAATCATGACATCCAATGTAAGGCCCAAGATCCAGAAGAGAAAGGACATTTTGCCCGATCTTGCAAGAGAGCTTTCGAATATGCAAATGGCCAACTATCGACGTCGACTTGGCATCATACTAACCTCGCCTAACCTCGCTCGGGGCGGGTGAGGGTTGATATGGCAATCCTATGGCTCTCTTCTCTACCCGTTCCCATTGTCCAACCCGAACGTCAGCATATATCTGGTTTTTGCCACTCCTCTTCATGACGTTCATGTCAGTCAGAAAGAGCACCCGTTTGGTCACGCCCTCATTGACCATGGGATAAAATCAAAACGACGCAAGGCTGCGATTCCGCCCGGATGCATTTTGAAAATTAGCGGAGCCCCATGGGACAATGGGTTGTTCATGGTGGAGAGCTTCATCAGAGAATCGCTGAAATCCCGGCCCCCCTTTGGGAAACGAATGCACCCGCCTCTTCGTGGACCCCAAAGCGAGGAACATTGTTCTTATCCTCTTGTGTCATGCATATCAGCGCCGGGACCACAAGGTTGAGTGGAAATGTGCAGGCTATGCGGTTTCTGTCATTGCTGATTGTTATAGGCTTTATAAATACTTGGGGCAAGATTTTGTCTTTGACTATTTGTTCTTGATCGTCTCATTCATATTCGAGTGATCATCTGATGAGCTCAGTTCTTGTTGTTTTTGGCAAGACCAAAGCGTATACTATTGCTCAAGCGAAGTGAGGTACGATCTCCACTGCTTTATTTGACCCAAGAGGATCTAACACAAAACATTAAGCATGTCTTTGTAACATGACCCATAGTGTTGCTCCCATGATGATCAATCAGGTTTGAAGGACCTCTTCCTTGAAGCCTCGATCACAACGCCGAGCTATGTACACCAACACTGCTCCCGTGAGTAATCTGATTGGCATTCGTACGTTGTTGAAGAAATGCACGCTGATGTTTCTCATCACGGAAGCAAGGAAGGCCAGTCAGCTGTGCTCCCCGGCTGCAGATTTGACTATCAGACATTCTGTGAAATTACACACGGAGAGCATGAAGATATAAAATAATGAAGCGGTTGTTGATATTGAAGCACTCTGAGTCTTCACAACCCTCTCCCGCTCAGGATGCTTAGGATGCTCATATGCGCTTTTTTCTTAACCACTGGGCTTGGTGCTGCCATCCCCATCCCAGACAGAGACCCCTTTTATCAACCTCCCTTGGATTTCGCCTCCTCTCCCCCTGGAACCGTCTTCAGTAACCGTAATGTGTACTCCGGCATAACAGGTGTTTCCGCCGTTCAGCTCCTCTACCGTACAACCTATATCAATGGGACCGCTGCGGCTACCGTTGCTACAGTCCTCAAAGGCCCATCGTCAACGGGCTCGAAGCTTGTCGCCTACAATGACTTTGAAGACGCCGTTAATACGACATGCGCGCCCTCGTACCTTTTCAGCACCAATGGCACCAACACGCTGTTTGGTCCCGAGGGCGGCAACGAGATTGCGTATGGTCTGGCCAACGGTTGGACGATCGTCGTGCCGGACTATGAGGGAATTGCCTCCGCTTTTGCTGTGGGGCGACAGGAAGGCTTTGCGGTGCTTGATTCGCTCAGAGCAGCGCTCAACTACGCACCGCTCGGGATTAGCAAAAGCGCCAGGCTGGGTGCGTACGGCTACAGTGGAGGTGCCATCGCTACAGGTGCACATATTAGTCGTGCCATCAGCGTTGGGTCACTCATCATTGCATAGGTTGGGCCGCCTCGCTTCAGCCTACTTATGCTCCAGAGCTTAACATCGCTGGCTGGGCGTTTGGTGGTACCCCAAGCAATGTTACTTCAACTTTGCAGAACGTTGACGGTAGTATCATTCATTTAAATACCATATTTTGTTGTGGTTGACGCGATATAGGTACAGTTTTTGCCGGATTTGCTGGAGCCGGCATCGCGGGAACGATGTTGGCGTACCCAGCTCTTGAAGCTCTTTTCAGCCAGATCGCTACTTCGGCTGGCCAAGCCGCCATTGCTAAGATCAAAACGCAATGCGCGATAGACGACCTTCTAGGTTTTGCCGGTGTGAAGATTGAAAGTACTCAGTAGTGCGAACTTCTCATCTACCAAGTACCAAATGCATTACTCACAAACAATCATATACCCACAGCCAAAGTCTTGGCGCACAGCTTTTGTATGATCCCACCGTCGCTGCGATCTTGGTACAAGGCACGATGGGCATCAATGCCAACGAGACTCCCAAGGCTCCGGTACGTTTTATTTCTTTTGCTTCTGCCCCCTTCTGTTGCAACTGTGCAACTCAACATCATATCCTAGGTTTACATGTACCACAGCTCGTCCGACGAGGTCATTCCGTACGCGTCTGCGGTGAAGACTGCCAATGCCTGGTGCGCTTTCGGCGCCAGCGTAGAATTCGTCACCGAAACCGGCGGTACGGGCCATCTCACCACCGAGCCTGCGCTTATCCAGAATGCCACAGACTGGCTCGATCTACGCCTCGATGGTACTCCCGCTGCCGTGGGCTGCTTCAACGCCACGTACTCTGCAGGTGGATTGCCTTTTAAACGGAGTGGTTCTGGTCTCTCTATCATTGAGATATTCGGAGAAGGCGATAGTAAGGTTATTGCTGACATCGATAAACGTCATGCGGAGGGGCGTGAGATCCCTAGCTTCCGTTCATACTTGAAGATGTTTTGAGATAGATGCAAACAAGTATATATACTACGAGCGTGTATGCGGGTGTATATTGTACGGGTACCGAAACACGTCTTTGAAAACCAACTCAGAACTCTTGCTTTCGAATCCCTGAGCACATAAGCATTTGGTTTGAACTGTACAGCCCTAGCCAACGTGCTGAATTCTTAAAGTAGTGCGTTCTGATCTGCACCTAGGTAGCTTGCCACCTGCGGAGTTTCAATTTCGGCTTCCTCTTTCACTCGGGCGCCCATTTGCTCCCCCTGCAGTTGGCCAACCCTGTATCACCCTAGATTACCTTCCCATCGTTACCGACGCTTAAAATAGCGCGTATACTCTTGCTATCTAGCCAAGCAATGTCGACGCCACGGAACTGGGTCGCCTCGACCTTGCAGGACCTTGCCCACTCCCCTTCTGCGCCTACCTCATTCGTCCGGAATATGAAACTCCGCGGCATAGCCAACCCAAATGCTACGATAGGACTAGTCGCTCGGAGGGGTGCCTATTCAAAATCCCTGGTCCCTTGTGGTTCCCGAGATAAACACCTATGTACGTCCGCCGATACACGGGATACACAGGTCTTTCGGTTCATGATCTTGGTTCCTGGGTGTGCATCAATGT
>JACXVL010000016.1:0-167030 GCA_014898675.1 Athelia sp. TMB
CTGGCGGGACCGGATCCACTGGCGGGACCAGGCCCACCGCTGGGAGCAACCTCAGCGCCGGAGAAAGTCGCTGCATCTATCAATCGTGTCGAGCGTCGAGGGAGAGGGATGGTGGGGCGATCAGGTCGATCGACCGGATTCGAATCAGTGGGGGAACGAGGCTATCAAGCAACTAATGAGCCAACTGCGACGCAACAGATGGTCGAACGTACTGAGGTTGGTGCAGACATTTTTCTATTTGGGAGTGATCCAGTGCGAGTGGGGATGAGGATGAAGATGCCCCGATTCATCTTCAGCTTTCATATCAATCCTCCATCGATCTTCTGGGAACGAACGGACGGCGTCTAGTACTGGGCCATGATAGGATGAGCTTGATAGACTCGGATAAGGTGCAGATAGGACTTTTCGCATTTCGGTTCCAGCCGATTAGAAGTCAATGTCAGAGCTAGATGCATAAATAGTAAGTCATGGGGACTGCGTAAGTGAGCGGGAAACGAATAGTGACAAGGGAAGAACAGCGGCCTTTCAGATTGGGTGTAGTTTTGCTGCGGGATGGGCTGAGTATGTTCGCCTGCCCTCAACCCTGCATCGAATCAGCCAAATACATGCAAATATCCGTGACATCGGCTTATCTCGGCACTGGATATGGATGTGTGGCACCACCCAGAAAAAGGTAGAAGGGCCTTGGGAATCATGCAGCTGTTTGGCAGCTGACTTGAACGTGCACTGCTTATAAATACCTCCCGCCCCCCCCCGAAACTCTCCTCGTCGACACTGTCTCGCTCCAGGCGTACAACCCCATTGAATTTTGCATACCAAGTATCTGACCGGACTATGTTCCCCACCGGTAAGTCCTAAACGCAAAACACATGGCACCTTTGACCAAAGTCACCTTTGACCAAAATCCCTGTGTTGATCTAGATGTAAACCCGCCCCGCATTTATAACCCGGAGGAGCAATGGTATTCCGAGGCCATTGCTGAGGGTGCGACTGGGAATTTGGATATGGGTAAGTCGCTTGGGGCTTAGCATCTTGTCCCTGTCAGTTGACAGTACCCTCCCAGTAGATTTGTGGAATAGTGTGCGTACGGCTGGTCAAGCGTCCGCAGGTGGGGGGTTTATATCTCGATCCATCCGCTTCAACTACTCAACAAGAAACGAAGTAGAGTACACCACGGAGCTGACTGACAAGGTGCAGGTTGGTCTTGGTATCTTATACATTTATTGTGTCAAATACTGAGACAGTTTGGCAGGAACATTCAGTGGCTGTTTATGGAGCCCAGCTTCAGCTTGAAGCTCCTGAGGATGCGAGTTCAGAGTCAGATACCAAGGAGACAAATTCTTGTGACTCTCTGGGGTCCACCTCAGACTCAAAGGAGACGTCCGCAGATGAAGCTGCAGTGGATGCGGATTTAATGGACACGGATGCCATAAGTGCCGACGCCCTGCTGAAGGTCAGTTCTCTGGTACCCAATGAATCCACTCTTACAATTTGTCCAGGGTCTTGAACTCCCTCTTTTTTTCCAAGAAGAGGCTAAAGAGGCTGTCATCGATTATACCTCGTGTCAGGTCAATAGAAAGAAGCAAAAGGCTCAGTTGGCTCACGACGAGTTCCGGCAGTCCCTTGTGATCACCTATAATCTCCAACTCAAGGCTGAACATCTCAGGCAAGACTACTTCGATAGCGTGGCAGCATACAACTACTTCCGACTCGCCTTTGATGAATACAAACTCGACAAGGAACCAAACGCCCTCGATGACAAAATCCCCGTGAAGCCGCCTCGGGAGTGCAAAGATAATCGTACACGTGTGTACCAATCAGGTTTGTTAACGGCTGTATGATGCATGCATTGTCCCTTACACCGCCTATTTAGATGTCCCAAGCGCGATTCGCAAGCTCCCAAATGCTCGAACCTTTGCGAAGCAGAATCTGGGAGGCAGATATAAGCTCACCCCCTATGGGGCTTCCAGGGCCTATTTCTTTCAGGGTCAAAGTTTGCAGACTCTAGCGGCCAGCGCATAAAGGGGTCTTGTCATCAATACATTGTATCTGTTAGCTTTTATTTCTATTCCTTGTAGCGTGGTGTTATGTCCCTTTGTTTGATATGTTTATCTTCTACTTCAGCCTTATGATGTACTACGCGCCTCACCCATATGGAATGAATATGATACTACCTATAGCTACAACCCGTATTTGTTCACATCATGCAGTCACGGTGCCAATAATCACTTTTGTGCATTTACCATCACCTCAAGAATCAGCCCAGCTCGGTCCAGCTCGAGGCAAGCTCACGGCGCCTCTGGCCTTAGCTCAGAGCAGAGCCAGGAGTGGACCGAGCATTCTGGCTGATTTCTCAGAGTCACCCCCCGCGCGCGCCGTTATATTATCTAAAGTCTTCTACTCTATACATCTAATATTTCTCTTTTGCACGGCGCATCCATGGCCGCTTCAGAAATCATCGTTTGCCCAGGCTGCGACCGACTATTAGCAGGACGATCTGCCTTCAGCAAACATGCAAATACCTGCCAGCCTTCAAAGAAACGCCTCAACGATGATCTTGGCGATTTACGCCGTCTCATGGCCGAATCCGAGGACAACAAGAAGAAGCAGCGTCGCGAAGTTATCGCATCCCTCCAATCGGAAATTGCTTCATCAGGCTCTAGCACTCAAGCTGCTAGACAAGCTCAAGCCTCCTCTGGGATCGACGACGTGGTGATGAGAGTTAGTGCCATCGGTTTGTTTGTAATCATAAATGATATATATCTAATATTTTCCTCCCGTTATCTCAGGAACCAGAGACGTACAATGACCCGCAGACAGAGCCATTGTTAGCGGAAGACACGCCAGTTCGTCAGGCCACTGTTGAACCTGAAGACGAGGTGCGTTACAAGTCGCTTGCAGACGCCTGTGGAAACTCACCATTGTCAATTGATCTACTTAGGAGGATTCGACCTTGTCTCTGACAGCCAGGCGATCCCGTCGTCAAATACAACTTCCCAGTCGATTCAGAGACTTCGTTCCGAGCTCTCTTCCTGACGAAGCAGAGCCAGAACCATCCACCCCCACTCCACCTCCGGACTCGCCCACAATCCCGTTTCTGCCAGCCACCCAGCCATTCACGGACTCTGCTCGGAATGTTTTTGGGCTGTATCGCAGGTTCCATCGCACTGAGATGCCTACACGGGATCCTGAGGCGAGCATCAATTTGCAGGACCTAAACGACGCATTTCCACCATCTGGCTCCATTGGTGAAAACCAACCGACCCCGAACCATCACAATCCAATAGTCACTGCCGGCGCAACCAAACCTCCCAACTCACCATTCCATCCCTTCGATAACGAAAGCTCATACCGCCTTGCAGAATGGCAGTTCTCCGACGATGCCAAGAGCTCCAAGGAAAGCTTCCGTCGACTTAGAGAAATTGTCGGTGACCCCGAATTCAAACCGGAGGACATTCGTTCTACGAATTGGGAGAAAATGTATCAGGTCCTCGGTTCCAATGAGCTCGAGACAGATAGTTCTCGACCCGGTGATCAGTACGAGTGGACTGATACAGACGCTGGCTGGGGTCAAACACCCATTGTTCTCGATGTACCGTTTCATCGGCAATCCAATGCTCCAGGCGTGCACCAGTTTGCTGCTGGAACTTTCCACCACCGGAGCTTGGTCCAAGTCATCCGCGAAAAGCTACAAAATCCGGCTGATGCGGCCCAGTTCCACTACGAGCCGTACGAACTCCGCTGGCAACCTCTGTCAAAGGAAGGCCCAGACATCCGTGTTCATGGGGAGTTCTACACCTCCCCAACGTTTCTCGACGCGCATCGAGAGTTGCAAGCGGCACCTAATGAGCCTGGCTGCTCTCTGCCAAAAGTCGTTGCAGCGATCGAGTTCGCTTCGGATGCCACCCAACTCACGCATTTCGGAAACGCAAAACTCTGGCCGCTCTATATGTACTTTCTTAATGAATCAAAGTACCGCCGATGCAAGCCCACGGCGAATCTGTGTGATCACATTGCCTATTTTCAGTCTGTAGGTGACCATTTTTGCTGGCTTCGATCCGGGCTGACGTTTCACATAGTTGCCCGATTCATTTGGCGACTTCGTCGCACAGCACAACCAGGGACATGGCCTAAGCAAGCGGCACTTGACTCATTGTCGCCGAGAGCTGTTCCATGCTCAATGGGATATACTCTTGGACGATGAGTTCTTAGAGGCATACGTGCATGGCATCGTGGTTTTATGCCCCGATAACGTCCTTCGACGTTTTTATCCCAGAATATTTATTTACTCGGCCGACTATCCCGAAAAGTAAATGCTACTATACAATGCCATTCATTTACTTGAAGCTGACCTTCTGATCCAGGGTATTGATAGCGAGCATCCGGGACAAGGGGCAGTGCCCGTGTCCTAGATGCACTATGTCGCTCGCTGAAGTTGACCACCTCGGAACCTCGCAGGACAGTGAACGTCGTGCGCAATTGGCCCGTCTAGATGACCACGCGTATCGAAGGACAATCGAGGCTGCTCGGAAGCTTATCTACGAGAAAAACCATGCCGTCGACAGCAAAGAGGTGGAAGATCTGCTCAAGACTTATTCTATGACCCCGACCAATGTACGCACAGCTGATCCATTTCAGAGCAAATCTAACTTAAATAATACAATAGAATGCGTTCTCAAGGAAACTTGGGCCACTTGGATTCAACGTCTTTCGGACGCTGTTGAGCGATCTCATGCATGAGGTCGAGCTCGGCGTCTGGAAAGGGTTGCTCATCCATCTCATCCGGATGTTAGAAGCCCACGATAAGAAAACTAAGACCACTATCAAGGAGTTCAACAAACGGTAGATCCTACTCTCCCATCTTAACACCGTATATCAGTTGCTGATGATTATGTTAGTTTTCGATTAGTGCCTAGCTTTGGTCGAGACACTATTCGGCGTTTTGTCAACGATGTCTCCGATCTGAAGCAGCTAGCTGCTCGAGACTATGAAGATCTCTTGCAGGTCAGTGTTTCTTCGCATATCCATGGCCCCAAACCTAAATTGTATCTGCAGTGCTGCATTCCCGTCTTCGATGGGCTGTTACCCGAGCCCCACAACACTGCGATACTTTCTCTACTTTTCACCTGCGCTCACTGGCATGGGCTGGCCAAGTTGCGAATGCACACGGATCCCAGCGTTGCGCTCTTAGAAAAGCAAACAGAAGAGCTGTACGCTCAGCTTCGCCACTTCGCAGATCATGTATGCCCCGCCTTCGACACGTATGAGCTTAAACGCGAAGTAGAGGCTAGACAGCGTGCCAAACTACGTCGAGACGCCAAAGCTGGAAGCGAGAAGGGCAAGGAAGTCCCCCCCGTTGTCAACACATCTCAATCTGGTCCAGGCGCCCCGGTTACAACGAAAGGGAAAGGGAAAGGGAAGGCTTCCGCCATCGCCAGCGCATCTCAATCTGGTCCAGGCGTCCCGGTTACAACGCAAGGGAAGGGGAAGGCTTCCACCATCGCCAGCGCATCTCAATCTGGTCCAGGCGTGGTTCCAGCCGCAACGAAAGGCAAGGGGAAGCAATTCCCTGCCAGCGAGTCCACTCCCAGCACCCAGCCAACCGGTCCCCAGCAGAGGCAGTATCATTTGAAGACTGTGAAGCACCATTTTCTCCCGGACTATCCGAAGACTATCAGGGAGTTCGGCACCACTGATTCGTACTCAACCGAGCCTGTAAGTTCATTTTTATTTGTTAAAATATATCATTACAAGTACATACTAACACTTATGTCAGTCGGAGCTTGAACACAAGAAGCCTAAGTCTAGATATACTCGCACAAGTCGCAAACACGTAACAAAGCAGTTGGCTGCCATCGAACGACGTCAACACCGCATGCGTCGCATCAAGGAGAAATTATACGGCGTGAACAAGCGGAACGATGACGATCGGGTCGCAATCGACGTCAAAACCCATCATCAGATGGGCAAAACTGAGAACGCCTTGATCGACATAGGCAAGTTCCTTGTTCAAAACAAGGGCGATCCCGCTGTCGAGGTACGCAATAACTTGCTTGAATTGTGCTAAATCATAACACGAATTTGTCCGCTTCCCTAGGACTTCTATCCCAAACTGAAGAAACACCTTCTGCCTCGCGTCTTGTCCGAGTTGCGCCATCAGGAAGGGATCGACGTACACCAGCTGCCGGACCCAAATGATTGCGATGCCGACGCTGTGATAATACTACGATACAATCGTCTATATGAACATCGCATATTCCGCGTCAACTACACCACCTACGATGTTCGGCGAGACCAGGACTACATCAACGCCTATAGCTCACATTGTAACATAATGGTGCTCTGTCAATCTGCTGATCCAGATAGCCCACCTTCGTATCGATACGCACGCGTTATTGGCACATTTCACGCCAATGTGACCTACAATGGTCGTGGTCGACCTGACTACCACGACCCACACAGAGTAGAAGTGCTCTGGGTGCGATGGTATGACGAGGTTGGGCTTTCAGAGACGGGTTGGAGTCATAAACGTCTAGGCCGCCTTCGTTTCGTTCCCCTTGAAGACGACGATGCTTTCGGGTTCATAGATCCTGCCAGCGTGCTCCGAGCATGTCATGTCATTCCACGCTTCCGATATGGGATGGTTCACGCGACAGGTGTCGGTATTTCGACGCTCGCAAAAGATGGTTCAGATTGGAAAGAATATTGCATCAATCGGTTGGTGACCATATATGCTCAACTCTCCCACAATTCCTCAATACTTGCACAATTTCTAGTTTTGTGGATCGTGATATGCTGATGCGATATCACTTGGGTCTTGGCATTGGTCATGTTTACGGCCACGCCTTCTACGCTGCCTACGAACCATCTCTCTCACACAACATCCCACCACCCGCTCAGAGCTTATCCACACACGGATCGTCCTTAGGTGACAGCGTCGCTGAAGACACCACTGATGCCAATTCCAACTCCGAAGACGAAGACGAAGACGAAGACGAAGACTCGCTACGTTCCAGCTCCGAAGCTGACTCAGATGATAACTTGTCTAATATTGATGACGCGGAGCTTCACGCGGAGGACATGTATAATCTATGACTTTGTGAGTATTCTATGCTTGCTCTGATGTGGTGCGGTGCCCTGACTCCCCAAAGCTTCACCCAAGTGCCAAATCATTATGTTTGTGTCATTCGCCTATAGGCTCTGCCGAAGGCCTACCTGACCAGTGCCAGTAGCATCACTGCAGTCAAGGGAAGCGTCTCGGTCCTCTGCTTATTACCTCGCCGGCTCGAATGCTGTTTTTTGCATAGCATCCCCTTTACATCTCGATTTCATCAGATCTAGTCGCTCGTGATGTATTTCAAGTATTTTTTAACTACTTACAGCCCCAATGACAATTGTGACCCTCTCGAATTGGAGCATGCCAGAATCACCTCTAGCTGCATTCACAGAGCAGTGGCGCTTGCCAATCATTCTTATTATGACGCCGGCCTTTGGTGACAAGTGGAAGTCGTCAACTATCAGGATGGCAAACCACTGATCAGCAAAAGTCAGGTGGTGTCAGGGGGCTACAGTCTAGACAATGGGATACCGCGAATAAACAGCATGCTAAGCGAGTATCATTGAAAAGCCAGAATATTCTCCGTCTGGGTAGCTCATATACTTGGCTGTCATGAGTTGGCTGCATGCCACAATTCCGATAAGTGGATGTCGTGAATTACCACAATGCTTTTCTCTGACTAGCAGTTATACCTAACTGTCAAGATCTGACAGCGTGCTATGGTCCTGATCAGCCATTATCGTGGGCTGTCAGCGCTTACCAAAACGACAGCCTCTTACCATATATATCAAGGAATATCAGGGTCTCCAAAATTTCGTGATGTTGACCCTAACTGTAACGCGGCTGAGTCCGCGCGCGTTGCCACGCCTATCATTAGTTTTAGTTACATCTATACTGTATCCGATTACTACTTATGGGCGTCGGGTGGATGATCTGGGCGTCAGCCAACATCCACCTCCCCATACTAGCATCCATCCAATATACTTGGTTTGTGGACAGTTAGCATTCAGGTGTGATTAGTAGCCTATCACATATTTCCCTTTACACTTTTTTTAACTCCAGTTCTCGACTCATCGCCGAGAAAACCAAGTTTACCATCATCCGATCGCTTCTGGCATATCGTACCCTAACGAGGCCTAAAAAAACTCTATTGGAAAGACACTAGCTTCCGTTACGGATCATGGCCTCCCCCACCGAAACGGTATTCCATAGCGCCGATCTGCGACAACCTAGCGATCGAAGCCCCAGTGACCCTGGGTCGGGTGTCATGTTACCCCGGCCGTCCAGCGGGCCTGACTCTTCACCGTCATACGAGGTGATAGAGACACCGACTAGAGACATCCTTAACAACGCGCCGGGTACATACCCGGCAGCACCTATCTTGGAACGTGTACCGCCTCAGAGACGCAGCCCTTTAAGCCCGTCTCCGGCGCGTCACGGACCGCCCGACTTTTTGGGATTAGAGAGCTCAACGGGTCAAATCGCTTTGGGTAATAGCACCTCGCTCCCACGGCGTACGTCCCCTACCTCTGAACCACTCCAACCCCAGACTGCTCAAGAACCGACGCTCCATGAATCATCTGGTGCTCCCGCGGTTCGCTTTGATTTATTGGTTAACCACCATGTCCCTCCCGAAACTATCGATTACCTAAAGCGGTTCGTCGACCACCACTCGCGACAGGCCAGCAAATTGAGGTCCCTCACCGGCGAACTCCAACTGCTGCGGTCCGACGTTGATGGGACGCGCGAACACGCCGTGAGCCTCACCTCTAGAGTCGACCGCACCATGGCCGATGCCACTCGATACCTTCTGGAGAGTGAAGATCAGTTAGCCAGCCTATCCAGGGCCTTTGACAAGCCCCGCGCAGGTATGTCTCCTACCACCCTACAGTCTATGTCCCCTGGACCCGTCGCGGCCCTTACGGCCGCTGACCACGTCATACCTGTACTGCGTTCCCCGAGACCTCAGGAAACTGTGGTCTCGGATGATAATGATGATTTATATGAAAACCCTACCGCTCATCCCGCCGCGCACGATGCTTCCGCTCGTCGGTCAATGGCCTCCCCACCAAGGTCTGTCACTGACCCTGGAGGTTCGCAGACCGAAGTATCTGGGCCGACAAGACGCCGACCCAACGAAACGGAAGACCAATACACATCGCGTCGCCAAGCTGAGATACGGTTGGCCGAACGCTCCCGTACGGCGTGGTCTAGAGCCTTCCCTGAAGGGTCTTCCCCTGACAGACCTCAGTCGGAAATGTTGTCTAACCCCCGTTCCAGTCACGCGCCTGACGCGCGTGTAGAGTCGGAGGACATATATCATGAACCAACGGCTTCTCCTAGCGCACCTCGAAGACAGGCTCCCCGACCCGATGTACGGTTTACGGAACAGGCGAACGCGCTGCACCCAGCCGTATCCGCCGGACCTATGGCGCCCGAATTTGACTCCATATCTCGCCCCCCGGTTGATCATTATCCCCGGGGCCCTGAGCAAGATAACTACTCTGGGTTATACGTCCGCCCACAGGGCCTGTCCGCCTACCGGATCTCCCAAACTCCGGTGACAGGAGGACTCTGGAACAGCGACCAGTACCATTTCGTGGTTCTGATCGACAAAGTAGTCAAGTTGGTCAACCACAAAGTGGGTGAACCGTTCGAGGCTCCCCACGGACTCAAGGTACCCAAAATACCTGACCCCTCGAAATACTCAGGGAGCTCGTCACACGAAGAATTCATGGATTGGCTGGGCGAGTTTCTGAACTGGCTTCGGGGCAACTACATATGTGGCTCTCTCTGTGACCCACTCCGAGTTAATTACCTGGGACTCTATCTATCGGGATCGGCGAGCGATTGGTATCTGACTGAGATTGACAACCCGGAACGACACTACAGCCCAGCGCTCAAGTTCGTGGATTGTGTGGCGCTACTACACAAGCGATTCGTACGTACCGCCACTGCCAACAACGCAGTCATATTATACAACGCCATACGATACAGCAGCAAGGACGGAGTCGAAGGATTATACTACCAACTCGACCGGGCTGCTAGCAAGATGATAGAGCGCCCCAGCGATTATGCGTTCAGAGGGCGGCTATTCAACTGCTTGCCTCGCTGGATGCAGACACTGCTACTTTCCCGCAACATCACGCCGGAATATCACCAACTTATCGATATAAGGGAGAACGCCCGCCAAATCGAAGAAAATGCATTGCGCAAGTACGAAGGGTTGGATGAACGCTCCACCCACACTCAAGCTAATACCAATACTCAAGTAACGAGAGCCCCTCGAGCTATCACCGCCCCCAAGATTCCTCCCGCTGTCCGAGTCACATCCCGCCCTCAGGATGGACGAGCTCGCAATCCCAAAGCGCCCAACCTTAAAAGCTCGGGCGCAAGGGACACCTCCACGATGACGTGCTACTCGTGCGGGGCCGTCGGCCACATCTCGACCCAATCTGTGTGCCCGAACTACGACCAGAATAGCGCCCGCCTGCACGCACAGTGGGAAGTGGACGAGGGTTCTGTTGTCGATGTTTCACCTGAGGAAGATGAACCCATCGACAACCAGGATTATAGCCCAACCTGGGGCGGTTCTCAGTACGAGTCCGATGACGAGGCGGTCGCACCTCCTGAGCCTAACGACTCGTCCGACAATGTTGCCCGCGTAGCCCGTATGCACGCGGCATTAGGACCTCGGATGTGTGCCATGCGAATCTTGGAAAGTTATGGATCAGATGTTGAGCAAGCGGACGATGAGGGCGGCCCGGACGATGACCTACAATCCGTCTCATCACTAGGGGACCTCCCGTCCGAGCAGCCATCATTCAGAGCGTTCAGAGCGATTCCCCAATGGCTCCCGCGCGGCCCTTACCTTACTTCTATCGACGCCAGTAATCCCGCCGCGGTCCCTCGCAGCGGAGATCGTCGGATACCACTTACAGTAGATGCCGACCCACGAACATACACAGGATTCGAGGATCGTGACATGGATTACTCCGGTCAACCGGATTCTGGTATGCCCGGTCTGGAACTTTCTCCTGCGTTGAGCGAGGCCGACACCGACAGCCAAGACCGCTCGCAAGATTCAGACCAGGACAGCGATTTCTACGCCGACATGCCAGAGCTAGAAACAGCGTCCGAGTCCGATAGCGTCGACACCGACCACCACGGGTCAGAATCCGGGCCTCTTTCGGACAGTGACAGTGGGTCCTCTACGAGCCACTCTACGGATGTGTCCCGCTACCATGATGAAGAGTTTCGGACGCTAGACAATCCGTCGCGGCCGAACTCCCGAGTGCACTACATGGACGATGTCGTGCACCTGTCGCAAGGCCTGGGAGCCCTCCAGGAGCATGATTATCCTGCTCAGAGGATAACCCGCCCCTCCACATATCGTGTGATACAAGACCTTCGGCCCATCCCGGGATGCGTATATGACGCTCCCAGTGCAATGGTAGCCGATAGAGGCACTGCCCCTCGCGTCGTTCCAGGACTGGTAGTCCGATGGGAGTACGTCGGGCGAGCTCCTGAAGAACATTTCCCGTTTATGGATACAGTGGAATTCTTGACCCCCACAGTGTGGGTGGATACTCAAGAGTGGTTCCTTGACTTCTGGAACGTCGACGATCTCGAGGAGTATAACAGCCTTATATCTCAAATGGTCTACTGCATGGCTTGTGGCGGTGGCTGCCAGCCCACGGTGATACAACAGCTTTGCCGACTGCCGCTGGGCCCGGACGGCTCAGTACACAGAACGACATACATATGCACGTCACAGGATGCGACCCCTGGGCCTGCCCCGAGGTTCGCACCCCCCACAATAGTAGACGACTTGAATTCCTTTCAGTCTGCCTCGATGATGGCTATGCGGGTAGTGCACTCATCGACGGTGCGTCGACCCATGGGCGACATCTCCGGAATCATCGCGAGGCCGAAGCAGTCGCACACAACCATCACTTGCCTCATCGACATTAATGGTCACAAGGCGTTGGCACTGTTCGACTCGGGCAGTACCACCGACTCGGTGACGCCCGAGTTCGCCTTCGCGTCCCGGTTGAAACAATTCACCCTGCCAGAGCAAGTCACCCTACAGCTTGGTTGCATAGGCAGCAGATCGAAGATCTGCTATGGCACAGTGGCTCCGGTGGACATACTCGGGATTCGTGCCGAGATGTACTTTGACCTCATCAACATTGACAGGTACGACGCCATCCTCGGTACCCCATTCCTGGAAAAGCATGGCGTATGTTTGGATTTCAAGCGCAAGTCGGTGGTTATTGACGGTACGCCGCACAAGACGTTCTCCATTGACGAGGAACTCGAGTACCTCGCCAAGAGGGGGGGAGCGGAGAAGAAAATTCGCGGTGCACGACCTGCGCCCAGGGAAACGGCTCCCATCCAGCCACGTCGCGTCACAGCGCCCCCTGTCATAACCTCTGATTGACAGCCAACGGCGGGATCTCTGGCAGTCGAACCCGCCCTATCTACTGTGGCTGCGGGATCAGCCACTCACTCCATCATACCCCATAATAATGACCTCGTTCGCCTATTTGCGCGACGAGGGATGATATCTAAATTACAACCGACTGATATTCCGAAACTTCGAGAGCACTGGTTTGAATACGCCCAGGATTTGCTCGGGCCCATACCTCTTCGACTCCCGCCATTCAGGGATGTCAACCACAAAATGCCGCTGATAGACCCAGACATTCGGTATAATTATCACCTTCCCCGGTGTCCTGAGGCACTTCAACCTGAATTACGCGAGAAGATCAGCCGATATATAGACGCGGGGTGGTGGGAAATGAAGGCGGCTTACCAAGCGCCTCCCCTCCTATGCGTCCCTAAGAAAAATGGAAGCCTACGCACAGTGGTTGACGCGCGCAAACGCAATGACAACACACACAAGGACGTCACCCCATTCCCCGATCAGGACCAGATTCGGATGGATGTGGCGCGTGCCAAGTATCGAACAAAAATCGACATGTCTGACGCTTACGAGCAGATTCGAGTAGAAGTGGCTGATATACCGAAGACGGCTTTCGCCACCACGCTGGGGACATTCGTATCTCATGTCATGCAGCAGGGCGACTGCAACGCCCCCGCCACATTTCAAAGACTAATGACGTGGATATTCAGGCATCACCTGGGCATATTCGTGCGAGTCTATCTCGACGATATATTCGTTTATTCGGACAGCGTCGAAGATCACGAAACTCACCTCAAGATTACATTTGACATACTCCGAAAAGAACAACTCTACCTCAGCCGAAAGAAGCTCGATTTGTACTCCGAAGATATGGACTGTCTGGGGCATAGAATCGATGACCAGGGGCTGCACGCGGACTCGGACAAAATGTCCAGGATATGCGAGTGGCGCCCCCCTCGATCTTACCCGGAGGTTCAGCGACTAATGGGACTCATCAACTACCTATCGTCCTTTATGCCTGATTTGTCGGCGTTCACGAGTCCCATTGAGTCCATATGCCGGAACGGGCAGCCATTCTACTGGCGCCCGCTGCATCAAACCTGCTTCGACCGCATCAAAGATATGGCACGGAAGTGCCCTATACTCCGCCCTATCGACGTCCGCAACCCCGACAAGATATGGGTTATATGCGACGCCTCCTCGCACGGTATCGGCGCGGTTTACGGTCAAGGCCCGGAATGGCAGACTTGCCGCCCTGCTGGGTTTATGAGCAAGAAATTCTCTGCGGCTCAGAGGAACTACAAAACCTACGAACATGAGGCACTGGCGGTCATAGAATCCCTACTGAAATGGGAGGACAAACTCATCGGCCGTGAATTCTTCATAGCCACGGACCACCAGGCGTTGGAAACTATCAAAACCGTCAATCGCGACGGACACTCAGGACGATTAATTCGATGGGATGAGTTCCTCTCCCGATTCAAATACACTATATTCCATGTCCCCGGCGAGCACAACAAGGTGGCGGACTGCCTGTCACGGTATTACGAGAACGACAAGTTCGATGAAATACATGAATCGCATCACTATGTTTCGGCTGATGCACGCCTCGACCCCAACCGGGAAGATCTCCCCGAGCTCCGGGTACGAGAACTTCTGGCTAAACCCGATCCCATGCTCCTGGCCAGGCGAGCCCAGGAACCCCATGAAGAACGGGTCCTAGAGGCGGACAGGATGCAGTCGGCAATTACAGCGCAGTCGAACACGGCCCTACATGATACCGTGGCCGACCCGGAGGACTTATCCCTTGGAGACTCCCTCCAATCGGGGCCGTCCCTCAAGACTATCGCGTATGGAGACAACGCATTCCTTCCCGCCATCAAGGATGGATACCGAGACGACGCCATGTTCAGTAAAGTGCTCGACCGGACCGACCGATACAAACAGTTCCAATTGGTCGATGGGGTGCTGTACACAAAGACCCGCCTAGGAATAGAGGTGGTGTGTATTCCTCGCATTATCCGGGATGATGCTCGCAGCTTGCCGGAAGTGGTGATTACCCACGCACATGAGGTACTCGGGCACCTCGGGGCACAGAAGACGGCTGAGTACGCTCGCCGTTGGTTCTGGTGGCCCCGTATGGGCACCGATATAGAGAAATACTGCATCAGCTGCGCAACATGCCAGATGAGCAAGACAAGTAACCAACCAAAAGTGGGGCTACTCCACAATATGCCCGTACCTTCCAGGCCGTGGCAATCCATCGGCATGGATTTCGTCGGACCTTTCCCCATGGACGAAGGTTACAATTATTTGTGGGTGATTCTCTGCCGTCTCACTAGTCTGACGCACCTGGTCCCGTTATCGGTGCGAGTTAAGACTACCGACCTCGCATGGATATATCTGCGAGATGTGGTTCGGCTTCACGGGATGCCTGAGACCATCGTGTCTGACCGCGACGCCAAGTTCACTGCAAAATTCTGGAAAGAGCTGCATCGATTAATGGGGTGCAAACTCCTGATGTCTACATCGTTTCACCCCCAAACCGATGGACAGTCAGAGCGACAGATCCGGTCTATTGGCCAGATCCTCCGTTCGGTGGTACGCCCCGACCAGAGGGACTGGCGGAAAAAACTGCCGCTGGTAGAATTCGCATTGAATTCCAGCGTGAATAGCTCTACCGGATTTTCACCCTTCGAACTGACATACGGCTACGTCCCTCGGTTCATGCCTTTCCCCACGGAACGTGTGGCGTACAAAGGGGTGTTAGAGTTCGCGCAAGCCGCCCGAGCGTGCCTAGAGATGGCCCACGATGCTATCATAGAGGCCCGAGTCTCAGCGACTTACCAAGCAAACAAATCGAGGAGCGAAGAGATACCATACGCGGTCGGCGACATGGTCTACCTGTCGACGAAGAATCTCAATCTGCCGGCTGACCGAGCCCGCAAGCTCGCACCAAAATATATAGGCCCATTTAAAGTCCTCGCTGCTCTACCCGACACGTCCGACTATGACCTGGAACTGTCCCAAGAACTGAAGGATAGACGAATTCACCCCAGATTCCATGGTTCGCTGTTGCGACCATTCGTCGCCAACGACGATATTCTTTTCCCTAAGAGAGAGAGTAAAAGATTCTACGACTTTGGTATGCCCGACGATGACGAGTGGCTCGTCGAGGAGATCTTCGGTCACCGCGTCATAGGCACTGTCGTAGAACTGTCGGTCAGGTGGACCGCCGGAGACACGACTTGGGAGACCTACGAGAACATGGCAGAAACGGCGGCGCTCGAGGACTACCTCGCGCTGCACGGGATCTCTGGACGAGATGGATTCTTTCCACACACGGGTGGCGCAGAAGAGTCCCCTGTCGCCCCTGTATCATTCGCCGCGGCGCCAGGGCCCATCCCTGGCCCAGGAGTGCTGCGACCGGCCAGACAGCGTAAGCGCCCAATTAGGCTAATAGAGGAATGACTAGACGCCCGCGTGCGGCTGGTGGCTGACTGGATCGCCACCGGGTGCTTTAACCGCCAGAGCACTAATGGTGTTCTGGCGCGGATCGTCTCTTTCTTCCTGCTTTCTTTCATCTACCACTCGCACTACACCCCTATAAAATTTTCAAAAAATCTTTCATCTGTTGCTGCGATGTCTCAGGACTCGCGACACGGTCCTGGCCGTTCTGGACAGGATCCTTCCCAACAAGGGGGCGCTGGCGGTGCCGCGCTCCCGAACAGTTCGTCACAATGGGCGGGTGGCCTTTATGGACCCCCGCCGCCCACTCCTTACCCCTCGGGCCATCCGTGGGGCCACATGGCTCCCCCTCATCCAAGTTATTGGGGGTACCAACATCCATACGGCGGTATGCCGCCGCCTCCGCCTCCGCCTCCGCCGCCGCCGCCGCCGCCGCTCCAAGCGGCTGGTCACATAGTACATGACTTGACGAGAGAGCTTTCCCCCGAGCGTGGAGCCCGGCGAGAGGGGGGGGGTTACAGAGACAGAGACAGGGACAGGCGCAAACCCGAGCGACGACCAGCATCGTTGAGGCGCCGATCTCGATCCCCGTCCTCCTCTCGACGACCTCCTACTCGCCCCGCTTCCCCAACCCGTCTGAGGGGACGGTTTGTCAGCTTCCTAGATCAGCTCGATGAGCTTGAACGACAGAACGGCAGGCTAGCTCGCAGGAACGACGAACTTACGGAGCAAAACCACGACCTCATGAGGGAATTGAGAGAACTAAGGGGCAGACGCCCGGAACCTCGAGTCTCCAGTCGCGCCCCGACTCACTCCGTTCCCTTGCACAATGCTGCCAATGGCTCAACAGATCGCGCGCGACCACCTACGGCATCAACGGCAACCCCCTCTATCAACTCAACGGCGCCGGTCGCGCCTATCAGCTCATCGACCGCTGCCCCTGAAGATAACGCGCAGGCTGCCATGCCGAGTAACACTGGTAGTCGCCCTCTCGAAGACAGACTGGAGACCCTTCCCCTATCCAGCCGCATTGCACCCCCGGGATCGTCAGTCACCCCATCGTCATCCACGACCTCACACGACGGTACTCACGCCAATGCGACCAACGCCACTATCCATGGCAGGTGGTACGGCTTCCAGGTCGTTGATATCGAGGACTACGATACTTTGAGGAATGCGGCTGACCAAGGCTCGGACGCCGCCCTCCTCTATATTGGATACCTCAACGCCACACGCCAGCGGACCTCCCAAGATTCGCGGAGTGCAGGCATCCAAGAGTTGCTGAAAGACTGGGGACGATTCTCTAAGCCCCACGAGGACAGACGATCTCGACTTCACGAGATCCATGGGATCAAAACTACGCGCAGTAAGACCAAGAAGACCCAACCGCGCAACCACGATCAGGTTGCCGGCCCCGGCGCGATCCCCCACCGTGACCCGTCTCCGCCAGCCACAGGGCGCATGGACACTGACGCTCCCGACGTAGCGGTACCTCGAGCAGTGAGTGAACCGAGCCCGGTCACTCCCATGGAATTCGGTTCGTCTAGCGGGAACACGGGGGCTGATGCTACCATCGCCCCCCTCATAGACACTCCCATGGGACAGGCTGACGACAGTCGCCTGTCCGCGTTTGGGCGCCATCTTGCTACTATAGATCCAGCCAGTTGGCCACCCGGAGTCCACGCTAACATAAACGGGAATCGAGTGTCTATCAGCGCCGACCTACTGGGCACCCCTCAAACTCCCTGGGCCGATGACGTTCACGCATTCGAGGTACTCGAGTCATTGGCCCCGGTCATAGTCGAAGGCGACCCGTCATCTCTGACTCGCAGGGACGACTTCATCCACACTGGGGTTCGGTTGTGGGCGTCCGCCGACTACGCCATGGTACTCTACGGTCGTATAGGTGCCCCCATGGGGGATAGGCCAGTAGAACCGTATCCTTTCGAGTTTGATGATTTCAATTTAGTACATGTGGCGGCCTGGTTTCATGACCATGGCATTGAACTCGAGTCCGAGACTGCGGAAAACCTTCATCAGTATGCGATCTCGGCATACCCTTTCCTACCCGGAGCTCTGCCGACTGGTCCTCCCACACTCAACCAGATGCTGGCGGGTCTTGCGGGTCAACGCATGGATATAGCGGCGTCCAGGTTCCAGTACCCCCCGTTGCATTTCACTCAACCCGAACGGGACTGGACGACGGCAACAGAGGACTATTTCACTAGAGGACGCGCTGGGCTGGTCTCCCGCCCCGCATCGGCCTTCCCTGATCCACCCGCTCTGGTATCGCGGGCCATACGGCCTGCCACTGGCCCATTCAGCCTCCCGTCGACGGCGCCTGAACCCCCGCGGTCCGCGCCGACCCCCGAGCCCGGACCCAAGATAATGGACTCCTCTCGCCGCACTCCTAGCGAAGAGCCTGACTGGAGCATGTCTGGCGACGAGAACCCGGCGGCGATGTGACGTCCCTGATAACATATCGGGATAACCCAAAAAAACCAATTCTGCTTCTTATTACATTCTATATCTCGGTCCACAAGCGGGCCGATGATCAAAATATGACTATGGACCTGATAACTTCGGTCCAGAGGGGGGGAGTGTAACGCGGCTGAGTCCGCGCGCGTTGCCACGCCTATCATTAGTTTTAGTTACATCTATACTGTATCCGATTACTACTTATGGGCGTCGGGTGGATGATCTGGGCGTCAGCCAACATCCACCTCCCCATACTAGCATCCATCCAATATACTTGGTTTGTGGACAGTTAGCATTCAGGTGTGATTAGTAGCCTATCACATATTTCCCTTTACACTAACCACCACAGCCGCTTACAAAAGGGCCTCGTCTTGACCTCAATCCTCCACCCTATCACTCCAAACTGTGTACATCCCCTATGCGATGTCGTCTCAATGCTCTCCCGCCGATACACTGCAATCTCCCTGGTGTGTAATCATGCCCCTACTGCTGACGGCCAGTTCGGGAACGTAGAGTGCAGTTTGGGGCCCAGCTCCTTACATTCACGGGCAGGTTTTCAGGTGGATCAGGACTCTGGTGGGAAGACGTGGAGGAAAGTAGATCGCGCTTGAACCGTGCTGCACGTTACGTTCAGGTAAGTCTCGACGACACGCGTAACGCCACCATACTAACAGTTCTTTTGAAGGCTTGGCGAGGGTGATACAAAAACGTGAGTACCGCATGTCTACTACCACGCGTGATCCCCTGCTCACGCCTTACAGCTAGCGCCACACCTTCATTTCGCTCCATACCCCCGTGCGCTCTATCTTATGCTAAGTGAGTTGCATCCTCCTCGGATATCTATGAGATCTCATACCATTTGCAAGATGTCGACTCAGGCTCGGGATTCGGGCATCGAGCGCAGAGGAGTTAGTGGGAACCCCAGGGATCTGGCACGAGTTTCAAAGGTACGAGCATTCAACTATGGCCGTGGGTCTCCATTTCATGTCTCTTTCAATCAGGGATCTTCCCAATTCCTCAAGGATCTCCCCATGTGCGCATATAGCCACTCGAAATGGTAGCATGCGTCCCCAGGGAGTGCTGCTAGACTCTGGTTCTGACGCAAGGGTATTATTGGGGCTCTAGGGACTCGCGGGACGGCTCAAGGCATCACACTTTAGCACTCCAGATCATGTAGTAGCCAAATTGCCTGTGTAACTACTTTTGCAATGCAATTTGATTGCTTATGAAAAATGTGCCGAAGATTATTTGGTGGTTATTCGGAGATTTATCTGGTACTTATTTGATGATAAGGCGGAAATCATGACAATTTAGTGACACGATGTAATTTGAGACTTATTCACAGCTTATCCGGTCATAATCAGGAATAGTGCTCACTTAAAATCGACCACTAATTTGTTCCAAAGTCCGGTGTTAAGAGCGGCGTCTAACGACGTGATAATATTTATGAACTTGATCGCGATCGGCGGTGGCGCACTCCAGTACCTTTCCAATATTGCTCCAATCATCCATGTATTTGAACAAAGCACAATTGTTGATATATAACGTTGATACCCTACATCTGGGTTAGGTGATTATCTCGCCAATGGTGAGTGAAGAGAGCGGTGGAGTCAGTACTAACCAGTGAGCATTGTTCTCGTGCTACTGGGAGTCCAATGATAGCCGATGATTATGCACGCCTCAAGTGTTCAACTTCCACGCGAAATATGGTCCGTAAGCTGATAGACCCTGTGCTATTTTACAGTCAAAATTCTCGTGATGCACAAAGCCCAGCTCTACGACCCGCCAGGATCTATGCACGAGGGGATTTTATGTATCACTTTGGCAGGGGATTGGTCAGCTGGTTCTCAGTTTATGCGTTGTGAGTACACATGCATTGCGAATGTCAGCCGTGTTTTCTAAGATTATCGTATAGATGCACGGTGATATACCATCAATATTTCACTTGTCCTCAACCAATGCCCACATGTAAAACACCCCCAGACTGCGGTACGGCTTCCACTCCTCCGTCAACTCCTCCATTTCCCTTGGCGTTAATATCGCGCCCCTGTACCCAAGTTAGCATAATGTTGGTATGAACTCTGATACCCAGTGAAAGCGCTCACTTGACTTTCTTCTTCGGATCTAGGCGCGATTTCAGGGTGGCAACAGTCAAGCCCGAAGGAAGTGCAGGAGGTTTGCTTCCTGGCTTGGCCAAGAGGGAGCTGAGGGTCTTATTAATAGAAGGTGTAAATGGTGTAGGCATGGACGGGATGTCGAGTACTGCCGACATCCCCCCCTCAGCATCTGCTTCTGCGGCTGGGGCAGGGGCAGGCGGAACAGATGAGATATCCATGTTGGATTTGGAGCTTTCTGGGATCGCATTCTCGTTGGCCCCAAATACTGGTAATGCATCTTCGTCGGCTTTTGCTGTTTTCTTCCCCTTTCCTTTACCTTTGGTTGATTTAGGAGTAGCTTTGATACCATCCGCATCCTCAGGAGCTTTGAGTTTCTCAGGTGAAATTGTGATAGTGTAAGCAGGCGCGTGGAGAGACAGAACCCATCTAAGGAGACCTCTTTGAACGCCCAAATCGGCTACATGTGCGCACAGATTTAGTGACTCGCTCTCGGGTATGCGACAGAACGAACAACTCACCAACGGGCAGAATATTAGGTCGGCGCATTGAGAATATGGAAAACATGTCGACTGCGTGTTGTGTCAGCTCATGTCACATATGTCCAGCTGTCATATTTACCGGTCCACTGCGTTGATGTGATAGTATGAGCGATGACCGCATCACGCAAAAAGCAGGCTCACCTTTCCAACTCCGTATATTTGTATCAGCATCTCCGAAAGCTCCTCGTCAGTGGCCTCAAGTAGCTTCTCCGTAGACAAGCGGCCATCAGAGAATCGCTTCGCAAGATCGAGGACTGGGCACACTCAGCCTGGGTATGCACATACGGGACAATATGCACGCACTGTATTCGGCTTTGCGACCACTCAAACCACAATTACGGAGAGTTGCCAGGTCTGTTGCGGCCACTTGTTGAGGGCTGGGGAAGAAGGAGGTTGTAGTCTTGGTTTCGCTGTGGAACAGGCTCAGCATGAGCTGGAAGTAGGGAACAAGAGACGCACGCATATTCTGCATGGTCTTCCGGTATCGATGGGTCGTATATCCGAATGAACTTGTGATTGATTGACCGCGCTGCGAGCCATGATATTTGCTGGCCTCTAAAACACAATCAGGGTGGTCCTTGGATATCGTAGCGAATGGCTTAGGACTGACATGATTGACGTAGCGAGTGCGCTACTCGCCTCGTTCAGATTTGATTCGGTTCGCAATGGAATGGCTTACTGGAAAGGATGCACTTGGTGGAGCTCTTCAAAGGGCTTACATGGCAACCGCTCAAAAACGTCTTTAAAACGGGAATCAGCCTTGATGAGATGCGTCTTGGCCTCTTCAAAGTCAAAAGTAAGCACAGCTGGCATGCTGGGTATCGTTTCCGTGCCATTGGGCACCAGCGCCGCCGTATCTGGCGGTATGGTCGATGGTTGTTCCGCTGAAACTCTGACTTTCTTGGGCGACTTTGATTTTGGCGGCGAGTCCAAAGCTGCCTTGCGTTTCTGCATACTGACTGAGGCGGTTTCTAGAGCCACTGGGGCAAGTTTTCCTGCCGAGCGAGTGGTGGGCATCCTGGTTATTATGATTCTGAAGAACCGAAAAGGTAGGAAACAACTCGTTATAAATTGGGCGCCTATTATGTGACTGTTGCTCCAATCGGCTCCGCTGACGCTGCTCCATTTTGGTTCTTCTCAGGGTGTTTCGCTCACTCTATCGTCCCATCTCCAATATCTTTCATCTACAAATCATGTCTGAAACCAAGCGTATGGCGCATAGGCTTGCTTGGGAACTTGATCTGACCCGAACATGCAGGCTACCTCATTACCTTCAAGGATGGTGTTTCATCTGATGAGATTGCTGCCTTCAGGAGCGGCGTCGCCCAGAATCGTGAGTTGAGATTAGATCTTGTCTTAGGTTATATTTAATGAACAACGTTACAGTACTCGGAGAATCCAACGGCAACGTGAAGGAGGTCAGCAAGCTGGGAATCGTGAAGGTATACACCAGATCTATTTCCAGAAATCGCCCTTGACCAATCACCTTGGACAGGCCGAGCTCACTAGTGATCAATTCAATCAACTCGAGGGCCTCAAGGGTGATGGTAGCCCAATAGATAGCATTGGTTAGTCTGCAGTTCCTTTCAAACCAGGCATCCCCCGTTCATCAGCTCCCTTTTTAGAAGCCGACTCCGTAGTCACCACGCAGGTTTAAACTTGTGTATTAGTCTGATATGAGCGGCGTGTATTTTAAAACGACAGAACGAGATGCAACGAATGTATTATATTGTAAAGAGGCGAGTCCATGCGACAGTGTGGAATGAATGAATGTGTGAGTCCAATATGTGATCCGAAGGGAATAACGCAGGTATATGTCGTAGAGGTCGTGACGAATGCAATGAATAGACAGTATAATTAATGGGAGTATGATGCAAGGAATGGGAACGACATCGAGGGGTTACATTCCGAGGAGGTTCGAGGTCGACGTGCCGTTGGGAGAGCTGACGACAACCTCGGGCAAGACGGGTGGAAGGGAAGCCACGGGAGTCATTGGCGAACTCGCATCGGAGAGCGCCTCCGAGGGCCGTGAAGATGCCTCGGTAGTCTGAGATGGTCTAGGCAGCCCCGAGACAGGAGCAGCAGGATCGGTACTGGCAGCAGGCGCAGGAGCTGGCTTCGGCGGGGGGTCAGCAAAGTCCCAAGGACGCGGAACCATGGCTGCGGGCATTATCCTACAGCAACATGAGAATATTGGGAGGGAAGAGTAAACGAGATCACATACCATGTTGCAGCGCAGACTACTCCCCTCCCTTTGTCTTGTTTTTTGATCGACCCGAATTCAAAGTCGACGTACTGGCCGATGTAGCGCACAAATGGGAGGATCTCGCGTACACCGCTATCGAGCGCGGAGAGGACTGTCAAGAAGTTGATTATTGTGTGCGTGATAGATTCTGTCTGCTGCATCGATTTTCAGTGTCTAGGACGTGAGTAAAAGACTTTTGGCCGACTCACCCCGAGGTATTTCATAGAAGCCTCTGGCAAAACGAGCTCCAGTCCCCACCAATCTAAGAGAAATGAGATTGAGCCTGAAAGCAACAAAAAAAAATACGTACATGTCAACACGGACATACGATCTGTGGGTGGGTACACCCCAGTATGATCAGGCAACACCGCCTTCCCAGTGGCATACCCCAACGCCATCAACTGCGGTGTTAGCATCTGTATCCCGTTGATGACCGTCTCCGCTGTCGGCACAGCACCAGACAGAATCCCTGATCCATCCCCCGGCTGCCCAAGTCCAAAATCCGGAGTAACGACGAGGTTAACGATGTGCATGTCTTTGAACATACTCGTGATCTTCGCAATGCTGGCAGTGGCCACACTAGGTATCTCGACTGCGGCCAACCTGTTGTATTCACCCTGCGTCTGCACGAGGCGCGAAAAGTGCTTCTCATCGGCTTCGATGTCGGTGGTGTCGAGACATACGGCATGGATGGGTCCAGCGGGCCTGCTCTCGTCGCTACCGGATGTTGGAAGCGCACGCAGCTGCGCGATGAGCTTGCGGGCAGTCTTCGGATCGACAAGCTGGGCTTTGACTTTGTTCAGGTCAAGCTTCGCAAACGCAATCTGTCCAGAAGGAGAGGAGGAAGGCGCGGTCAGTGGTCCTACGATCAAGGTCCTGACCACCAGCGCGGATGCCTGAGCCTGCTTGTCCGACGACGACAACTTCTTCTGACGCTTGTTGAGGCCGTCAATTGCTGAAGAAGATGACGTATCCTGCACCATAGAAAGTGCAGGCTTGACCTCGGGTCGGTTGGAGAGAAAAGCGAGGGCGCGGAAGGAGAAGCCGCGCTCTACCTTGGGAGGTGCTGTCGACGCGACGTCGGCCTTAGTTGCTTCGATAGAAGTAGCAGCAGTGGGTGATGGCAAGGCCACTACATCATTGGTGGGTGCGCTATGGCCTACTGAGGCTACATTGTGGGATGTGGGCTCTGGGCCTGCTGCCACCGGGGATTCAGCACCTTCCGCCTTTACTGGGTCTATCTGCTTGTGATGGTCGGGGGATGACTTCGCAGGGCCGTAGATATACTGAAGAACACCCATTGTATCCTGCAGCTGGGAGGGTATATGGAGAGAGTCTAAGAAGTGCAGTCGAATGAGTTCGCCCAAAGCTTTATAACACCAAGTAGCGCCGGTTCCGGCATCGCCCACTACCTCTCCTCGTGTTTCTACTTTACAATAACTTGTCAATCAATACTCTCCTATCCTATCCTTCTCGATCGTTCCCAATGTTTCGTGTCTCTAAGATCAGCGTACTAAGTCGCGGCTGAATGCTCCATGTACGTTATATGACTTCGTCACGTCAACAATTGCCATTGTATCAGCTTTGTGAAGGTTCCTAAAAAGGTCAATTGAATATCTAACAGCATATCCGTTGAAGTTAATTTGCTCACACAGTTTTGAGTCGCAAGCCTACACTTTCGCGGAGCTTCAAATTGACGAGTTGCCTTGACTGGGTCCATTGAACACGTTGAACCTGGCGTAATCGGCGAAGGACGTGATTGAGTGTGAGGAGGCGTTCGATTCGGCAAGCAACTTAGCAGTGGGCGAAACGTACTGGGTTGGTTAGGGCTCCTGAGGCAGTAATCGGCCACATCCTCGGTAATGTGCATCTACCGTCGTTACTCGGATACGCAGACGCTTACCTCATTTGCAGAGTTATCCTCATTAACCTTATTGCTCGTCTCTGCTGTCGACTCGTCTATATCCTTGGTTTTCGGAGTGGGGTAGAACTCGAGCTACTTGTTCACTTTGCGGATATTCGGACTGGCGATGCGGAAGTATCTGACGCCGTTTTGTCCATGCGAGTTTTCGTAAGGAGGAGCAGCAGATGAATAGTGAGCTTTAAGCATATCTGAATCGGATTATGAACTCAAACTGTACTGCCAGTACCCGTTATCGACAGTTCATTTATCGATTGTCCATACTGGCAGAAACAGAAGCGAGGTCCCGATATCCACTTGAAAAGTATACTTGAGAACCATCCAGAACCGGAATTCAGAAAAACTAATGGCGCATGTCTGCAGGAGACGCATTTAATCGGATGCGACGTAATTTTCCAATTGAGGGGGGATGGTATCGAACTACCATAACCGGAGGCATGTTATATGTTGGCATCGAATATGGATATCGTTCGGGTGCCGTTAAACACCCAACTTGCAAGTCAGACTTGTTATAGTGCGCCAATGATATACTAAACTTCAGGACAGACCACTTTGAAGACGGATGCGTTTATTCGCAGGATACGAAACCGATTCAGTCGATATTGAGGATCTTTTGAGAGATTGTCGCATGTCTACACATTGTGCGTCGGTTTGTGCTCTCTTTATTGCTATACTCAGTGCTCGTTCGTCGTTTAGCTGTGGTAGACCTCCTCTGGGATCATTAAAGCCCCCATCTATTCTTTTCAGTAAGTAGTTACTAGCCGCTAGTACAGCCTGCGATTCAGCTCTCTCTTTAGGATTTCCGTATACAATGTTCGTTTCGTGTTGAAGAAAGGCTAATCTACGCATCTCGACTCGTGTGTCCTCCGTCTGTCTCGACATGATCCTTGCTTTAAGGAACGGCCTTAAAATCAGTAAACCTTCCAACGATGTTACTCTGGAAACCATGACGTACGGTGATTCCGTTCCGTAACATCCTTCGAGATCAACGATAGCATGCGTCAGTGTCTGACCTTGGGCCTTGTGGGTTGTTATTGCAAATGCCGGTACGATTGGTACCTGTGTTCTATCTATGGTACACTTTGCTTTTGAATGTGGATGAATGAAGGTGAGTTTAATCATATCTTCCATAGCCACCACATGTTTATCGGGAAGATTAGGAAGAGTTTCCCCGGAAACAGTGTCTGACTCTACGACACAAGACACGGCATGCCGCTTTCCGTGGGCATCAACCTTGTACCGTATCTTCTTTAAAATACCCTTACATCCATTAACTACACCAGCATCAACGTCAAAGTTGTGACCAATCAGAACAGGCATGCCTATCACGAGAGGTATGCGACCTAACCGTTGTTTTGTGACTCCTGAGTGATAACTGTGCAAGTGACTGATCAAGTCATCATCTTCCAAAACTTTGCCGTTCCAGCGATCGTTTGAGTAGTACCAGTGCAACTCTTGATTCGTTCGTTTAGCGAAGGTAATGGTTGCTCGTTCATTGATAGCATCCTTTACATCGTTGTCGGATACGATTATAGGAGCTTTCGACCAACCTTCGTCTTCAAGATTTGGTTTAACTTTTGATATCAACCTCTGATTCAGCATTTCAAAATCGTCGTCTGTGCATTTTCCTTCCCTCAGTCGACTCAACAAACTTACGAATTTCATATTTTCCTCTCCGTTCTGGCGCATGTTTTGCTGTAAAATAACCACAACGCGGACCGATAGCCAAAGAAGTTTCCCAAAAACATCCTTTTGTCCCGCGATGGTACTAACAGAAGACGGTTCCATATGGGCGTACATTCGCTTTGCAGCGACTGGACCCAGCTGAGCGAAATCTCCTGCAAATATGATGTTCACCCCTCCGAATGGCAAGTCGTTTCCTTTAGCTTCCATCAGAGCTTCATTGATTTTATACATTAGTTGGCAACCCACCATTGAAACCTCATCGACAAAGAGATAGTCAACTCCATGCCACATGGCTGTCAAGTCTCGTTTCCTTTTTTCACCACTTTTCCCGTCTCTTGTTCGTGAGCCACCTAAGCACAACGCAGCATGCAAAGTCATACCTGATATATTCTTTGCAGCAACTCCAGTAAATGATGCCAGCCTAAATCGTCTCGCTTCGCCACGTTTGACAAAAAAATCTTTCACAGAATCTATGACACGAGACTTGCCAGTTCCGCCAGGCCCGCCTAAATACATCTTCAACTGCTCAGGATTTCTCTGAGTACTATGGTCAGCAATTATACGAAATGCACGAGCCTGCTCAGCATTCAAATTCCTTTCATCAATCATGTGATCTATATCGACATAGGGGACTGGGTCTTTGGCGAATACACTATCGCGTATAGCTGGCTCGTGGGTCACAGAGTCGCCATTGCTGTGAAAAGACGATAGACTTTTCAAAGATGGATCTAGCGCGCTAGGCGAGTCAATCTGAATGTGTTCGTTTGGCCCTCGTTCGAAATCACCGATGGCGACGCTCCTCTTCCAGACGTTCTTCCTCAACTCATATGCTTTCTGACAATGATACTCGAAATGGTCGATTTGGCCTGTGGTATCCTCCAGTGCGTCGGACATATTATTAGAGGAAATATTGCGAGGCTGGTTGCTAGCAAATAATCCCGACTTTTCGGCATAGAGCATGCACTCAGTTACAACTTGACGATCTCTGGTCTGCCACTCTGATCTGGAACTGACTATATCTTCAAAGTGCTGTAATAGCACATCTTCATATGAATCTTCTGATGCGGTTAAGTCGTCTTCAACTGCTTGACTGGTTATTTCAGAAGGAATTTGGTGTTTTAATGCAGTTTTAGCCCGTCTATTGGCGAAATGATTGTCTCTGCTGTCCTTGCATTCGTGTAACAATTGCATATTATCCATAACTCTTCGATGCTCGTCCGAACACTCCAATTTGAAAACATCGAATGCTTCGCTCCAACTTTGCCCGTTCTTTCTGAGGTCTGTGGCGTGTCTCCAAGGTTTGAATAAAATCAACATCAGACGACTGTATCGCTGATGAACCTTTTCAACGTTTCGTCTAGGTATGCCAGGTCCGATAGGTACGGGCACCATCCTATTGTCGGGTTGAACTACTTTCAACAAGTGTGATTTGTGGTCTTTGTGGCGTTTACTCAATCGGAAATTCGGTCTTCTACGTTGATCAGTGAGCATGATTTGTTGGAACGATTCGTAGTTCGAATTCTCATCGAGAAAATTCTCACTGCATTCGTTTTCGTCTAGAAAATTACCGTCCAAGCCTTCATCTTCAATCATGGCGCTTGTATCGTTGTGATAGACGCCTGGGCTGTCGTGAAATGTTCCTGGTGGAGCGGTCTTCTGTTTCCTCAATTTTGGGGGAATAGTTGTCTTCAAAACTCTGGCCACAAAGTCCCACACACACATCGGCTCAAGAAACTTGTGCCGTTGCTGATAATCAGCCACCTGGCTTGCAACAGCTGTCAATTCTCCTGTTTGAGAGTTGATCTTGATTGCGACATCCTCCTCTTGGTCTGTATCAGGATCGGTCCGAACTTCTCCATCCATATCGTCTATTGTCAAGTCCTTCATCAAAACATCGGCTTCGGGTAATGCATTGCTATCTGGGGTCGTTTCTGCAACCATATCTGTGTCTGGTGCGAGATCCCTGTCTGCTTCGGATGCCGCGTGGTCATGCCTATCCTGATGATAACATTCGGGACTAGGAAGTTCCTTGTTTATGAAATTCTCGAAACTAGGCCAATATAAGTTTTGAAATTTATGACTGGTAAAGTGGTCGTTGAGTCCTAACAGATACATGCAGACGATTTGAGCAGGCAGCTCTTGTCTGGATATAATCGCCATCGCACATCGCTGCAGAAGTTTTTTGGATCTGATCATGGGTTCATCATCAGACGGATTGTATTCACCAAGTTTCTTGACGGCTAGCTCCAAAGCTGCAAATGCCACGTGAGTTTTTAGCTCTGCTTTTGTGATATAATCTGTGATATAATACAGGACGGCTTTCGCAGAGGCTCCCGATCCAATAAATTTGATATCCATGTTGCAGCGTACGGCCTCTAATATTGTACGATTGAAGTCATTGACCATACCATTCAAGCGTCGAAAACAAATTTCTCCAGTGCTTGAATCGATAGTTGTGTGAGGACATGTATTATCCTCATCAAGATCAAATCGACAAACCTTGGGTTCAGGAGGTTTCCAATATTTATAGCAGGTTTTCGAATGCTCATGTATTTGACAGGCTTTCACAATGTTGTGCAGATCCTTCTGTCTCTCCATTTCTGACCCGGATGACTCGTCGATCTTTATTCCACGGACTGTACATGGATGTACTTTTGGAGTTTCCTCTCCAATGTTATCTTCTGGATATCTTGGGATTTCATTACTTATTGAGTCATTCAAATATTCTATGAGTCTGTCTCGAAAATCTGTCTGAGCTTCATCAGTCACCATGCTTTTTATTTCATCTGGGTTCGGAGCACCACGAAGCCAAATAAGCATATGGCAGTGAAGTGAGCCTCTTCCTTGAGCTTCTACGCACCCATAATAGCCCTGTACTGGTCCCAAAATCCCGTCGTTTGACACTATACTATGGTCGTCCCACCCCAAGAAAGCAGATATGAATGATTTGATGACAACATTGAAGAATTTAGCACCTATAACTGGATTTCGAGCTACTAAAACGGATTGAGATGGAGATCCAGTAACCAAGCCATCAGGAATGACATTGTCTGGTTTTATGTCGGAACCAGCCAAAATTCGGAAGATGGGACTGAATATATCTGCAGGATTTATGGTAACGAAGAAACTTGGCAAACCAATGTCCATCATCATTCCTCTAATTTCGTTTCTCATCACAGTTTTGGATGCTGCGGAACCGGGCACATGTGCGCACATCACCTTAGTTTCTTTCATTAGTGACATAACCCTTCTCTCGGCTTCATTTTTACAAGTTTTATAGTCCCCTCTTGCTATCCTCTCACTGACAGCAGCGATAGTTTCCGGGGTTACGTGAGCAAACTCTTTGGCCATGCGATCAAATGTGGATCTTTTTACTTTCAAGCTGGTATGTAGCATGACCATTCTTCTCTGAATGATATTGAAAGCTATGAATGGAAAGGAGTAATGTACTTGGAATCGATGATCTGCTAATTTCATCAGATGTGTTACATGCCTCTGAAATGAAATTCTAGGACTTCTTCGCTTATCTTCTAACCCACCCAAACCATAGGGGAATAACGTGGGATAAATCATGGGAAAAAGATCAGGTTGGTCATATTCTCTGCATGGTAGTGGATCATGAGGTATCTCCACATAGTCTTCTCGATGCCTAAGAAGATGTCTCATTGCAGCAGCTCTAAGGATATGAGAAGGTGCACTTCCATCTACGTCTGAGACTACACAACTGGTGAAATTTTGATCCTTTTCTGCTGGATTTGTCATGTGTATTGACCCCATTGATTTTTCTACAGTGCTCGGTGCGTATCCAGATGTCAGAATGCTGCTACTTTCACTTGGAAGTACTTGTTCAACAAATACGGGAAGTAATTGTTCCTCTTCCAGGCTATTTATAACATCATAATTGAGCTGAATATCTTTGTAAAGAGGATTGTGTGCTTTTAACCATTCCAGTGCTGCCCTGACCTTTTCTCTTCTGACAATCAACGGTTTTGCTTTTGTGCGGAGCCATTCCTGACTTGGGCGTGTAGCACCCGTAAACATGACGCAAATAGGAGTTATTACGTCTTCTATTGAAGGAGGTAGCATTTTGGCTATAGCAGATGGCCTCTGGGGAAATATGATTATATGACCTCTCATACCTCTCTGTGACCAAGGCACATTTAATTCAGTGTCATCCTTGAGGTGAATTATCATACATTTGGCTCTACACCGAGCTATCATTGATTCTTCGACAACTGTGAGTGATTGCAGTTCTTCAGGAACGGGACCCAGAAAAGTGTAATTGGCTAACGAAAGTGCAGGTAAGTTACCACTATTGACTGAGCGGTAGCATACGGGACATAGGTTCACTGATTTAGAACCATCAGTTCTTACTTTCACGCCACTAGAGTCAAGCAGCAAACCCTTGAGCTCTCCCACATCAAATGGCATTTTGGGGGGTATACATGATTTATCTAACCATTCTGATGTACCAGAGCCACTGTCGTATCTTGCATCTGGACAGCAGAGAATTTGAAGCCTTGGGTCTTTACTGTCCACTTCAGTAACGGTCACACCAGGGCATTCCTCCGCACAAGCTGCACACGTGACAGGGTTCAATAATTCACGTGACGTTAGGTTGTTATACTTAGTGATCATTCTATTCTTTGAATTCGCACTTACGATGGATGGCCAATTACTTTTCGATGCGTCCTGACGCATATTGGAATCTCCAGTGACTTGCTCTCCTTGTTGAACCTGTTTTCCTTTTTCAAGACGATTTATATATTTTTTCAATTTTGTTCTCAGTGTTCTTACACCTTCGGTTTTTTCGTGTGAGATCCCATGAAGTGTCAGCAATCGTTTCAAGGGCGATGCATTCATCGTGTGCAAGAAAGATTTGAGAATCTTGATCTGTAGCTGTAATGCGCCTTCGTCATCTGTTACCGTGTCAGAAACTGGCCGTGAATTTTTAGTAATGTCATGTGAATTGAGAACTTTTCTACAAGCAAAAGATTCTGGAGACCGGAAACAGTGACCATTGGAAATATGCTCCTCGATTGCTGTGCGTATCTCATTTTTGTTTGCATCAGGTGGAAGCCTAATATTGTGTAGGGCCATCACAGTTGCTAGGACAGAAATTTTTCTGACCGATGGTAACTCAGCGATATCATGACAAAACGGCGCGTCGCGAATCTCTAGGAGGGACCGATGCTCAGCTAATGCCTTACGGAAAATCTTACGCTTCATCGGGCTACGAATTTTAGTATTTTCCACATCTGCGTTTAATCCAAGGCCCGACAAGATGAACTGCAAACGCAGCAAACTGACTTTGCTTTCAGGAGCCTCAAGTACAAGAGATATGGCACATACCGCTATATTATCTGCAGATGTAAAACCATCGGAAATATGTTTACATGCAGTGAGGTCTTGCGGTGGCCCATCATCTGCTTTAACGCTTTGTGTGAAACAATGACCTGAAAGCAAATGCGACAGTACGGCTTTTCGGCACTGTGATTCTGTCAAGAAATGAACAGGAATGCCATGGATGATGGCTAATCTGCGGATACCATTATCTGAGGAAGCGAAAACACTGGTCCGAAGGCCTACACCTTCAGTCCCGAGTAAGTTACATCCTAAGAAAACTGATCCACGCGGTTCATGCGTCGACAACTGGCATGTTCCTGGATACAATGTATCCTCGGCCTGGCGAGTAGATGGATTTTGGTCTATGATTTCGACATGTACCAAAGATAGGTACAGTTTCGGCAACGCACGATACGTACAAAATATGTGAGAGAAAGAGAAAAAAGGGCGATTGCATCAATTTTCGGTGCTATGAACGATGCTAAACAGTGCTTACCCGAAAATGAAGCCAACTCAGATGCCGCCGTCGCCAACCGGCTCTCGGTGTGGAAAGCATGATGGTCACTAATAGTCGCGGAACTCCAATCTTCGAGTGGCGAACGCGTATCGGGATTATGCTCAGGGTCGGTGACTTCTGGAACCAGTTCTGCGAGGAGAACAGCAAAGTGAATAAGCAAAGGCCAGATTGTCGTATGCACTCACTATTGCCATCAGACAATGTTGACTTTGTCCTGGTCGCGGCCGAATCACGATCTTCTGATGGAATGGCGTTATCCAGAATGTATGGAATGTCGGCTCGCAGGACATTGTGTGAATACGACTGTTCCTGGTCTTCTATCTCTTCGATGGTAGTGCGTGGAGAGGACATTGACAAATCGTCGATGAGCAAGTTCGTTGATTTTGCAAGTACAGTAGATGCCACTTGGCTATCTTGACATCGAGATTCACACGGTGGTGGGGTGGATTTTGATCAGGAATGGAATGACGTTGCATGTGAAGCTCGAATGCAGCAAGTACTGAGCATATTGATACGTTCCTGGCTCGTAGTAAGTAAATTGGGGTCCGATAGTTGCATGAGAAAGCAATGATACAAAAGATACGCCACCTCACTGACATCGGCGTTTTGTTAGTTTACAGATATCTCTACGTTCCTGGCTTGTGGTCGGTGATTCAGGGCACGGTACTTGCATGAGAAAGCGATGTCATACAATAGACACCTGATCCACATATGCCCATTGTTACAGATGTGACACTGCCAGCCTCCAGTGAGTTCTGAGTTTGGGTTGCCGGAAAGCTCCTCCAAAGCTGGCACTGACGTGTAGGGTGGTAACTACCGCACAGCGGGTCTGCTGCGCATCACCAATCAGCACGAACGGATGTTTTTCATTCACGCAATCAGCGGCGTCGTAGTCCGATCGGCAATACCCGCTTTCCAGTCAAGTTGACCTTACTATCAGTGCCACTCCTACTGCCCTCCCACATTCTTTGGGCCGTGCTAACATCTGATCTTGTACCGTGCTCGCAACCGCCTTCACATATCTATATTAGTTACAGCCATTGGGTTTCTATTTTGAATCTGGAATATGAATCATCGTCTCACTTAGTCTTGGTGCGCCACCTCGGTACGCTCCATATAGCTCTGTATGAAAATTCGATTCGCACAGACACGCCGGCACGCAGGCCAAACACGTCGACCCCATTACGGGACTACGGATGGTGCGGTCTCCAATTTCATGAGCGCGACGTAAATCAAGGGACCGCTGTCTTTGTAACGTTCTGGAAGGCGTAGAGCAAGAGGATGCGGTGAAAGGAAGACCAAGTTCGCAGATTCATCGGACGCAGGCAAAACACGCCGACACCATTACGGGGCCGCGGACGGTACGGTCTCCAATTTCATGAGCGCGACGTAAATCAAGGGACCGCTGTCTTTGCAAGGTTCTGGAGGGCCCATTAGGGCACGAGGCTGCTGTGATAGGAAGACCAACTTCGCATAGACATGTCGGCACCCAGGCAAAACACACCGACACCATTCCGGAGCCGCGGACGGTACGGTATCCAATTTCATGAGCGCGACGTCAATCAAGGGACTGGTGTTTCCATAAGGTTCTGGAGGGCGTGGAGTAAGAAGCTGTTGTGATAGGAAGATTAAGTTCGTGCAATTATTGTACGGTTATGTCTGTGAGACGAGCAACCGAATGGCGCTGTTATAGCTGCTGTAAATGCCGTGTTGCGCACGATTTATGGTCTCCCTATTACACTAGGGCGAGGATACTTTCTACGGTACCGTGAGAATGAATTGTTGATCGACTTGAATGCAAAAAATTTGGCACTACAGACCATCTGAAATCATGGACATTGAGGATTCATAGCTGGGAAGAAGTTGGTTGACTTTGGGGCGAGTGCTGCAGAATCTACATTATTATCGTTCAGTATGTAAATTTGCCATAGGCATGAGATTGTAGATGAGTACATTCGTGCACTCACATTTCAACAGCCTTGTATATGAACGGCCATTCCTCCACCAGGTTTTGGAAAGGAAGCATCCCACCTACGTTGCCCCGTCGTCTAAATATTATGACCGTATTTGAAGAATCCATTCGATCATAGAAGGCGAGGAACTTATATTTGCGGTCGGTGGTTTGAGTGAAGTCGGAGGAAGGGAGATCGATTTTAAGGGAGTTGGCGCTTTGAAAATATTCGCTTAACACAGGGATGTAGACAGCGTGGTCGGTTGTCCCAATCGCATATCGAAAGCAGCGGAATGGTTTGCAGGTGAACCAAGGTCCATTGAAGAAAACCCAAGCGCTTACATCCACAGGCTAATTTGAAGAGTGAGATCAGCACCACACAAAAAACCGCATACACGCTAACCTCAGTAGCAGAGGTCGAGGTTGGTATGAGGGGAACTGGAATATTCCGACCTGACTCGTAACGCTGATACCTGAAAACATGTTATCAGATAGCGTTCGGCACACGGACTATGGTTAAATTTTGGTTCACTTACGCGGCACGCACAGCGTGAACTTCAGGTAGTATATTTGCACCATGAAAGTCCACATATGTCGATAAACCGGTCGGAACACGATCATTACCACGTTTGAGAATCATCCAGCGCATTACTCTTCTTGTCCAAGGGCCTGGTTGTCGGTGATAGATGTAATGATATGATCCACTCGCCGTTTTGATAACAGCATCCTCCACTCGGCTGACATCACCGAACTGAGCACAAGTCAACACAGGAAGCGATATACCGCCGTCGATGTCATGCGTAGCGATGTAGCAGGGCGAGTTGAACTCGAGGCCGTCGGTAAAGCCGGCATAGCATATTACAATGCTGTTCTGAGTTAGAGTCAACTTAAAAATGGAATGCTATTCAAGAAATGGCCCTCACCTGTAAAGACATAGGTTGAATATGCGGAAGGCTCCCGAAGATGATATGGTTTAGAGATAAAACATTGTCAACGGTTGGGATTACGAATCTACAGACTACTAAATCCGCCCATCTCAATCAGCGCGCTGGATAAATTGCTCATATGATCCTCAGTAATGTCAACGAACCCAAAAGACACCTCCGTGCCATGAAGCAGTGCGATTACATTCCCCTTCCATCTCGACCACGTGTTGTGGTTTAGGGACGAGGATGGCTCGGTTGCGGTTCGATTGACGATTATTGTGTATCGACCACCCTGGGCGGGGTCCAAGGATTTAATAAGGACATCCTTGATTTCCCAGGGCGGTTCAATGATCTCGGCAACGTTGACATCAATGTGCTGCCTAGTGTTGGCCGAGAGGACCCTACACGAAATCTGAACCAGCTGGCCGAGATTTGATTTTGCGCCAAAGTGAGCAACCTTTATCTGAGGAGGAACAAATGCGGCGCCATCCTAACGTAAAAGTTCAATACAAACTTCTGATGACCCGTGATAAGGTTGGAAGTACGACGCACGGCAGGGGCATCAACTATTAAGCTCGTCCTCCAATGCAAGGGCTCATCAATGGCCGCCAACGAATAACTGACATAGAGAGTCAGAAGTGACGAAAAGCAACAGTGTGATAACATACGATCTTTCACCATCTTCGACAACTATCCTACGGGAGTGGATCCAAGCCATTGGTCACGAGTTATAGGGAACGTAAGGAGGTGGATGACAAGATAAGGTAAAGAATTCGCAACAAGATTGTGAGAAAGACTATCAGTGGCCCAGGACCAGATAGGGGCATCAAGTCCCACGAGGGTCTTCATCTGATATCCGAAGTCTACAAATGCACATGTGCTATACATGTATTTTGGACGCTTGTTTACAAAGGTATACTCGACCCGATAAGGTGACAAACCGGTGCATCTCTCTCTCGGAATATTCTGCCTATGCACAACGCGTCTCAGGCATCCGCGCCGTCTGCGGCAGGCCCCCGGACGCTCCCCCTAAGGTCTGTCCGAAAAATAGGCTTTTCGAGGGCCCAGAATCACCGATTTTTGGCCTGAAAAATGTCCCAAAATGGCCGGGGTTTGTCCAAATATTGGCTTTTTGAGGGCCTTAGGCTGGCAAAAAAATTTAGCGACGGAAATATGGTTGGAGTGGACCTTCCAACGAGAAGTTTTTATGAACTCTCTGTCCTACGCCTTGATCCCTTGATCTGTATCTTCTAGGAATGCCGCACTGTGGGGCGAGCCTAGGATAGCGCCAGCAGCGCAAAATTTTGTTTCTTAAGGCCTGAACACGTGACCTCCTTTGTCCGAACATTGGCTATTTGAGGCATGACTGGCCAAATTATTGGCTATTTGAGGGTCATCTGAGAGAAATTTTCGGACAGACCTTAGGGGAAGCGTGTGGGGGCCTCGTCTGCGGCACCGCTGGTGTCAGTCTGGGAGTCTGCCCTGCCACTTCGGCCGTCAGCACGACCACCAGGTCCCGATCGTCACGCTCACGTGGCATGTGATACTTTGCCGGTACTTGGGCTTCGGTCGGGGGGCCGAGAGGAAGGTCTCTGCGGTCTCATAATCTCGTGTCCCCCCTCGGCCAGTTCTTGTTAATTCTTGTTTGTTTTTGCGCTCCTTGCTAATGTACTTGTGACTTCTATTAGCATATGACATCAACGGCTAGCCGCACAGTCTAATTGAACCGCACAGTCCCAACCACGAGGAGGAAGATCAGGTTGGTCCACAAGCCACTGTCCAGGATTTTTTAGTGGGTAAGGGCCTGAAGTGGTGATACATATCCGCTAGCGCTGTCGCATTTTCGGGAAGCAGCTATGACGTTGGCTCAAGCCTTTTACGCTACTCATCATCTGTTCTTCAACCATAAGCAAAGATATCGCGAGTTACGATGTCAAAAGTACATTGCGCTCAGCTTTTGGGAGTTGGGAGACTCGAGTGCCCATCACATATCCGCCTACGCAACTGACAGGAACTTCCAACCAATGTCCTTGGTCTGTAATCGCTTAAGCTGAGGCGATTTCATCGAGCCTTCGACCGCGTTGCATGCTGTTATGCAGAAGAAAATCGGGAGAACGCAAGGTGCACCACACTTGAAAAGCTGTATTGAGACTGCCAAATACGCGAAATAGATTAAAGAATAGCCATCAGGGAGACGTACATCATAAATTCTATAATACCACTGTCCCCTTGCTGGTTTGAAAGTGCAAGGAACAGAGCTTGATCGAAATGCGCATATGCCGAACTTATGAATATTTTTGAAAAGGTAAGAAAGTGACGTAGAGGGGATTAACGAACCGTACATCTGTTGATTCTGTTGGCACATAAACGATAGCTCGGCCGAATGGTGGGTCAACGTACGGTTGCAAGATAGCTTCAGATTTGTGCCGAGAAGACTAGAAGTCGTTAACAAGGAACTTTAACTGTCATTGTGAACAGGTTGGTTCTGACGAGCGAGCGTTGCAAGCAGTTATCCAGACATCGGGTTAAAGCAGAGCCTGCATGAGTGCAGATAGGAAAGGAAAAAGTTGCAAGATATGCAAAATGGTACAGTGTAGGATAGTGAGAGCACTGCGAAACATGAGAAAATTGATGTTTGAGATTGACGGGATAACCAAAATAGTCTGAAATGTCTTCGAAAGCAGGCCACAGGCCTAGGTTGATTTGATTGGCGCAGAGCTCAGCGGTCAGAGCTCAAACATTGCATTTTAAGCGCCTTACAGGGCTTACTAGTTGTCCCGAGCATTCGTTCCTGATTCGTCCGAGATACCTCCTCCACACTCAGGACCACCAGGCTCGACAATACTCTTTACATTGTGCTGTTTATTCGGGGAACTAAATAAAGAACCACATTATACTACCTCACCGTCATACTAAGGACTGGAACCGAACCAGGCAATGACTGATTCGACGTGTCTCCCAAATTCGACATAGTACTCATACTGACCATCGCGCCTGCCTGGTGCATGCTCTTCATACCTTCAACTTTTTCGATCATCATCCTCTAACCGACACTATTGGCCCACCTTCCTGTCTCAAGCTTCCCATAGCTAATGGACGCCGATCACATTCATGTTACTTCCGTCGTCTGCTCGACTCTGTCTCACAAACCCAGTCCGGCCTATACCCCGGTCAGGCCTACGGACGTCTGGAGTATACGAATTGATGCTCATTTCAGCACAAAATTGGCATGAAGATCTCACACAGCAATATTTGCCTCCATCTCTTGGCGCGACGAGCGCGACAGCATTTTCCTTACACTGCCTCCATATGCACACGATTAGCTTTTACTCGCCGATCCACGACTACACGGACAGCAACCCTTATCAAGTTCCGCGTGGTAAGTTTAACGTATAGTCATATTTAATTGCTTCCAAGTTGACTGGCCTTAGGATCGACATAACCAATGTGCATTTTTAAAAAAAAGCAAGATCGGCCGCGTCTAGGTACAAAACAATGCCTTCTTTATGAATGGCATAACCATTCCTACCATAAGAACTATGCGCTAATCAACATGTCCCTTTTCATCAGCCGTTACAACAATCCAACTACTGAAAACACAGACGGTACTTCTGCCATTCCCTGGCGAATCTAGTACTCAGCACATATTTGGTATTATGAACCTCTCGGAGCGTACGTTGCGCCTAATGTTTAGTATCCTAGATCACAAAACTCAAGGGAATGTCAAAGTCATGCTCAACGCGGAGTTTGTCAGGTGCTGGCACCCAAAGAAAGATTTGAAGATGTAAGAGAGGCGCGAAATCGTACAGGTCACCCTCGTAACTTCCCAGCCCGCCCAGCCTCCCGTACATAGCAAATGACCAGCCTTATTTGAAGACATTGCCAATGAGGTCGACGCGGCACCTCTTAGGACCTCAGTATCCAATATGACATGCTGCGTTTCCCTTCTGTTCTCAGTACTTTCTCTTACCTTACATCCAAGGCCGCGAGGATTCCATTCATAGCAATGTCCGTCCACAACCTCGGACCACGCATCGCGCTCGTTAACAACGTAGCGAGGACTCAACCACCAATCTAAGAGCGCCTGAACCTTCGGCAGAGG
This sequence comes from Athelia sp. TMB, assembly GCA_014898675.1. Taxonomy (NCBI): domain Eukaryota; kingdom Fungi; phylum Basidiomycota; class Agaricomycetes; order Atheliales; family Atheliaceae; genus Athelia; species Athelia sp. TMB. The sequence continues at coordinate 39,782 of JACXVL010000016.1, forward strand.
CCACTTATCATGTATTATGACCATATTCATCAGCGACAAGGAAGTCACGAAGGTAATACTTCGCTGGGGAGGTGCGGGGGTCTTGATATTCGAGCGCCAAGGCAGGGGCAGAAAATTTTGGGCATGTTACTGTGGTGCCTAACGCAGCCGGGTATTCATTTTGCTGACAGTGGAAGGAAATGTGGATATGTGGATTCAAAGTGGACATTGCTACGCGCGAGCAAGTCAGGCGGTTGGAATAAGAGCTGGAGATTTTGGTCAGTCTTTCCTCCATCTACAATGATGAAAGGAAAATAAGCTGATGCGAATCGGGATCAGACAAATCTCAGTATAGAGGGCATATAACTGAGGAGCGCTTACTCGCGTTTATCGGCACTTGGCGGCTACGAAGGTGCTCAATATCATGATGGCTCCTCGGAACGCGTCAGTCTCGTGTACTGATGACCATGCACAAGCTTAAGATCCATCAATGTATTCTTTCAATTGGTTGGATTTAGAGCAGCGTTAACTTTACATTTCAGGTGCACATGTACCATGGCCACACGCAGTAACTTTCATATTCGCAGGCATTATCCTGAACTGTGGGAGGATGTGCCTGTACCTGACTGCACAGTCGGTGCTGCGAATAAATTGGAAGCACTACAGCAACCAATCAACAAAAATTCGATGCGCAGCCGAAAATATCCGATACAACTGTAGCTGTGAACCTAGCCAGTGGTGCCTGAAACGTCATCTGTTCCTGAACCAGACTTTTACTCCTTGGCTCATTCCGAATTTCGCTCGTGGTCGTTTGTGAAATGCTATAAGTACCAATATTCGCTATGGTACGACAACAAATTTGTAACCTATCCTCACTCTGAAGAACTCTAACCTTTCAGGTATGCAATTAAAGCGATCAGAAACCGAACACGACTCAATGACCTCGAAGAGAGCAAAGTATGTCATTCCTCATGAACCGTGATTTTAATATATCTATTCTCATGTCTGAGTAGGGTTCTTCCTCTATCAAATGGGGACGAATCCAACGTCAAACAGAAAAAGTAATACCAGACCGTATGACGAGCTTGAATCTTTTGATATACTGACTTGCTATCTACAGGATTCATAAACGTAAAGTTGACGAGTCTTCTGAAGGGCAAGTTGGTAAACTCGTAAATCAGTAAGTGAATTAGACACGAACGTTGACTTCATTTTTGGTTGACGCAAATTCAGGAATAATGAAAGTCGTGTCGCTTTTGACGTTGATGATTCGGATGCTGGTACCACCGCAGCCTCCGTGGAGAATTCAACGTCAAATTCAGGTGCAGATGCTTTTGCTTGTGACAAGTTGCGATAAAGCTGAAATTCTTGCAATATGGAAGATAAACAACGAGACAATGTTCGTGAAACCCATGGTAAACCAGACATCCGCTCTGAAGGTTCTGATCAACATGATATCATTTCTGATCGTTCATCTCTTACCGCCGTGGATTCTGATGATGAACGATCCAATCCAACCGTCAATTCCGCTTCAAACAATGTTCAAGATAATGTCATTCGTACCGGAAATTCCGAGGACACCGTTGCTGCTACCATGCAATCTATCCATTCCGTTGAAGTAATCCGCTCACCTGTATCTACCGAACCGGGTTCTTCCGGAAATATCAGTACAGGCAGACGATTCACGATGAAGCAGGAGCTAGCCATTCACGAGAGGAAGTCATTCATCCAGTAAGTCATTCAAAAAGACTTACTTGATATCAGTTCGGTTTACATGACTTCAAGACGTGTCGAATCTTTGGCAAATACTGCAGACGTGGATCGCTTGATTTATGCTGTCGATATGTTGCCTCCGCACCTCGTGTGGGGCCGAAGGGTACCGTGTGGTCTCGATTCTCAGAGGCTCATTACTCTTGGGAACTCGAACGAACCTATATCGGTTTGGATGGTTGGGCGTATATCTCAAATCTGGTTGAAGCCATCTAGGCCATCGAATCGTCCCATAAGCATCTACATTGTACCTGCAACGGACGGTACGTCTAGACAAGCAAACTCCTTGTTGACTCGGCTGAGTAACCCGCGTTCTGGTTAGTTTATACTCATAACGTAAATTCTTCTCACTGAACAAAAAACAGGAGCTGTTCAAGCTTCCATGGACGAAATACAGTTTTCGCGTTTCATGCCCATTGATAGGGATTCAGGAGAGGTAAGCAAGCTTTTTCATCAACTGACGAAAACACACTCATCCAATAATTCAGCGAGAACAATTCAACGGATGCTACGATGCCACGGAATTCTATGACAAAGATCTATTGGCGATGAGTCATCTTCCAACCAACGAGCTCAACAAGTTAGACTTTGTTCTAGTATCTGCCAAAATACGTCGTTTTCGGAATGCCGAAAAGGTGGACGATCAGGACAAGACGGTCGGGAGAACATCCAATTCATGGACCACATGGAAAGCCGTATTTGAGCTACAGACCATTGGCTTGCTCAAGAGGCATACCGCAGAGGTCAGGGTTATTCGGGACGATCCTGACGAATATGAAAACCGCTATGTGTAACACTGTGGCTTTCACCAGATCGACGTCTGTTTTTCTTTCTCGTGCGTATTATAAATTTCTGTAGTTAGGCTTGTGCTATTGCTTGATTCATGTCTCTCCACTCTGTTGAATTAATATAATATTCTTCGACAATGCTTTACACTCATTTTCAAGTTTCTTCTAATTCTCCCAATTAAATGAGTACTCGAGGTCTGACAGAGTGCTGGGACGGGCATGGTATGACAGCCTTCAAGTGCTCGTGCAAATGCAGAGACCTTGGATTGTGGAACCGCTCTGAATCAGGCCGAGGTACGAATGGACGCAGAATGTGATTTGCGATAGTTGTCGTAGGACAACCCTCTGTGCCTTTACGACCCGAATCTCATAGGCCGTCCAAAGGCTACTCGAACTTACAGTGATTCACGCAAATTGTCTTCTGAGCTCATTTGGTGACTTACCACAGACAGGGTTGAGAATAATCATACAAAAAAAGCTGCTCTAATCATAGACCACAAATGACGATTTGAAAACGGACCAACGTAAGCCAATGCCTCTCGAAACTCTCCACAGTTAAAACGGCGGCCGTTGCCTCGCCCGCGATCATCCCGTTCGTCCTCGTCAACATTATGCACACCACCCCCACCATATCTCGAGTACTCCTTTTTCTATAACATCTCCGATGTCGTGCTGTTAACCATCTCACCCTTTCAAGCATCTTGTAGCTGCCGGTACACGACCGAAACCATAGACTATGGCACTGGTTTTCAGGAACAGCGCACTTCGAGTGGCTCACGTTATTCGGTAATTGTCGGTGATGTGATCACGGAGCTTGATTGTCGCGTTCAAATCCCATCACGATCTGAAGAATCAGTGGAGAAATAAGTATCTCAAAGGATATATTGAAGTCTTCAGCTTTGCGATCGGAAAATGCCTGCGAATCAATATCAGGGATAATATTTTGCAGACGTGACGAGACATACCACTTCAATCAGAGGGGAGTGACAACCTTAAATGCATCGAGGATTCGGCCCACGGATCGATCACCAAGCTTCACAAAGGCATCACCGATCCTAACACCGGCTGGTAGTCTGACTGATCTGAGATGTGCAAAAATTTATATCAATGATGAGAGCGGGGTCGACTGCATACAGCAAAGCCATATCGATAAAGATCGCATACTGGCATCCACTGGTAGGGTCCTGCCATTGGTTCAAAGAGGTAAGAAGGGGGGAGTGGACGGTATCGCACAAAAGGGGCGAACCTCGAGGCGGTAGTGGTAGAATGCAGGATTGAACATCCAATGTAGATTCGAGTCCAAATGACCTTTGAGACATGGGGAAGAAAAGTGTCTTGAAGAGTCGTCGATCACTGTGATTTACGAGCAGTCAGTTCTAACACACTGTAAATGGTTGGATACGTCTTACACGCATTGAACACTTATGGGCGTAGACTCCCCCATCACTTTGTAATAGGCCACAACGCGCAAACCGAAAATTGCTCTTCGCGCAAATCAAGTATGAGATAACCAGTTCTTGCAGGCAAATAATTCCAACGATCATGAATCAATGTCCTTGAGTCCAATGAACCTAAGAGCGTTATTTTGGAGCATGTGAAGATAGGAAGGCGACGTAGAATGACCAGCAACATGTGTCGCTGTGTAAGTAGCTTGGTACAAGTACCAAAACGACGGCATGTGACCAGGTGTCACTGATTCCGTATTTGGAACGCAGGTTCCTTCAAGTCTCCCCTTACTTACCGCAACCTTTATCAGTGTCCAAGACCCTCTCAGCGCTTCAATGTATCTACATGGATCTCGGCAACATGACAGCTTATTCGGAGGGGTCTACTAGTTTGTTATGTCAATTTTCATTCCTATTCGTGATTAGTTAACATCTGCCGATACTTTCTCAGACTGAAACGTTCGGCCTCGCAGGCTATGTCCGACCCTTGCGTTGTTCATGTCTGTGCGTAAGACACACTTCCTTCCTCGTGCGAAGCCGCAGATGCAGCGCACCTGAGAGATAACTTGGCAATGCGCCGCTCGTGTTTTCCGCACTCAACCGTGACATTTGCGCAGCCGCCCTTACGCCAGTCCATCTCGGACCTGTCGTCTACGTTGTCGAATGCCGTCGTTCCGGATTCGTCTCAGTCGTCCCTCGCTTGTGGACGACACGGAGCTCGACGAGATCTGTGCGAAGATCTGCGACATTGAGGTGCAGCTCGCGGTCATGGCGGTCTTTTTCGCACTGCGCCCGAATATAGACGACCAATGTCGGACATGTCAGGCGCGAGCTCACCGGTGCGTCTCTCGTCTCTCGTCTCATGCGAGTACCGATGAAATGAATGCGCATATGCCGGGGTTGAAATCGCGAGGGGCGAAGGAAAGCATTTTGTGCACAGCACATCCATACCTGCTGCTTAACGTGTTGCTGAGCCTACGGTGTCCGCTCCTAATGATCAGGATAAGATATTGCCAATTGCTGGGCAAGAGCAGCGATTCAGTTTTCATATCGCGGAACCACATTGCTTAACCGCGGGCTGAAACATCACGACTAACATTGACAGTCCTTAATGCTGCCGCAAGACAACATTGAGGGGGCACACTCGGCAAGAGACGATGGACACGAGTCTGTGTTAGTCTGGGGGGGAGGCACGCTGGCGTGGCCTGCTCCTATATGCATCTGTCTACAGCTGCTACGCTTCCCGTGCCACTCTCGCTGCCTCCTGCCGATCCATCCAGCTTCGACCCATCCCCGAACCAGCCTCACCGCCACAACGTCGAGCAGGGCCAAAACCACATCGGGCGAGAAGAAAGCTATTCAATCACCTACGCGTAGCATTAACAGTATAGCCTCGAGCAACATGAAGATTGGTTTATTCAACAACGACCGTGGCGAGGCGATTATTGTGATGGAAAATTGAGCATCAGGACGAGAAGGTTAAGGGGGGAGACCAACTTCCAACGGCGCCGGCGAGGAATAGAGGGGTAAACTGAGGTACCCTTCATACTTGAGCTTCGGCTATTCTCCTCCATGGTTGACCGCCAAGATACCGTGGAGTCCATTGTACCCTGCCGCATTTATACCTTACAATCCTTTGCGAATGGTAGTATAACCGTCATTCGCAAGAATGTTATATGCTGCACTGATGGCCTTAGGGCAAGTACGACTTAATGCCAACGACTAAGAACTGTTAGCACGCCTGTGAAAACCCACAGTTGGAATGTCGAAAATGAGGTCCTTTTTCGAACGCTAGGAATTTTTTCAATGGTCGGTATTGTAGCTTGAACTAGCATTTTCCCCCCTGTAGTTGATTTTCACAGTGGAAAAACTCATGCTCTGGGAGCGATAGTGGGCTACCGACAAGCCCAAGTCTGTATATTTTTGAAAGATAATAGTTATCTTCGTGTATCAGAATAACAGAGTCAATGTCAACATGGAACGATTAAGCCTAACCCCCTTCTTTTAGCCACCTAAAAAAGCGGGTTAATGCCTTTCAACAATTATGAGAATGTCGGAGACGGTACCATTCCACACTTTTGAATCCAGAATCCAAACTGTGCGATGAAATGTTGGCCAGCGTAGGTGCTCTTTTATGGCGCCTAAACAAAAGCATGGTACCATGGAATGTCATTTTGAACCGTTCAGATATTTCCATGATTTCCGGCTGATCCCGATCTTTTTCATAATATAGGACAAACGACTCATGCGTTGACCAGTCGACCATTTCCGCTTTGCCAATGCTATTGGTGTCAAAGTAGTCATCGATTTGTGGCATGATGAAATCGTGAACGATGTAGTGCATACTAGGCACGTCCACGTAAACAGCCCGCGCTCCAGTCATAAGGTAGGCCCGTAAAATGCATTTCTGTTCCGTGTAAGATCAAGACGATCACGATTTGGTAAAGGATAGACACACCTGCTTTCTCGACATGTCAAATGGTCCAACAATTATCATCTTTGTACCTTCTTTATACTTTACCAGAATTATAATTATCCGGGTTACCAGTTTTTCTATCCTGCAATCATGCAATTCCACACAGCAATGCAATAATCGTCGTTGCAATTGCGCAGGTCGTCGTATACAGGTTGCCTGAGAGCGGTTGCGTATACATTTGTGGACGTAATCCACCAAGCCGTTCCTCACGGAGCTGATACGCCCAGATAAGTTTGCACTAGGAACGTCAAGCATATCAGTGTCAGGCACCTCGCTCAGACAGCTCTTCGTCAGCCACATCGAGCGGCTCTGTGTCGAGAACATCGGTTAACTCCGCGTCGGCACCTCGGTTAGCTCCGCGTCAGGCACCTCGGCTCACCTCGGTCAGCTCCACGTCAGGCACCTCAGACGCTCGGACAGCTCCGCGTCAGGTACCTCGGGCAGCTCCGCGTCAGGCACCTCGGGCAGCTCCGCGTCAGGCACCTTGGGCAGCTCCACGTCAGGTACGAGGTACTTTTAAGTGACGTGTCTATGGTCAATTGAACCCCACTAAGTCAATTACACAGTTTCAGAAGAAGTAGAGCTTACAATGAAGGTTCCTGTCATTGACTACGGGTTCCTGGATTGTCCATAACACGCCTATTCTCGCTACGCTTCGGGAACTGTAGCATTCAACTCAGCAAATCGTTATACGGCTGATATGAGGTTCCATATGTGACATGCGACTCCCTCAGCATTGACCGATTTAAAAGCCCATCCACATACTCTTAGTGTTGATATCGCCAGTTTATCGCACGAGCTATACTTGCTTTTATCACCATGCCCTTTTCTGCTCCATATCCTATCAGCATTCGTATGACGGGAAAAAGTGCGTACTTGATTCGGTATACTATTGATAAAATTGGCTGTAGCGTGACGGTTGCCCTTAATGCTGACTCTGCTGACTTGGCACTACATCAATTTATCACACCAGCAAGCGTCGAGAATAACTGTTCCGATCGCAACGTGATGCCTATATTGTCTGTCGATACTGAGTGGACGCCCGTAGAACATGAAGGCCGTAATGATCAGCTTCCGGATGTTGTGCAAGTATCCGATGGAAAGCGTGTGGTCATCATCCAGTGCAACAAGATGACTCGTAAGCTTCCCACGCTGTATGCCACATCATGTCCTTGTACTGATTTTCTTCGAGGCGTTCCTGCTCTTCTGTTGGATATCATACAGTCTGAAGACGTAATAATTACTGGCGTGGCTATCGCAGGTATGTTCTTCATCAGGTGTCTAGATACGCTTCTGAATGGATTGACAGACGACCTCAGGCGAATTGCTAACTGGGCAGAACTGAAGGACTTTTCCTTCCCCAAAGTCATGGACTTGTCTTGGATGGCATGGCAAATAGCATCACCAGAACTTCCTCGTTCTGCTCATATATCCGGATTTTCTCCTTCAAGTATTGCTCTGTCCACCTTGAGCGCCATATTCGGAGGGATAAGGCTGGATAAGGCTTTGACCTTGGCTTCGGAATGGCATCTAATAGAGCTTTCAGAACAGCAAGTCCTGTGTTCGTACCATATTTATGATAAATTGACTGTTACTGACGAAAAGAAAAAATAGATGCATCTATGGATGTTATTGCGGCGTGTGCCGTTTATCAAGAATTGGCGAGTCGGGCATCTTCGGGTATAGATCTGTCGTGGTACATGACAGTCACCAACAATTCTTCTGTGAATGGACTCAGCGGTTGCAAGTGGAAAGGCGTATGTCATTGCAATCTGATCAATACGGTTCATCTAACTCACTCGGATATAGATACCAAATCTCATAAATGTAGTAGACGGCGTTGAACTATCCGTGAAGCAGAAAGCACAAGCAAGACAGGAAGCTCAAGAAAAGAGATTGAATATGGTGCTACCCATTCTGCGCGCCCGCAAGGCAGATCTCATAGGCGACATCAAAGTTCTAGAAGATAGCCTGAAAAGTTCATCTAGACGCGCTCTTGAAAGACGGGAACTGATTTGATACAACCTGCATTGTTCCAGACAATTTTTCAAGTAATTAGTAACAAATCGATACTGAAATTTCTCTTTCGCACCTGAATTGGACTAAACAGTGAACCACTTCTGGACCAACGCGCAGGGTAGCGATACCCATGATGACCGCCCACACCACGAAGTTCGTAAGCTGTATCGCCTGTGACTCCATGTTTACTCACAGGGTCTGCGCGATAATGCAGACCGCCGCATGTGTGCCTGTGTTCGTAAACTTATTGTGCATGCGATTAATCCACGTCCGCGAGAGAGGCATAGGTTCGCTCTTGAGCCACTGTCGCCTTGTAAATTACGATGTCCGCGCTTCTGCACGCCCTCCGCTGACGGAAGGACGTACATGACGAACTTGTTGATGGTCTATGGGCACAAGGAGTGCGGCAGGAAGGGAAACACGATGTCACGATGTGCGAGGCGGGATCAGTGCACGCGACAAGGAAGTCTACGGTCACTCTGTGCAGTGTGGGTGCCGCTTGAAGTAGGTGGACGTGGCATTTGAGAAGCGAATAGCCATTAGGCAGTCCGATGGGTCAATAACGCAGACTTTCGGGTCGAGCTGGACGCTGTTAGTACGAAGTTGCGAGTGAAAAAGAGAGCACGCACTTGCACCTGATGTACCTGCGCAAACACTGGTCCTCACAGATGCCTGTATCGCCCACGGGTGTGTCGGGTGTGCACGACCCCAAACAGCCATAAGCGGGTCCACCAAGTGGTCCACATGCCCCGCACCGCGAACGAAAGCGCCCAGTACACCACATTTTTAGCCTATTCAACCAAACACAATCAGTATTAAGGGGTACGTGAAGCAAAACGGACCGGGGAAAAACGTATATGTACTGTAGTAAGTTTTCAAGCTTGAACAATGGAACTATAAATGACAAGAATCGTCGCTGGGATACGTCAGTCAAGTAATGTGAGAAGAAATGGAAGAAACCGACCGATACCAGATTGCAAGGCACGGAGATTCTCGTAGAGGAAAACTTACTATTGGAGTAAGCGCGTAAGCATAACTTCAATGAACTCCATGCAGATCCATACCATGGCATGGCAGTTGCATACCCTAGTGTAAGCACCACAGTGGTACTTCAAAAAACAACCAGCACGATAGAGATCAAGGAGATTGACAAGACATATGCAGCATTATACCAGATAGGAGCGCGAACCAGCGAAAAACGAGATAGATGATAGAGTAAAGGACATGTAGCAACGAGCGAAGGTCGTAGCGTCATAGAGAATGATAGGAATGGGTGTCTGAAGTGGTTCCGGACTTTACCGGCTATGCGAAGAAGCTTCCGGGTGGGGTGCTCGAATCTACTCAATTTCGCTGCTTTAACTCTCAAACTTTCTCAAACTCAAGTACGCCCTCCTACACCACGCACATCGATATATTCTTGATACGGTTTATTCATAGACATGACTTCTTACTTCTATATGGTCGGGTTGGAACGCTGATGGAAAACGTCTGTGCATGGTGCAGAGTGATTTCAAATGACAGGGGTTAGTACAATCTGGCATCGCAATCTTCTCCTCTAATTTTGAGAAACCAGAGCAGAAGCAGCAGCAACAAACGCAGCGGCAGCAGCAGCAGCAACATTGATCATAACTTTACTGCGTCATATCCTTAACTCAGAATCTTGACAACGGAACTTTCATAACACAGGCAGGTGCGTATTGCTCAAATGTGACGGTATTCCTGTACTGATGCCTATACAGGACGATACTATCAACTCTGAGACCTGCAGCGTAGTACGACGTACTACATAACCGCCTCGGTGACAGATGTCCTGATAATCTTCGTGCTTGAGGGACTCGGAGTCGGCGCGAAGAGCAAGACCGAGATATATCTTGGTGTACATTAGTCGTATGTGTCCGACCAGCAACCGCCAGATACATTTGCTAAGAGAGGCTTACAGCTCGACTTTGCGCATCCAGAAGACTTTGGGAGTAGAGACGGTTCGGGTTCTTCTTGAGAATGGGCTCAAGTCTCACTAAACTGGAGTTATAATTGACACAGATCCCCTTTAAAATCAGACAATCCGAACGAGGCCGCTGGCTGTAATAATGAGGAGGAGTACCCGATGGAACACACCTACAACACCCGCGCAGCGATTCAGCCCGGTTGTGTCACAAATATACGCGACCCAGTTCCCAGGAAACCGCGATGTTATCAATATTCACACTCCAAAGTCGTGTCCCTACCCGCTCGCGTCAGTAACCCAGTGATCGCATCCGCGGGTCGTAACTCTCGACACGCTCGCGGAAACTTGACTTCACTTACAGCCGTGACGATACACAATGCGAAGATACTGCCCCTCTCAGTAAATGGAGCGCGCTAGAGAAACTATTCTCTGTATCGGTGCCTGCTATAATTCCTAAAAGTGGCAAACGGTTGCCAATCTTGCTCATGCTCCCCAAGTACTTCACTCTACGAAGCTTTGTAAACAATCAGCCATTTTCTACGCTTGAACGTTTGGGAATTTATGCACTTAAATCATATGCACTTTGCAGTACTTAGTCCACATTTGATGATAACTCGCGCTCAAACCTCTTGTGAAGTTTCTGAACTATATTAGCTGAATCGTTCTTTCCATTTCCGTTACAGACCTTAATTGACTTCGACCCTCCCTATAATTTTGCTTGGGCTTTCGCCTATGACTACGTCCTCATATTTTGCATGTAGTAACCGTTTAGATGCCAAGTAGAGACAACTACTCAGTATCGTTTTCTGGTGGTTTGGGGGTATGTATTCCCAGATCAGGAAAAGAACTTACTCTTTGGAGCTCACAATATCAGACAGCTTGTTTTTGAAATTTGTACAAGTGTCATGGCACAATCATGAGATCTTTACGCCGGCTATCGTTCAGACAGCGGAGTTTGAATATGCTGGTAGTTCAACCGGATAATCATGCACACCATCGATGTGTCGAGTTTTAGCCATGCTAATCGCTACCTGTATTTGCTCTTTGGATCGAAAAATGTCTGATACTTCTTGATTAAGGTCTCATCACGCTCGATCTTGAATCTTCCCCCTTCTGATCTTGTATATTGTATGCACGCCATGGCACGCAGACTCTCATTTACTGTAAGAATCAGCCGGATTGACTTACCACCACGCACTTTCTAATCTCTTCATTGTGCGGTTGAACTTGTTTTTCTGTCTTTTCCGTTGATGGATTTTTGAATCGTTCTTCTGAATGCTAATATACGACGAGTGGCTGTCTTTGAATCATTGTTACGATGACTGACAATATATATTTCAAAGCTAGAGCCCTACTAAGCTGCACCGTTTCCCTCGTTTGTCAACCCTACATGACTGGAAACACCTTCACCGTGAGCTGCTCTATACGCCCTTGCCCATGTCTGGACTGGATATCTCTCACATGACAATCCTGATGTGCCGTTCAAATCCTGATCTCTGTCCCCACACCTATTTTCGTCCATGTTCAAGGCGAGTGCATTCATCATGATGTCAATCGCAATAGGGCCACACAAGTCAAATAGGAACACTCGTCGTTCGTCCTGTACAAGATTGATGCAGGTGGAGTGGGGTGGCGGCAGAGTGAGAGGAGAACCAAGAATATGAGGAATGATGAGAAACGGAGGTAAGCGCAAATGCCACTGAGAACCTTTTCCAGGTGGCCAGATGGTGTGAAAGATAGAGAAGTCCCGTCCATAGCCGATGAACTGATCAACTTCCACTTCCAGTCGATCAGGCATCAGCCTGAATCTCACTGAATTGTTGACATTACCGCCTTGGATTACGAAAATGTCAAGATCTCCATATCGTAGAAATGCATCAAGTTCGGTGACTTGGGTGAGATCATATGGAGGAGGTCTGGGAATTGGAGTAGGGATTGCAGGGTTCATAATCGTAGCTGGTAAGTCAGCTCTGAGCCACAACAACTAAATTAACGTGCTGCATGAACATCTGAAACGGAAAACTCACCGAATACACAAGGCTTCCATTCTCGATTGCCTCTTATCAAGATAATTAGAGGCAGACAAGGTTTTATCTGTGGTACTGATAGAAGGAGGGGTTTTGCGCTTGGTTGATGACCGATGCGGGTGGCCTGCAGAAAGGGACAATAATCTGAGCCAAGTTGCTGACATGATGTATAAGATGACTTGTATAACATGTCAGCACCACCACAGTATATTACACAATACAAAAACATACTGGAAGCAAATAAAATCAGACAAAGAAACGACAGTGGGATGTGTTAAGCGGAGTAGCAGCAGCAAATTAGAGTAAAGAAGAGGCCGTGATGAACTAGCGCCCAGCATTCAATTACTATTTGTGCCGAAAGCAAACCCCTATGTAGTATATCTCCCTAACACCGGAATCAATGGTTCTGAAATGGATGCAATTTCGGAGCACATAGTACTACTACCGGCCTTCCATCGATTCTAGACCACCTTCTAACCAGCAGATCATGCAGGTTTGACTCTCCATATGCTACCATGTTGAATTAATCCACAAATGTATGCTCACGGGCGATGTTCCTGTTTGTCAGATTTCGAAATTTTGTGTGTGACTCCGTGTAACAATGCTGTGATACTTGCCAAAGGACAATTTCAAACAACTTTTACAGATTGGAGATCATTCACTACACTAACCAGAATACAAGATGTTGATAGTCTTTTGTTTTTAGTAAACATCATTTCAGGCTAACCCAAATTGGGGTGTAATAGGATCCCTTGACCTGAGAATAAAATGTCGATACTGATATCATTGCGGAAATTGGTGGTAAATTTGATAAGTTGCACAATTAGAGGTTTGAAATACGGAACTAAACCTATTTTACAAGGTGAATCCAGATCTGCAAACCGATCTTACACCACTGCCTCTGATCTTACACAATCAGCACACTAATTAGCAACCAATTAAGATAAGAAACAACACTGATAAGCTTACATCTCAGTCATTTCCTTGTGGATAAGGGTGTGATAGGGCTCAAATTCAAGATATTTACATGTGGAATAAGGATCAAACCAGCCATCATGGGGCTTTAATATACAGGCTGTGATAATAGTGAAGATACCTCCGAGCACTGTCCATGACATCTGGAAAAAGTACTGGAGCATAGGAAGTGCAAATAATCAGCACTGATATGGGCGACCCTGAGAACAACAAGGAAGAGCCGCAAGCAATTGGTCAAGAAAGTTACAGAAGATTGCCGCCAAACAATTGAAGAGATCGGCAACAAGACATCACCACATATCAGCCAAGCAACAGTTCGCCGAGATCTGGATAAGCTAAATTATCATTGTCGCATTGCTTGAAAGGTGCCTTTCCTTATCAAGAAACATAAGCAGAACCAGTTACGGTGGGCATGGCAATATCAAAAATGAACTCGCACAGATTGATACCAAGTGATCTGGTCAAATGAAGCCTATATAAAGTTGGGTGAGAAAAAGGGCTGAGCATATGTTATACAATGGCCAGATAATTAATACTTAGAATGTCTTGAGCCGACATTCACACGGTTGCCGGTACGAGTGATAATTTGGGGCTGCATAATGAAGGGCCAAAAAGGGCCATCAGTGGTATTGCATTATATTGGAGGCAAAGAGGAAGAAGAAGAGGGAGATTTAATGCTGCCAAGTACAAGGAACAAGTTCTCGAGAATGCTCTCAAGGACTTTCACAAAAAAGTACACAACATGAGGGGCAAGGTTTTCTTTATGCAGGGTGGTGTGCCACCACACCACTGGCCACATTAAGCATCGGTTATCTGACCATGACACAACTTTTCCATCCTGCCTCTTTTTCTAACCTCAAACTAATTGAGCCTGTTCGGCTTCAAATTAAGAAGATAACTAGGTCTATGCCAATGCTTCTGACAAATGTTGAGTTCCTTCAAGCAGCTATACACAAAGCTTGAAAAGATCTGCCCATGAAAGATATTACGGCAGTGATGTTGTTTTAGTTTGCCGATCTAGATTAGGTCATATAATCATAGGACCCATGACAATGTTCTGAAATGCTGTATTCAAAGCTATGAAAATCTGAAAATTTCTGTTTAAATTAAAATTCGGCTTTTACAGCCTCCAGGTATCTGGATTGGAGGTGGTAGTAATATAGCATTATCTGGGTTTATCTATTGAAGGATATTTTGCACCACATTTGCTACACTGCTATTAAATGAGCATTTGAGAGATGACCTCTAGGCTACTAAATGTCTGGATTTGATATGGCCTCTACTGAAATTCAGATATTTGGGATGTGGAGCAAATATGGAATTTTTGTAATATCAGACCATTTGGTATCTGAGTGATGATACAGGCATAGGGGATATTTTAAGGTGTCCTATTATCATCCTAGGACAAAACTGTAATTTTTAAGGCTATTTTGTCATTCTGTCATTAAATTAGCAAAACTCATAATTTAGCATTCTAATATCACCACTTAGAATCAGACAAATTTTGTTCTGGCCATCGATAACATAGAAAGGGTGAGAGTTTGATCGGGAACTTAAAGGAGGCAATGATGTGACATACATCCATTATCGGTGTTAATTATAAAGTTTATAGTTAATTCGGTGGTATCACTGCACACCTTTACTTTTTTCTGTTTTCTTTCCCTCTACTTGCTTTTATCTTGTATCGTTCACTCAGTTTTTGCTTATAACTTCTTCTTGTGAAACCGGTAAGACATATCTAGTGTATATCTACTACTATGATTGTTTATATTGATAGGTCGTGAACAGCCTATCTACCATGTCAAAACATTATAACGAATTTGGGCAGCTTGCTGATGCCATTTTTCCGTATTCCACATTGGATATTGAAGAGCAGATGTATGGAATGGACTATCAAGGCGGACAGTATGTTAAATATTGTGTTCTTGAAGTTCTACATTAATTCATTCAGCTATGTTGTCAGTAATGACAGTCAACCGAGTCACAGATTCAACATTCCCAGGCGTTTATCACCTACCTTTACTGCTCCTTACATGTTGAGCTCCAATGACTCGTGTTTGGAATCTATGTGTAGGCTTGAAGGAGAGTATGATTCTAGTGAGTGGAATGAATAGTGCGTAAACTCTTACATTCTCATACTTTCGCTTTGTAAGCTCACTCATTTAGTTCTACCAGTCCCGGCTGTACCCAGTCAAATCCATGCCTGGATTATCCTTCCTCTATCTCTCCGCCACTGTCAAGTTCGTATCTGGTTGGTCCATGGTCACCTCCTTGGGGAACAGCTCGCGGTCTGAGGGGAGATTATCTTCCTGACGAACGTAGCATATTCTTTGTCAATCTGGACAGGCCAGATAACTTTACTCAATTTGTTCTGTATGGAAAGCACTCTCAGTTGGCCGTGACACTGGATGATTGTTCACTTCGAGGCTCTGACTATGCTATGTATGCATGTCGTTATTGGGATCCATCTAGCGACAAATGGCTCGGGATGTCTATTATAGTTCCCTATCGTTTGGGGTTCATCGGTGATATTGATGATGAAACCAAGACCAAACTCATTAACAATCCCAATCTGCCTTTTTTGGCTGCATTGAGACTTCCAGACGATGCACTGGAGTATACATTTTCTCAAGATTCCACGTCAAAGTAAGTGCCTATAATTCTAGTACAAGGTTAACGAGTAGACTTACAATGACTATGATAAAACAGTTAATTGAATACAATATTTGCCTTAATACTCTGTAAGGCTGAATGGTGTTTTATGGTGCCGACACCAATATATTAGACATTATCATCTTTCGTGGTGCAGGAGTATGGAACATTATGTGAAGGATTTTTTTTCTCTTATGTATTTAGCTAAATATTCATTCCGTTTCTAAGAAATATTACTGTACTGTTGATTGATCACTAATTATTGAGACTTGAAGAATGATTGTAGTAGAAAAGAGGACTTGTGGTGGGAGGTGGCACTTGTATGTCTAGAAAGCCACTACTGTAGAGAGGTGTACGCAAACAACGTCACAGGTCACAAGGGGTCTGTTGCATAGCTAATTTTACTAGGTGGTCACTGGTAACAGGCGGCTTGGTGCTATCAAATTCTTGGTCTCGCAAAAATGAATCAAAAATGACTCAAAAATTACAAAAATCACAATAATCACAAAGCCATGAAAAAATGTTGATTTAAAGCTTCTGAGTCTCACGGCTCTAACAGCTTCGCGGAGTCAAAAATTGTGGCTCAACAGCTTGCCCACACACCAGTGTCACCAGCCGGAGAAGCGTCAAAGGTCACAATGCCCTGGTCGCTAATTTCGAAGCAAACTTTGAGGTCACACTCCGGTGGCCATCACTTGTATATGCCTCTCTACAGTAATACTGTAAATATGTATATTTGGTGACTCAATAAACCCTTACTATCTTTATATTGTGATCCTAGATTGGGCAATACATAATAGAGGTCAAGCATTAGTGTAGCCATATGTTGGATCATGAAGCCATGTATATCAATAAGTGACAATCTGATATGGTTTTCATTCTTTCCGTAACACAGACAATATCAAGCCATTCAATCCACAAATAAACTCCATCCTTTTTGGAAACGGTGTGAGGACGGTACTTGGTTTTAATACCCTAGGTTTACCGGGTCAGTCGTTAGACCGGGATCGCCTAGTCGGTTCGGGGGCGGGGATGCGAATCAGGAGGTTGTTGTTTTAACCTTGGGTAGGTTAATAGAGATAACTAGACGGAAAACGAGATACTTTGTAACAATCACTAGACGCGAAACTGAATTCTTGATTTATACTGTGACTTCTTTCACAGTAAATCAAACTGGCAGAACTTCCCCCTATTTGAGGAATTTCTGATTCAAACTGACAAGGGTTCGCACTCAAATTTCCTTAGTCAAATACTCTTTTATTTGATCTAGGCTGAGATGATGGGAACGTTTCAGATGTGAAGCAGTAGACAAGAACTGGGGACTAGATTTCAAGTGGGGTAAAAATCGGATCTCTCTTTCTCTAGTCAAACTGAAGCCCTTATATACCCTAGCAAATATTCCTTTATGTCCTAATTATTCCTGCTTTCTGATTGGTAGCTAAATTTTACCTTTGACTCCTAGCTTCTGATTGGTAGACAGAAATAACTTCCTTTCTGGCATCTTGTTGGCACCGCTTGATTGGTGGACCAAAATAGCTTTCATTCTGGGCTCCTGTTGGCATCGCCTGATTGGTTGACCGAAATATCTTACTCTCTGGACTCTTGTTGGCATTACGTGATTGGCTGACCCTACTTGCTTCTATTGTGGAATGGACGAATGTTGGGTAGGGATCATTTGTACAGGGCCTGGATGCGCAAATGCTGATCTGCTTCACATGTGTCTGTATACGGCCCAGATGCGCAGATGTTGAAATGCTTCTTTGGTGCAATTGGTTGGCTCTAGTGACTATTTGTTGCGTTGTTCATGCGTTGATTTGGATTACGAACAGATTTAGCCTGGTACACCATAGTAATGTTGGTTTCATAGAGTTTTGAAGAATGTAGCTGGTGGCTGATTTTATGATCGGGAACTGAGTAAGGTGAATGGAAGCCCTAGTGGCTGATCCGGAGTTGGCCGGCGGACCTATAGTAGGTCGGGTGGTGTGCCTGCCATATTCACTCTTCTCGGTTTTCTCTTTTCCTCAAGCTTCCAACTTTCTGCCCTGCTTTTTTCTGACCGTCTATTTGCTTTTAACCATTACCGAGGTATGTCTGCGGCTGTCTGTTTGATTCTCTTCATCTTATACCAATTTTGCTTGAACAGCATATCAAATTATGGCATCCCGTGTGATCCTCGAGTCTGGTCCAGACAATGATGCTGTTCCCGAGCGGTGCATGAATTTCTGCATGCTGTAGTCCTTCTCTTGATGGCAACTCATTTTCCCATTCTAGCTCCATCCACTCAATATCCGCCTTACCATCCCCTATTCTTCCTTCCTCTCCCATTACCGATTACTTTCTGCTTCCTGGTCATGAAACGGGCACTTTGACCGGTGGCTACCTTCCTTATGACAAGTCCTATTTCTATGTGGATTCCGGCGACCTGGGCAACCATACCTCGTTCCTATTGTGTCCAATCGCCTTGAAGGTTGTGCTTGGTGACCCCATTATATTCCACGAGGATTATGCGGAGTATGATTCATGCTTCATGGACCGTTTTTCTGGCATTTGGCATTCCCTTATTCTCCTCATCCCTTATCGCGTAGGGGTACCTGTTCTCCCTACCTGGTCCGCTTCTCATTGCCACAATTGGTTCCGTGGATTTCTGTCACTTGCCGACCTGGATCTTCCCATTATTGCGGGAGTTCATACTCATGTTACTGTGATCGACTGCCTCGAGGAGAATCCTGATGCGTACGGCTATTTTCCTTATGTTTTTCAGGTGCTGTATTCTGACTAATATGACTGTCTTACTAGCCCGACCTGGGTGGTCTGCACACCTGAATGCTTTGATGTTACGGGTGGATCTAATTTTCTTCGCGAAGAGTTTATTTTGGCTCCAGTTCGATGGGTAAATGACCAGGCTCCATGGCGCCGGAGGTACTGGTTAAACATTTAGGGGAGGACTTTTGGATTGTGCATTTCCTTCGATAGTTATCCCTACTGTTTGTGAGCCCCTCCGTATTCTTTGTAATTATATCAGCTCGTAGTTTCAGGATGTGGATTAGTCGGCCCTATTAATTCTGGGAGTAGTCATGCTGCGGATGCTGTAATTGTCTTCAGACCTTTGATTACCGGCTTCATTACTCCATTCTTGGACTTATTAAGGGTCTTGCCTTGCCAAAGGTTTGTGGACCCGAAACAATGGGTTGGATGGTACCGTACTGCTGGTTCTGTGTGGTTTCCGATAGTCTGCTATGCTTTCCTGATTTATTAGCTGTAATAGGAAATTGCCCCTATCTTGAGTTCAGCTGGGGGTGTCTCCACTGTGTTGGTACTGGAATGAGTCAAGTCCGCCCCCATGGTTTGGTACAGCCATGTGCATCTATTTTTTTTTTTTTAGGGTATTAGGCACGATGCCATTCATTTTCCAGATGCCACCGTTTGAGAGGTTCTTTGTTATACCTTCTTTTGATAAGCTCATATTCTAACCTGTCATGTGACCGACTGGTAATATTATGTTCCCCACTTTGAATGATCGTTCTTCTACCATGTTCTCAACATGAAACCTTTTCATGGTGTGACAACGGTAGGTGACTATTGGCGGAAGGTCACTCACTTGCTAGCATTGCACAACCGGAGACCAGTGGCCCCACAGACGGCAAGTTATTTCAGATATAAAGCACTATATGCTCTGGGAGCCTTTTTTTAGTGTGTGCCCTAAAGGGGCATTACATTTTGAGAGTGATGCCTTGGGGCACCGAATAGAATAATCCATTATACAAGTACTGTAATATGGGGGGGGGTCTCAATGTACTGGAGAGTCAGGGTTAACTATTTTGCATATATATCAGTCTGTCATGGTATTCAGCAATAATATTGCTGCTACAGCTAATGGTTTATTACCAGTCAAAATAGAATATTATTCAAAGGTAGATCCACTACAATTAGATATTTGAGTACCAATGAAACAGAGCTAAGAAAGAGAGAGGTTCATAATAGAGGCAAAACTGAAAGAAAAAGGCACAGACTATAAAGCGACATTTGGTACAATAGGAGACCCAAGTCGATAAGGGATAATAAGATTCAGGGCATAGTGATAGATGTGGTAACCAATAGCGACATCGAGTGTTGCACCATAGATAGCGTTGTCTATTTGATATAGATGCAGATGATTGACAGTCACAAAAAATCCACATGGGCTGAGGATAAATACTGACTGTTTGCTAACATCGCCTCCATCGACAAAGAAAGTAAGACATTCTTCTGGCATGAAATCACCTTCAATAATAGTAGGTGTTTCAAAGGGACCAGAATGAGGATATTGTGAGGAAGACATCCAGTGAGATGAAGTGATATGTTGTTGCAAGATTATGTGAAATGACGGTGAGCGAATCATAAGGTCCGCAATATAAGGGCTTGTATTCAGAAACGATGTGTTAATAAAAAAAATCACAGAAGATATATCAGAACATACCTGGTGGTCACATCCTTATAAAAAGGCACCTGCATGTTACCATCTTCCTGAATTCCACTTTCATAATCCTCTATCTTCACATTATGGATCAATGAAAGAGGTTCTCTCAAAGTATCCATGCTAAACCTGATATCATTAGTATCAATCATTGTTGAATCAATCTTAAACTGTGATTCTGAAATGACTGACTTGATACCAAGATTGTAACTTGACTATGAAAGGGTTGAGTACTGGACGATAAAGAAACAGTGACAAAGTAAAAGCAAGGGTTTGTGGGAGAAATGTAAAGATGCTGACAAACGTAAAGCTATGCATCACTAAAATTGATACAATCAGATGACCACGGCCTATCTTTGTTTCAGTGCCTGATGCTTCCATTTACGTTCCTTGGCCCTTAACCGCAACATTTCAGGTACACATTATAACACAGTACAAGTTTCACACGCACTTTAAAACTGCACCGTTTTATTTAGCCAAAACCATCGAATGAAACTGAAGCAAGGACATGATACAAAGCAAGACACTTCAGATGCCAGATTTAAGCATGGATGCAGATCTTTGAATTCTGTCAAGATTCAAAATGTAGACAGTGGCACTATTTCAACAGAAGGGTTTCTTAGATTTTGGGTCACATTACATTATATACTTTTTTTTTCTCTATCAAAACTTACAAGTGAGTATCACTCACTCCACCAAGATTAAATACTCAAATAGATGTAAGTAAAGAGGGTTATAGAAATTTGAATGACAATTCAATACTATACTACCAATGACGAAAATGGTCTATCAAAATATCACTGACAAATTTGATTGAAATGAGAAGAGCAATACCGTAAAAGAACCAGCATGCAGCTTCTAGATTAACCATGTAGAATCGTGAACAAGGTTATCAGCATACAGGCTACCATAAATAGGAATCTCCCTTGACTTCAATTAGCATAGGGATGACAGCAATGTACATGCATGGCTAAGCATATATGTGCTGCACTACAATAATTTCCAAAGACACCATGATGCTCTCTTTCATTTGCAATAACTCATAAATTTCTTTTCCCAAAATTCACAAAATTCTACTGAAAATTTGTAGACCTACCTGCAGTTACATTTTGACAATTCGTTTTGCACAAAACATTCAGTGTGTTCCTACAATGGTACATGTAAACAGGCTATGCACTCATACATTCTGTGATGGAAATTACCACCCAGATTAGTCAGAGGCCACAAACAATAATACCACTGCCTACCATATCTTCCTACATGCGGGCCTGGCAAATGGCAAATAAAGTTCTCATGTCACCAAGTCCCGCACAATTAAAGTCACAACTGAGTCTTACGATGTGTTTGTATTGTCCGTAGAATGTGTAAATGTGCCAGTGTCAAACATTAATTTGACGGAAGAAGCTTATGACCTACATCTTTGCGTAATGACCTGACAAACACCATTACATCTGGGAAGATGTCATGTGATCAATCGAAAACAATGACATGTGTAGCTCAGGTTTCGGGGGCCCCAAACCTTTGCATGGAACAGTCTCCATATAATTGGTTATAGAATTGAAGGCCACATTATTTGATCACTCCCTGAAAATACATAATTGATAGTGCATAAGTAGTAATGGTACAGATCTTCATATAGATCGATCACATCTGAATCACCATGTGGTAGGTTATGGCAGATCATTGAAAGGAGATGAGCTACTTATGCAAACTGAATGCCACACCAAGCATGGCTATGAATTGGTTATATAACCGCTTGGCAGTTCTGAAAAGTGCGTTTACATTTTCCCAAATCATTTTTGCTTTCACAACGCTATGAACACATTTCCAGTATGATTCTGCACCTGATTTACATCAATCATACTGATGATATCTTTCCAGAATGGCACAAGATTGTTTTATTGGGATGTAAACGGTACAATAAAATTTGGAACAGTGCAGAGCACTGCTCGGATGTCCGATGTCAGATTAATCTGATGTTCAATGCCACATTATACACTGATGCCAGAGAATCACAGGGCACTCAAGTTGTCAACATAAAGCTGGATGATGGAACTCCTGTTTCGTTGCCGTGAGTGATCATGTTATGTTGTAACTGCTATTATCAATTCAATTTATGTCACAGGGTTTCCAGTGTTTCGAAAGTTTCATGATTCAAGTTCGAGAAAACCCCACTTATCGCTGGCATCGATGTCAATGGGAAAAGGGCCACAGTAATTTCCATGGACCTGTTATATCACATGCTTGAAAATGTAGTGTCACTTTGGATTAAATCCGTCATACGCCATCCTCATCAATAAAACGGTACTGTCACAATTAAGTTCTATAGAATGACCTTTCTCACATAGAACATTCGAAGTTCAATGATTTTAGTTCACCTGATAGATATGACACAATCAGAATCAGAGGAAAGTATATGCAATCTGCAATCATCACAGAGTTAGCCAAATAATTTATGGTCAGGCTAGTGGCGTGATAAATGCATTTACACTTCTCTGGTTTTATTTTATATGAAAAACTGATGCTATTACCTACCAATGGCAACTGTACGCATCAGTAAAATATGGAATTGCTTAGCAGATGCTTGAGCCGCTTCTTAAAGAGGATGTCTTGAGAGCCATCTTTAGCGACATTTTTATTGCATATTTGGCTCTGCCCCATTTAGATGAGAATCTTATGTGGTGTGTAAGTGCTCGGCATACCAGAAGGGGTGATTGCACAGGATTACTGAACCAATCATTTGCAGGGGGACAAGTGGCGAAAAGGTTGCAGGGACAAGTGATCAGACCAGCACAAAAGGGCTGGCCAGCGACCACATTAGTCAAGCAGCCCAAAGACATTGTGATGCCCCATTTGTCCAGAATCAGGGTTGAGTTCCAAGGATTGCCAGTCCAAGGCTGAGTCACAGACATCAAAGAGAGTGATGTCAATGGTGTCAAAAACGGGAAGTGAAAGTTGATGGTGGCTCGTAAAGCCAATAATGGTGAATGGTTCAAAGTTTGAATCGAAGTCGGAAACAGCAGGTGAACTGAGACGATATAGAATAATAAGATGAAGAGTATAACGAGATGTGTCATTGCCCACATAGACCTTGAAGCTTGTGTCATAAACAGCCTAATCTGTGTGATATGAGTGCAGATAATCGACTCTGACCAGCAAGAAATACAGACCAAGAATAAATGATGACTGCATGTTGACGTTGTCACCACGAACAAAGAAGGAAGTATGATTCTCAGGCATAAAGTCGCCATCAATGGATTCAGGTGGTTTTGAATCGATCAAGTCAGCGCACATTAGAAAATCCAACATGTTGGGGCTGATATCCATAAAAGTGTGAGTTATTGAATTAATTACAGCGATCAAGGCGTATATGAGAATGTTAGGCTTATTCTTATAAGAACAAGGCTCCACATTCAAACCATTAGTGGTCACACTAACAGGTGTTTCACACAGTGGCAGAGCAACTGGAAAATCAGCTATGTATGTCTACGAGAGGTAATTTCAATCAAAGGCCTAAGTGCAAAATTATATAATTACTGACCAGTATGATGACAGAGTACGAGTGAACAGAGGATAGAAGAGCCTGTAGAGGCCAGTCTGAAAGACGGAACACAATGCATTGCTTAGAAGTAGAAAAAGACACCGAGAAACGTCAAATTAAGCAGGCACACACTCGGCAGAATTTTATGGCAACTGTCTAACTCTGTGACAATGCACAATGCTTCTATTTACGTTCCTCCGCCCTTGACCAGCGGCTGGAACATTCCATTAGAAGATACCTATGGCATACCCTTCACAATTAACTCAGAGACCCAAAACTGCGATAGCACCGGAAAGCAGAGAAAAATCATACAGGTAAGCATTTCAAGCAATATTATATCAGCATTATTTGTTAAACGTAGAGTGACTGAGCCATCTTGAATCAGAGATGTACAGTTCTATATTCTACATCTCTAGCGATCGATAAGTCAGGGTCACTTGACAAGGCCTTTCAATTTCTATTACGTTCCATTCTGTCTTGAAGCTTCTCACACTGGTTCTCACATTCAGGGTACACGAAAAGGCAAATTGTGACCATCAGAGCATAACCTAACCGCATAAAGCAATGTCATATCAGCCACCACGGAGTGGAAAAAAGAAGATCTGTGCCACCAGATAGAGTGATCTTGACAAGTATAATGCCATAAAAGTGACCTTCTATACATCACCAAGTTAGAGATCCACAAGTAGCGATGAAGCAGCTAATCTTACCAGCCACTGGGTAATTGGCGATCATAATATGGCATGTGCATGCTTAATCAAGAATACCCTGCACTCAAATCGGTAGGCTTAGAGCGATTGTTACAGTAAATAAAGCCACTCTTATATATGGGTCTCTTACCACACCGGATTTTGGACATCACCGCCATGCCCACTCATGCCTATCCCATCTCTCGTCCCATCTTCCCAGAAATCCCTATCAAGCCACTGAAGATTGGTGTCACAGCCTCCAATCAAGTCATATCAATTCCCTTCTCTCACAACATACAACGGATAGCTGCAACGGTCCACATAAACGGGCGATGCACCCATCCATTTTGCAATGGAAGCTATTACCCAGATGGATCTACCGCAACAGCAAACGATCCTGCTTTCTATCGTGTATTTCTGCATGCAGGTCTCAGCAACAGATCCCCATACCCTGACGAATCACCGACCCTGACAATCTTTCTCCGCCGACTCCTCCGAGTTATGGTGTCAGTTTGCGATACATATTTTCCACGCACCAGAACAAGCGAACATCACCACGTATACTTGGAATTTGATGGTCTTATGCGATATTATGAAGCCGAAGAACGGACCGGTGGATGGGTATTCCTATGGGCGCGAGAAGTAAACATGTCATCCATCACGAAGGTCATCGCGGTCAAAGAGGAAGACTTCCCGAGTGGCTCCGACGACCTGAGGCGTTGGTGGCATAACAAATGTATTTTATTTCGCGACAATCAGAAATGTCTATCTGTGCTAACCAAATATCCTTACAGTGAAACGTTGCACTTTATGGTGCGATCATGACTTGTGAGGAGTAAAAGCTGTTGAAAAAAGCCTTTGACATTGTCAGAGATGACGAATCCCATGAATCGAAATGCCAGACGCAGTATGTGGCAAGGTCGGGTTATATATCTTGTATATTTTGGCAGTGGATATAACATGTACATTCCATAGCTGTATCATTCTGAATGTGAAGACATTGTTGCTTCGTAGAACTTTGGTGGCTGATCAAAATATCAGGTATACAGTGGCCGCAAAATCAATGCAGCTCTTTGCATATCAGAAGCGGGAGTGCAAATGACTTTGCAAGGCTGATGGAAGAGTCAGTGTTGCCACCCAAAGCACTTAGGAACCTGCTATATGCGGACGGGAGGATGTAAATAAGGGGGTAGGTCGACGATGTCAGAGCTAGACCCTGGTAAGGTGCTGAC
This sequence comes from Athelia sp. TMB, assembly GCA_014898675.1. Lineage (NCBI taxonomy): Eukaryota > Fungi > Basidiomycota > Agaricomycetes > Atheliales > Atheliaceae > Athelia > Athelia sp. TMB. The sequence goes on from JACXVL010000016.1 coordinate 65,773, forward strand.
ACATTCGATCCCAGAGGCCATCTAGACATGCACTTCCGACGAAACCGTAAGGTCGGTATTGAGGTATGTTCTCATAACATCTTTGCTTTCAACCTGCCTTCTGATAAGATATACTCAGGACTGGAGTCATGACATGTACACTGACGTCAAAAGCAAAGGCGTAGAGGGACATCAACCCATGAACGCCAAGGCCGCCGCTGCCGGATGCCGAACTCCGCGCTGAGTGTCAGAAGGGCTGCGTCTCACTGTGCCTGGTCTGGACTTCTTTTTCGCTTTACCTCCAGTGCACGGGATGATCACAAATATTTACTTTTTCGTCCTTCTGTTCAGGTGCCTCCTTGGATGAAACTTCCCGCCTTCTACCTGCTGGACACTATCTCCAAGAATGTATTCGACCACTCCGCAAGACAATTCACACCGATAGTCTCCCAACTTTTCCTCGACTCCTATCGTGAAGTCGATCACAGCACTCACAGCAAGATAGAAGAAATGCATGTCACTTGGCGGAACAACAGCGGTAATGGCAAAGGGCTCTTTGGTGTAGTTTTTCAGGTGGCTATTGAACGTGGTGTCTGGGGCGGAGGCCCTACGCAATTGAACGTAAGCTCTTGGTTATAATTGTTGGATCACTTCCACTCATTACATCTACAGCAATCGATAGGCTTTCATCAAGAACCCGGCCATATGTTCAAGAATTCATTCTAGGATAGAAGGAACGCACTCCTTGGTCCAAACCTTACAATGAGCAAGCGCAAAATAATATCGGGGTCTTACACACAGTATGTTACAACATCATTCATTCACATTAAACGCTCACTTCGAAACCTTGCAGTTGCGTGGCTTGACCAAAGCTGTTGTTCCTCAGAACGAGCTACAACAAATTCTGACGCAGATGCGATTTTGGCGCAAAAGATGACGCAGATGAGTACATCTATTACAAAGTAACTACACCCTTCTCTGATACAGGGTTGTTCTTACATTTGGCCTGTCAGGACTCGGCCGAATACAATTTATCTTCTATATGATTGATTATCAATGCAATGCAAACAATATTGTATTCGTTTCGCATATGGCACAGATGACAATAAGAACATGCAGGACCATTTGGGCATGCAATTCCGACAGAACCACAACGCAATCCAAATATCGGTATCGGTCACAGTCGCTTTACGCAGCATCCAACATGCGCAAAAAAGGGAGAAAATTGAGAAACAAAAGAAAGGGGAAAGGGTCAAATTGGGATGGGAACATACATTAGCATCAGCGATATAATCCGCATGATACATTACGACTTTGATGTCCGCTAGCTTGCCGACCATGGTCCTTGAGCAGCCTGATGACATGAATGAGAATATCCACATGTATATCATCTTTTGTTTGAGTGGACGCAGTATGTCGCTCTGTGAAGATTATTATAAAACCCGCTAATAAACTCAGCCATATGATGCGCACCTTGCATGCCGACTGGCACATCTGGAGCACCATTGCGCTCTCGAACACCCACCCAACGTAATGCCTCGCTCTGTTTGTCTACCTCTTATGCCAGTGTCTCCGCTCTAGTCTCATCGGATTTTGTGAATTTGGGTATTCGAGGATGAAGCGGACTGAAGATTGTACAGAGAACAGCGACATTGCTTATTGCTCAGTCTACGAACTATAGCAAGTCATGTCATACGTTGGCAAGTTGAGCCTAGTATTGTCGAGACAAAACGTCTGAAACACGAAGACAATGGGTTCAGACTGAGTCTCAATGAGTATTTCGAAAGGCCTTTTCTTGCTGTACAATGGTTGCAAAGAAAGGCAGTCGGATCAAGCGCCAAATAAACTAGGGCGCTATATAGCGACCGATTTTGAACGATTTTCATGGCGCTGTCCTGCGGCCATTCACCACCAGTCTTACAATCTTGTCATTGATACTGAGACACGAGGTACCCAGTTACACCCTAGTCTTCCGTATTCATCCCAAAAATAACTAAGACAGTTGTTCCTTCCTTTTGGTAAGATTTAAGAGGCGCCCTCCGACCGTACCTCAATTTTGCACGTGGAAATCGCGTGCGTTTCGCGTGCGTCTCACTTTGGCCTCACATGACCTCCGCTGGCGCGGCGCAAACCTCTTACTATCGCAAGTTTACAGGTCCGTATGCGCCTGTAGCACTAGACTAACTACACCTGATTGGACCAGGAAACCGGGTGGAATATATCGATTACGCGTCCATAAGGCATCGGGCTGACGAAACGCAACGCGCAAGCTATGCCATGGAGTTTCGGATAATCAATTACGTGTACCAATGACTTCACATTGTATTGCTTGGTATATAATGCGACTCGTTCGTATGTGGGCCACCCTTGCAACACTGCTCTTCTCTGCAAATCCGATTGGCTGCACGCTCATCGAAACCAGAAGCTGACGTATTCCGATTGACAGCCATCCTAACAATGCTCGATGAGTGCTACATTAATCAGTTGCCAACAGAGGTGCTCACTATGATTCTGCTTATTCGATGTCCTACAATCCATACAGCCCTCGTGTGCAAATGGTGGTACTTGATAGTACGACCAACTCTATTCTCACGAACGAGCTTCCTTATTTCACACCGCGGACGCGGTTTGTCTTTTCTACGTCGCATCACGGAACCATCGATCCCCTCGCTTCCTCAAACCGCGTTTGCGAATGTCTTATCCCACATAAGGATCAGCCTACCTCCAACCCGACGAGGCACACGATGGATCACTCTTTGGACACAATTTGAAGCGACGCTACCACACATGGTCCGGCTTAAAGAAATCACATTCTATTTTCGCCACAAACATCAGCCGATGGAAACCATCCTACCACTTGTTTCGCGCTTTTCTCGGACAGTACTGAGAATAAAGCTGGCCCCCGTTTCAAGCGAAACCTATGATGAGGTAAGAAAAACATTATGTATGATTCTGTCAAAGGCTAACCCATCGCTAGTACGCGTCGTTATCTAGTCGGCCACTGGATCCTCTGGACTACAAAGATTCTCGCCTTCCGTGGAACAATGTCAAATGGCCCGAACAACTGGCATCTCTAGGCCCAGTCGAGGAGTTTGTTCTGGTGTCTAACGTGCCAGCTGTCTGGCCACCGGTGCCAAGAGAGGAGCGAAGAGTGTTGCGCAAGTGGACATCGCGTGCGGCTTCGACCAGCTGTAATCTGAAATCAATCAGGATTCTATTCCTCGACGACCAAATAACATACACTATGCCAAGATGGTGGCTGGCGTTGGACAGGTATATCACATTGTTGACGAGGGAACCGCTACCGCCATGTTTGGAAGGAAAGGACCTGTATATGATGAGGAATATTGGGGAAATAATTTCTGAAGAAGAGCTGTGTTGGTTGAAAACACGAGTTGGATGGAGCTGCGATCCGAGGGACTTTGATTAGCCAAGTTCGAGGTGTGAAATTTAAGCCAGCAATTTCACACGTACTTTGATCATCAATGATGATTGAGATGCGCGGTCCAGTAGAAGATACGTCGTGCAGAATGAATCGGAGGCTAGATTGAAATGGAAACTCCCGGTAAAACTCGCACTGGATGCCTGAGAACATAAAATGATGTAGTTGAGAGGATACGCCAGAGGCTTCCTACTTATGCATTGAGCGTCTTGTATACAAAGGCTTGCCAGTTTGACTGTCACATAGCGCTAACATCGTAAGCTAAGCCTGCATTGTAGGTGCACACCTTATTAGCGCCCATGTACGGCTACCCGCGAGCCTCTCCCTCCACCCCAGCCATTGTGCCTAACGCGCCCTGATAGCGCGTATGTCCAGTGCGCCGTTTCCGCTCGGTGGAATCCGCGTGCAACTCAATCTACGGGCCCATCCCTCCAACCCTGCAAAGGCAGTAGCAGCCCGCGTGCATTCGATTACTCGGTCGTATGTCTGTGATGTAGTGTCAGCCATGGTTCACTCTTTGATACTAGACAGTGAATACCCACGTGTCGCTTGGCGCATCCAAAGGCGATTTATGAGAATGCACGTCCTCGCGTGCGCTCATACTTCGTCACTCTCTTCAGTGTCCTAGCTTACTCAAGTTAGCCTCTACATTCAACCATCACTGTTTGCGCGGGCTCACAGAATCAACTAAATCTGATAACAGCAGTGCATACACACGCGCCGACATGCATTACGGGTCAACGAGGTGATCGAAGGGAAAGGACCTGTTACGCCATCAGCCATTTTTTTCTCATACCATGTCTTGATGACATGCGAGAGAAACGAAGAAGGAGCGCACCGGAGAATATGATTTAGATAACCATATGTGGTGTTTGTGAGTGGATAGAGAAGAAGAACAATGCAAAATGTTCCGAGGCTGAGCGCTGAGTGCTAAACTCCAAAGGGTCCGAGCTCAAGATATCGCGGAAGGTTTCGGAATCAGGGAAAATTCCGTCCTTGAAGCCTCACGTTTGGTCACCCACCCGCCTTTTCTCATTGCGCTTTCTCTTTACCCGACTCATAGTAAAAACAAACACGGCGTCCATATTCGCAGCAGACCATTACATGAACGATGCAGACATGTTTACGCCGGTGCTAAAACTGGTAGCACCTTCCTCATAACAGGACAAACCGATCGAGTGCGCCCACTCTTTTTGCAAATGTGATACGGATTTATTAACACAGGCACCTGGCGTGTAGAGATCCCTGCACGTATTCCTCGGGAACACGACTACCGCAGACAACAGCATACCCGGAACGATAGCTGTTGTGCCTTCCATTCAATCCGCGCTGCGAATGGAGCAACGGGTGATGCATCGCGTGGAAGCACATTGATAGATATTGAGAGATGACTTTTGGGTGAGCAGCGTACTGTAAGCACACTGTCCTCCACTGTTCACCGCTGACTTTCACGTCAGACGAACAAAACCGTCGTCGGCGCAGCTCTTGTAGCTTTTCCAGGAGCTCACGCTATGTTTTGGCAATTTGATGGAACTGCAACAGCAATAATATCGGCCGATTCAGCCGGCCACTCTCACAATGCTGCTGGACGGGATGAGGTCCAGTTCAAGCTCAAGATCCAAATGGCTGGAGAAACCGTGTGTCGCAAACGGACCTTCTCACTCTTATATCTTTTCTTATTACCCCTGGTGTCCTTGATTGACGATATTTTGGACTGTCTGACATTTCTTACTTCTGGCATTGACTTACACATCCATTTCGATCGCATGATTGCTTAACGCTTTGCTTCATGATCTTAAAATTACTCAGACCCTTATATTTAGCTCGATTACTGCCTTTGTGTTCGTAGCACGCTATTTTTATTGGATACAGATTGGTACTTTTCCGGCACTTGACACCCCAAGCGTTAACAGCTTTCTAGTGGTCACCACCGGCTTTTGTTGACATCTATAAGAAGTCAACATAAAATTTCGAAATATAGCATACATTACACATATATTGTTTTAATCGTCAGCCCCAACATTTGTCGATACATCAGACTGAATATCATCGTCTACCAAACGCATGCAATGGCCGTCCCAATCCAATGAACCAACCGCACTTCCCAAGTAGTTAATGTGAGCTGGGTTAGCAACATCACAGTCCCTGATCATGAGTAATGGTAAGCTCCCCATCACGCTACTCCTCTGAACCAAAGCGTCAAACAACCTGCTAATCCGAAAGTCGGTTAAATTGATCGCACGAAAAGACAGCGTATGGAGAGTCGGAAACAAAAACGCTGAACGCTGTTCACCCACGGTCCGAGCGCGATTCCTTGGGGTAAGCAGGGGGATCAACGAGGAAGCTGTTTCGTTCTCGACATGGAGGTATCGAAGTCGAAAACAAACGCGTGAAACATCCACCCAAATCTCTTCCGACAAAGCTCCTACATCATCCAATGTCAGGAACAAAGTATGCTCTCCAAGCAGATGATGGACTACGGCCATAGCTGATTCTGCGAGGGACCGAATCTGCCATACATCCCACGACAGATCGAAAGTAAAATCCACATCGCCTATGGCAATCGGTACAGACGCCTCAGCAGATTGCCGTCGACCACGGACGATCACATGTTCATCGGCAACCTTTGACACAAACAATGACGCCAATGAAGTATCACAGCCAGAGATGCTAGATCCATAAAAGACGAGATCGGCAATGTCATCATCTTCTTCACCAACGTGAACAACTCGCAAAATAACAGTGGCATGGTGACGAACGCAGAGCTGATTGACAAGGAATGCGACGTTGGGAAGTTCGTCACAAACCTCCAAGCGAAGCAGATGAGGCAATGACACCGACAGTGGGATAATCTCGACGCTCCAGTCGTTAAGGGGGAGGCAATGGTGAAGGATGAGAGTCCGGACCATTTTCAGCGCCCCCAACACGCCTACAAAAGCCTGTAAAGAAGGCCTATTTTGGCATGGCGCCGACTCTAGGAACTTGATTCTAAGGTCCACCAGTCGATGGAAGTCAAACACACTCCAATCGACACAGCATCCTCGCAACCTAAGCCGCCTCAAACGAATACGATCTGTCCCAAGAATGTCATTTGGTAACACGAATCGTCCAGTGGCGTTGAAGACCACTTTCAAAATGAGGGTTTCAGCGTTAGGAGCGGGAGATCTAAGCGCTTCAACAACTTCGACCATATGCGCCTCCGTATTAGCGAACACAGAAACGTGTTGCAAGCGATGACCTTGAGTGAGGATGCTGGTGATGATAGGAAGTGAAATAGAATGGAGCCTGTTCTGTGGCACCATGACGGCCAGTGGATGGATCCCGCTCCGCTTGAGCTGTTCTAAAGCCCATTTGAATTGGCCAAAGTGTATATGAGACCAGATTGCAGGTATGCTAAGAGCGAGGAGCCGCCAATAATGACAGACCTGGGACACTGGATTCGGAGCCGCATCTAAAGCCCACGACCGTGAGGAAGCGGTATACAAAAAGATATCGCGAAGCAGCTCTGGTGGGAGTCGACCAGAAACCACAAGTAAGTTCCGCAAAGTCCTGAGTTGCCGACGCTTAATAGCGTTTTCCTTCTCGCGCATATCGATTTTGACAATCTCCCGGTCGATATCATCCGCACTGTAAGATCGAGGAGATTGAAAGTTGGACGACATTATCTGGAAACAAGTTAGGCTCCAAAGTCAGCCGTTGAAGATTATGGTCAACTCACAGACATTGAAGATTTCTAAAACGTTGGAAACCACGCAGTGAACTAGCAGCAAGATGTTTTGGAAGTCACAAAAGATATCAGTGACTCGCAGACCGGTCGAGAGACGTGTTATAAGGCGGTCATGTTCATGAATAAAACAGGTAATTGAACCACTGACCTACGAAAACAGACCAAGTTCTGACCGTCATGACTGTGTTGGAACGGGTCGCCAACAGACACCTGCGTAACCGAAACGACAGCTAACTCGGACTTTCAAACTGCCAAGGTACGCCAGGTACAATGCACTCGTACTTATTGCATCCGTCCGCGCGTTCCTGAAACTTACGTAATGGTCGTTCCTAGAATTCCAAACCACATCATCCCCTCTGTTCCTAGGATTTCCCAATGACAAGCAAGACTACAACTCCCATATGCGAATAATATCAGACGCACCACCCGAAATCAGAACAACTACTACTTATAATGTCATCTTTCTGTCCAGTTTTCATCGCAAACGCTCATGGCCTTAAAGGTTAGTACTCTCACTATATTGCTCGGTAACGACTGACGTGTCCAGATGCAAAACCTGCGCGGATGGTCTTCAAAGAAAGCGCATGAACTTGTCACAGTCCCCACACACACTTTCCGAATCGACTGTGGAATAATGATTCCTCAGATGGACGAATTCTTTACTGCCCCATTCAGCATCCAATGTGTGGACATGACTTCACGTATGGGAACAAGGATGCGGGTCTTCTATCAACTCGCAGTTGGTTCCCCCCGCATTTCTCCTTCGACAACCGAATTACTGGTATTTGAGAAACACGGCGTCCAAATTAAAAGCATGGACAGCTGGGAGGATGGAGCAGACGACATAGATTCAATTGTCGGCCAGTGAGTGACGTTATTTGTTTTACGCTCGGATACGCATTCATTTTTGCAGATTTTTTGCATTGCCAACATTCAACTTTGGCAACAAACCATTCATGACAAACGTTTTATCTCATACTTCATTCATGGAGGTTAGTTGACAATTTTATCTTCCTTTCACGTGTCTCATAGATGATATACATATTATCACTTAGAAACGGCCTATACTAGGTTATTACTTTGGCACTGATCACCCACCTGGGACCATGGTAATCCAAGTAACCATATTCCACATACGAAACGGCAAAGACCTATTTATAGCCGTGCCGATGTTCGACGCAGTATTCGGTATTGGTACGAAGGTCAAGTCCAAGGAGATTTCCCACCACAATTGTCGTGCGGATATGAGGCTATACTATCACGGTCCTCGCAAATCTCGTTACGGATGTCTTGTTTTCCGATTGAACGGGTCAGAATTGCAGAGTCTTTACAGCCATTACGAAGAGGAAGTGGCCACTGCAATCACTACGTACGCTCAATAAGTACATATGCTTATTCAAAACATTACTAAGTCGAATTTTCAGGCACCTTCGGGAATGTGTAGGGTAATATTGATAGGTCGACATTGCTGCGGCCCTCTCCAAGAACTGCGAAATGTGAAACATATGCATACCAATTGTCGCCACACGCAGACACTAACCCGAACCGCGCAGGACGAGCACAGTACATAACTTTCCCATGTACAATACACCTGTATAAATACGAATGCCTTGCAATCGAACGATTCATCATCATGAACATGCCAACCCTTCCAGACGACACACTCCGAACTTTTGAGACTTCGAATACTTCTACCACTCACAGCCATTGTGAAATACTTCTGAAAACCACCGATAGGAGATTCGTTCTATTTCCTATACAAAATGAAGCGGTACGCAGAACAGCTATGAGTATTACTTGCTAAGACACCGAATACGCCATCAGATATGGGCCATGTACAAGAAATCCCAATCACTATTCTGGACCTCAGAAGAAATCGACCTTTCTCAGGACGAAGCAGACTGGCGCAAGCTATCAACGGACGAGCAATTCTTCATTTCGCATGTTCTCGCGTTTTTCGCAGCATCTGACGGTATCGTGAACGAAAACATTGTGGAAAGGTTTTCGCAAGAAGTTCAGCTTGCGGAAGCAAGATGTTTTTATGGATTCCAGATAATGATGGAAAACGTTCACTCCGAGACTTACTCGCTCTTAATCGACAACCTCATCAAAGATTCTGAAGAAAAACACAGGCTTTTCAATGCAATTGCAACAATCCCGTGCGTACAGAGAAAGGCGGAATGGGCCAGGCGGTGGATAGCCAATGATAAACCTTTCCCACAGCGGCTGATCGCATTCGCTGCGGTAGAGGGAATTTTCTTTTCTGGGTCGTTCGCAGCCATATACTGGCTAAAGAAACATAGAGCCGGTCTATTGGCGGGAGTCACGTTCTCAAACGAACTCATCAGTCGTGACGAAGGTCTCCACACAGATTTTGCTTGCCTTTTGTTTGGCATGCTTTCAGTCAAGCCCGATGCCTCGATTGTGCAGGCTATCATCCAGAGTGCGGTTGTGCTTGAGAAGGATTTCTTCAACAGTGAGTTCGTAACAGAAGCAGATAACGTACGAACATTGATAACATATATCAGATGCCCTACCTGTCAGTCTTATCGGCATGGATCAAGCGAAGATGTCAACCTACATCGAATTCGTAGCTGATCGCCTTTCAGTCGCGCTAGGGTACTCGATAATATACGACTCGAAAAATCCGTTCGATTTCATGGAGATGATATCATTGGAGGGGAAGACGAACTTTTTTGAACGCCGTGTATCAGAATACCGAAGAGCAAGAATTGTGGAGGGTGGAACTGACCGAAATGATAGAGTCTTGTGAGAGTTTCGTTGTCTCTCGCAAAATGACTCCCTAATTTGCTCTCACAGCACGATAAATGAGGATTTCTAATCAACCACAAGCTTACAGCTGACAAATCTCATTCAACACTTCTGAATTTTCAAGATCATATGACCTCATCCCTGTTATCATTTCGTGTATTTTTTTCATGCCTTTAAACATGTAAATGGATCTGTGTTTATTCATGTAGTCGAAGACACCGGAAAACACTCACAAGCGACTTTGTCGGCATCATGGTTCTGCGTTACGCTATCAGTGCACTGAACTACGCTGCTATGCCAGGTTATTGCTGTTCACTTGTCCTTTCGAAAGCCTTTACAGCCAACGGCAGACTGATAGTCGCCTCGCGTTTTGAAATTTTGTTTGAACCCACCTGACCTAACCAACATGTGATCCTGAATTTCCTCTCAATTCCTGGGAAGTTTCTGTAAATGTTTGACAAATAAAGGAAAGATGGCGTTAGGTGGCGAGCGCACTGACATCAGATGACGTGGGACTGAATCGAATTCAAAACGCGAGGCGACTATCAGTCTGCCGTTTGCTGTAACAGGGGGGCCGATATCGCAGCCGAACTGTTCCAGCTGCACGTGCAACTCCCAATCGCGTCACTCGAAGGAACTACAGAAAGCTAATGAGTACTGTTCAGAATTCGTCTCATTACATATGACTCTATGTCGTACCGTACTCTAACTTCCGTGCTGCTACATGGCAGCGGTTTTTCCAACAAGATGGGCATGTACGACTGGAAAGCCAGACTGCCTATAGAGACTGATACAGAAGATCACTCGCGAGTAAAGCAGGACCCATATATCGAGCATGGTATCAAAGTCCCATTATTCTGCAGGGTCTATAGCCGTCTTCCCAAAACTCTTCGTGCCCGTAAGTGACTACGGAACTACGATCACGACCCTGCAATTCGGGAACACGATGATTGTCTCGTACTCGGGGTCCTGCCAAAGTGTGTGGCGACTGTTGTTCAGGAAGGACGTGTGCATCAAGACCGCAGCGCTGAAATGCCATTGACGGCCTTCGACTTCAGCTGTGCCCCCGTGTGACGAGCCAGCGCGGTTCTTTCTTTTCTCGGGTTCAGCGCCGCAGATCCGGAGAGTAATGGTGAGGGTACTCGACTTTCTGACAGTTTACGCTGCCAGTCCTCCTTTCCTGGAAAAATCACTGACTGTATGGTGTGAGAATGCGAAACACAGGACATGACGCTAGAACAAACCTCACAACGACAAGGTTTTGCACCTAACATGTACGCCTCCATGCCCACAATGAACTTCCTGTCTTCATGTCCTACAGATATCATCAGGGACAGTGGGCACACAGAAAACCAATCAAATACGCACCTTCATCATCGGATGGGCCAGGATACGCTTGGCAGTCATACGGCGAGTTATGCACCTCGGCGTCCTTCAAGCTCGCGATAGTCTCTTAAAAGCCTGCAATCGCAACGTTGTCACCCCGCTCGATGCATTTCAGTCGACAGCCCGTAGCTAGAGAGAAGATAGGTATGAACGGCACTAGACTGACAGAACATGAGCTTACCGGAAGAAAAGGTCTTCAAGGTGATCAGATAACGGATATCAGGGGGCATGTCCAAACACGTCCCCTGTCTGTTACTAACATTTGCGCGAGCGCCTTGTGCCGGTCGCGGTCGTATTGATGTCAGCAAACATAAAAAAAGGGTTCGAGACTTACGATGGGCATTCTGGTTGCTGACAGCACTCCACTAGAGAAAGGAAAACTGGTCGGTTTTCGTACTATGTTCACAATACCACCACACTGTTATACACGCGGATGTCGGGGTTCAACACTCGAGAGTACGTGCCATCTTGCCAACCCCGATAATCAGATTTCTATGCGTTGCCAAACCCTAAGCTAATGACATACGTACCATTGTATGAATTTCAGGTTTCGGGTTATTTTGTAAATGGGCGAGGTGACATCCTCATCGCTCCTCAAAGGCCGAGGTTTCATGCTTGTTGACGACTACCGCATTCAAGTACAGGCCGACACTGAGAAATGGAAGGTTATATAGAAAGAAATTGCCATGGTATCACTCTTACAGTTATGGCATGCCCTGTTGTTCTTCCCTATCAAATGGGTCAAGATATAACTTATCAAATCGCGACTGGACCTCAGGGTCCACGCATTCGGTCTTAGAGCATTGAGAGCAATTCCTGCTTGTATAGTGTCACTATAACCGTATATCCGTTGCTGTGACAGTCAGTATAAACCTGACATAGCTTCACGATAAAAAAGTACCTTGCAAGCCAAGGAATATATCAATTACTCTTGAACCCCAAAACATTCACCAACACCCTTCTACTTCACCAGAATGACCGTTCTCTAAGTCCAGCTATCCTCTTGCACTGCGCACATTCTTCCTAAAAAGTCTTTAACAGTTTCGCTTCCAAGTCTCCAGTCATCCGAAGGCGCCGCCGAGAGCCTCGCGAGAACCAATAGGCAGGTCAAGACGGGACGAAGCTGAGAATTAACAAGGTGACGCATCCCGGCTTTAGCTGATTCGGACAGTGCAAAATGTGAAGTTTTGATTCAAATATAGCCCTGACATCGAGTTCGATAGCTTGCGATATGGACTCAGCTTGGCTCGATGACCTGAACGGCTTTCTGGCCCCTGGGTGGACCTTCCCACATTCAAACTCCGCTTTAGGAAGGCACACTATATCCCGATAGCAGTGATCAATCCTTCCTACCCACATCGCGCAAATTAAACATCCACTTCTCGGAAATATTTCAATGATTTATGGAAACTACCTTACAGGTCGGTGAACCAGTAGCCTCGTTCTATTCACCTCCAAGCAAGAACGTCTAGATCGACAAGGATTATGCTCAGGCACCTGTTTCCAATAACTTTCTTCCGCTATGTTTTTCAATACAAGAATCCTCGTAACTCAGATACATAGCGAAGATTGGTGTCTTCCACCTTGCGGTCACTCGAGAAACGAAGCACAGATTGTCGAAACCGTGTTCAATAACCATCACATCAAGCCCTCTTGCAACGGATACCGACAGAGGCATGTTTGAGTTGCCAGTGAATACATGACTTCAAAAATCAAGATACCTGGCAAATAGAAAACGGTACGGTTGGAGAGTGAGTAGCGCATTCAAATCTCACGAAAATTCTTTCCTCAGGTCCACACCCCGACGAAGAAGCAAAGCGGGGGGCGGTATGGAAGGTGAGCACGTACTTTTCCAAGTTTGAGCTGTCGTTGACGAACTTCGAGACCTTAGACAAAAGTAAATTCCATCAATGGCAAGACAGCCAAGTCCGTCGTGAAGTCCTTAGCCATTGTCAATTAAATAAACATCATCCACGATAATATCTGAGCCTCAGAAAAGAACTGAATGTTTTCCTGATTCGCCGCAGCCCAAACATACCAATGTTCGAGACTCACAGTGGATAACCAAGGTCGACACGCCCTTCTTTTTTGCTTGGGCCTCTAAATTACATCGCTCGAGTGTCAAAATCACACAGCATGTGGCTCACCAGAATAATACTCAAACGTATCATCACAGGCATATTCGCCGACCCACAAGAATAAGCGTGATCTTGAAAGCTTACTATACCACCATCGTACTACCGATAACGGCTCCAGACAGACCATTCCATCAAAGTCCAGATTATACCAACTGCGTCAACACAACTGCAAATGGAACCGCCCTTAATGGCCATCCTTATCTGGCTCTGATAACCTGTCAGAGTGTTCACAAGGTAGTTACATCAAACCCCAAAATAGCTACTTTCTCTCGAGTTGATGTCTGTCATGGCACAGGTTTTAAACAAGAATCTTCTGCCCAAAGAACTCTAGAATGTGAGAGTCAGACGAAGGGAGCAACGATGGTGTGCTGGCGCACACGCTTTAATAGGCTGCAATGACTACACGCAAAAAATGAAATTCTGGGTGATACACCGACGAGCAGTTGACAGATTATTTGCCTGAGACGTATAGCCATACATTTACAGTATCGTACATTATGATCCACTAACACCAAATTTCATAAAAGCCTCAAACCGCATAGACATATTTCGCAAAAATAACAGATCACTCAGCCATCAACATTCCCCTCCTTACTGTACGAACCTGCTCTTCGTCGTTATCGTCATTCATCGGCTCTTCACCCGAGACCTATTTTCCCAACAATTAGCCATTTCAGGTGGAGGAGCAAGTGGTGATACGTGCCTGAATAGCTGCAGCTGGAAGTAACTGCACAATCGCTTCCAGTTTCAGATTTACTGAGGAACCTTGCCGACTTCGCGACACGCAATCAAAAGAGACTGTCAAGTCTACGAAATCTCCAACGGATAGTGATGAACTGTGAATAACAGTGATCATGCCAGATGACTCAATTCGACCTATAGGCAGTCTATTCGTTACCCTCCAGAATGTATTCACTCGTCGCAACCACTTATGAGGATCATCGCGCCTAGAAAGAGTGGGAGCAGGTTCGAGTTCGTTTCCTCGAACCTGATATACATAGTAAATGTCAGTAAGAATACAAGGACTATAGAAATCCGGTACCTTTTGGAACACTCTCCTAGTGCAGTAGATATCATCCGTAATACGAGGGGGTTTCTCGATTCGACGCCGATAACCCTTCGCCAGCTGACTATGGGCCAAAGTTCTGAGATGATGCAGCCCATTCAGCTGAACCGCCCATGATTCACCATTGCCAGGCGAAGAGATAGTAATGTGTTGTATGGCACTTATAGCCGTTTCTCTGGTCCTGTTATGCGAGTCATAAGTCAATAGCAATAACTTAATGGAATTCAACACACCCGTTCCAAGTCCCGAACACTCCAACATCGAGCGTCTTGATTATGCCTTGAAGACGGACCGACACCGGATACACAGTCCCATCGTCCCGGAGTGCCTCGGAGTCGTTATAGACCAGTGAATACGTTCTACGCCATTCCAGACTCTGTCTGTTCGGAAGTAGGTAACCCCATTCACAGATTTCTTCATATCGGTTAGGAACTACTCTCCAATCTCTGTTACGCGGTTGATCGTTTTCGCCGTCTTGTCCAACCTCGGTTGCTTCAACTTCAGAAGGTGCAGCTATGGGCACTACCAAGTCAAATGGCCAAGTGTTTGCAGTGGGGATTCCAGCGTCGTCTGCGTTTAGAAATCAGTGTCAAAGTTCACAAGCGACCAATTGCGCAAGCGTACTGAGAAATATAGACATTTGATTTGAGTGTACCGTTTGTGACGTTCTCTAAGGCTGGTTCGAATGTCATTTTCAAAGCCATCTGTATTTAAAGTCGTCAGTATTCGCATGCACGACAATCCAAGATCAAGAAGGGCAGTAGGCGCAGTCCGAGCCTCAGAGGGACAGTCAAGGGACGCGTAGTCAACAGGGACAAGCGGTGCCTGTCCAGGAACGCATTAGTTACGCAAGTTGCCGGTTCCTGACGTGGTACCTTTCTCCAACAACATGCGCAGTCTGGAATTCGTCATCCAGTAAGTTTCTAATCATCGCAGCGAATAGCGTTTGGTCATAGCACACCGTACGGGCCAAGTCAACCTCAAAATACACGTTATTCTAAATGCAATGAGTACTCCCGAGCACTATTAAAGAAGACACGTCTTCAACGGTGAATCACAATCACCTACATCACAGCCATACGAAATTTGCTCCAAGACGACTGATGTTAGTATATAATTTTCGTTGTTTCCACTATGATGCTAATAAATGGCCCCAAAACAGTACCCACTATGACGACGCGTCACATTCTCGTTGGACTCACTCAGAGTAGGCTCTTGGACATTTCTACAAACCTCATAGACGAACAAAAAACCCTTCTCGTAAGGAAAATGCTCGCTGCTTACCACTCGAATTTGCCATTTCTAACCGATGTCATTTCTAGTCATCACCTAAAAACCGGTCTATCGGACTGTTTTCTTCATTGGCCCAAGAAACGTTGGACGAAATATTCTTTTATTCGCACATTACCGACATGGCCATCTTACGGAGCACATGCCGGGACTTTAGGGGACCCATACAGAGCCATCTATCTCATCGTTTGCGAATAACTTTGAGGCCCTACCTCACGGGGAACCGCTTACTCAACTTTCTCAAGTTGTTGAAGTGGTCGGAGGGCATCGTATCTGGCTCGACAGCTCTATCGTTCTTCCTTGGTCGTACTCCCTGGAAGCCAGGAGACTTGAACATCTATACTCCTCAGTCTAAAGGCACATTCATCATATCATTCTTTTTGGCTGACGGATTCACCGTCGACATGTGCCAAAATTCCAACGACCCAGCGTCTACAGATAAACCATCCCTGTTCGGAAGCGGTATTCAGCAACTGACGGTTCTGAAGAAGGGAGAATTCAGGATTGGCGTTTCTGAAAGTCTTGGGTCATCCGCATTTGCAACGATTTCTTACTTCCATTCCACCTCTCTTATGAACGGCATAACCGCTCGTGGTTTTTTCTCTGCATACCCGGTATTGACGACAAATTTTAAGGCGATCACCAACCGACTCTCGTTTTATCCGAGACCATCAACGGACACTGTAACCAAGATCGCCATTGACAAGTACCGTTCTAGGGGCTTTACCATCTACAACCCCGAGGAGATCGATTCTGTTCATCCTCGCGTAGGTCACCGCTGCGGAGAGTGTCCGTCATGTCCACACACAGTCAGGCATACACGGGATCGGGGCTGCCTTAATCTTCCGATCTACTTCGGTGAAGGAGACGGTAAAGAAGAAGAAAAATCGCATTTGTCATCCGTACTGCCCATCCGTGATGTAGTTTGGTTTCTGGGGGGTAGATGGTGTCAGAGACGCACGGTCTTGATGAAGCCATTTGAAACACATCACTTTTAAATGTATTTTGGTCGTTTTCAATTTGCCATGCCAGCGTTATGTCTTAACCATGTATATTTCAATCTCTAACATTTATGTCTGCAAATGCACTTTATGTTCGAGGCTCAGCAGAATCAATTATGTGGGTATCGCGAAAATTGAAAAAAAAATACGAAAGGAAGATTGAGTAAAAAATATACAACCACTAAGCTGATGCTGCACCATTATTGATGAGAAACTGCGGTTTAGGAAAGTACGCGTTAAATTTTTTGCTTGTCTTGCGGAAATATCCATTACCAATCGGCGAGCAGGCTCACCCCAACAACGAAAGCGGAGAAAGAGACAAGTCGGTTTCGTATAGGACAGAGGAAGCGTTCACCCCAAGATGATAGACGGGTTAGATCAGCGGGATGGCAAGAGTAATTGGCAGCAATGAAGCTGGCATCTTCAATGTTCCAACCGTCAAAATTCAACAAGTGATGAAAATGAAGAGACACTCACGTTAACCTGGAAAATAAAACACCGTGTCATCAGGCTTAGCTCCAACCCGGTGTACATCGGGATACCCCAAGACATGGCGGGCAGGCACTGAAAAATAGGAAGCGATATCATGATCACTGCGAGTAGTATTTCAAATAATCACGCAGGCCAGTCCACCTTGCACAGTGACGACGTGATGTTTCTAATTACGCCGATGAAATCGACGAGTTCGACTACCGTCCGCGTAGCACCCTTTCATGTTTTTCGCCAGGTACGCCACAATATGCGAATTGAATTAGATGGAACGTACTGTTCAGCAGCCAATCCAGCACCTCGTCCTTGACGTGCCGCGCGGTGACCTAGTCGGTCGTATCTGAACTCGAACGCAGGAAACGCGAACAGCGAGCCCGCACCCAACGAACATCCAACACATTTCTGTTAACAGATAATGGGTGAGAAAGCTAGCTCTGTTTTGAGCTGAGATACGCAGCATGAACTCACCTCATAGATCTGCTTGCGTGCATAGTTAATGCTGTTGACTCTCTGCCCCGAAATCAACAGTACTCAAAGCTCACGGGGAATTCGAGTTGGAGCTCGAGCTGTATGTAAGCGAGCTAGCTCTATATCGACCATCGGCACCTCCGTGTTGTTCTTGGGCTGCTTTGGGTGCCATCTCTCGGCCGCTGCCGCCTTGGTGCCCACAATTTAGACACGAACAGTACAGTAATACACTGTTCTCACTTTATAATCTGATACCCATTGACACAGTGCACACACAGGCTATACCTACTTCCATTCCAGAATTAACGATAATAAAGAGTCGTAGCCAAGAACGAAAACATCAGATCCAGTTCGAAGTGCGCAACGCAGGTGGGTGTACAAGATAAAGTACCGTACGGACCCGTAACCCAAACGCGTGACACGATCAGAGGCTATCGGTTTCTCACTGAGATCCCAATGTAGTAAAATATTCCCACCCTTTCCAATCCGTCGTTTCCCCACAAGCCAACCAGTCATCCCACCGCCGCCGCCATTTTCTATCCAATAACTCATCGCCATCATCCATTAACCGAATCATGCCCATGACCGCAGAGCTTTACTTCACCACTATGTAGTAACCCCATAAACCCTACTTTAACACGCTCCCCTGTAAGCACGCCGCGCTCAGTCAACCACAGGTGCCACTGGGACTAGGTTCCCACATAAGTGGAAGAGTAGACATTGATTTATTGAGAGTACTGAACCTGGTGCGTTTCCACACATAAGATGCAGGTGCTGAGTGCTCACCCATTCTATGACTGATTAATGGAAAGCTGCCGCGCATTACCAACAACGCGTTGATTGACTTTCAAGCAGACAGCGTTGATACAGGGCTACCTGCTACGCTGAGACTGCGTTGACCTTGACTTCATGGCAGCGCATTATGGAGGATACCGAACAACGGCAGGTGGGGTGAATCAGAAAATTTAGAAACCATGAGCCCCGACTCAATTCATGGCGCCACACTCCCTGAAAGTTCTCTGCGGATTGTGCCCCGCCAGCGCATCCGAACTTCTTGTGGCGAAATACCGCAATATCAGAAGGCGGAATGCGCGGTGAATTCGAGTATCAAAGACTCTGATGGGAGACGGGGGCGATTAGGGAGACGCGGAGAAACACAGAAAGACTCGTCAAGATTCTGCCTCACACGAGACACTGCCTGAGACTGCGAGAGATTCTGCGAGACGGCCTCATTAACTTGCTCACCAATGTGGCGTGCCCTTGGGCCCCATCCCAGCCCATCCCGCGATCAATGTCGCTTCTTTCCTCCTGCAAAATGTCTTTATTGCAAGGACTTCCGCAGCGATCACTTCGGGCAGCCAAATTGATTTATACACTAGTATATGCAAGTATCTTAACTGTACCCGTCCTCAAGCTGATGGTTCAGTATTTCTGTTACTAGTCAGCGTGCTCACTCAATGAACTTTTTTTGACCTCATGTACGCGCGCCCCAGCGCCCGGCACCCGATGTCCGATGTCCGACGCTTTCATGAATGAGATGATGGGAAAGTTTCGAAGCAATCGGCTCGGCACTCGTACCGCATTCGGAAAATGCCTTGCGTCTCTCACTCTCTCTAGATCTCACTCTCCCATCAGAGTCTCCGACACTCAAATACCCCGTACATCAGACGTCTCCGCAAAATTGATAACATCAATTGAACCCGGACGCAACCCAGTGGCCGACACCCAAAAAGATACGAGTGGAAAGCCTGTCGGTCGTTTCAGGTCGCATACTAGATAAGAAACCTGTGTATGCGCCCGTTGAGAATGACCGCTGATCAAAACTGCTTTCACTTAAGATTACCAAGCTCATTGTGGCGACAATAGATACAAACTGTGCCTTAAACCATGAAATCAGGAACCACTGGCGGTCTTGTTCCTGACGCTTATATTGATGAATCCCGCAGTCAGGGCTTGTCGTGATTCATTGTAGGTCATGTTCGTCTTTACATTATGCTTTATTATCATCACAATCGCAGTAAACTGTGCTTACACATGCCATTGACGTAACCGCTTTTGCAAAGATTCTCTATGATGGGCAAAGATTCAAAAGGATGCCCTTCAAGGCAAATATTGTATTTCCATCATCCACACAGATAACATCAATGTGCGTTTTCATTAACTCCCTTTTTTATCATATGCTATCCTATGATATCCCTTGCAATCTTGACACTGAGAGTCTTTCCTTCATTGCAGCAACCATGTCAGAAAGCCTCATTCATGGCGGAGATATTCCTGGGCATCTTCTTGCTACTATGACAGTTTCCGAAGGTATCGCTTTTCGGAAGAAGGTAAATTTGTTATCTTACATCTAATGCTAATACTATGATTATTGATTTCTTAAAAAAAGGCTCTAGCTGGAAAGCGCCGTCGTGAGATAGGACTGTTCAGCTTATTGCCTAGGGAGACACTGGACGAAATCTTTTCCCTGCTGCACGTCACGGATCTGGTTATTCTCCGGGTTACATGCCACGGCTTTCGTGGAACCATTCAATCTCATCTTCGTTTTCGCCTTCGTGTGGTAATGAAGCCACATCTTACGGATCATAGACTCAGCAACTTCATCCTGCTTCTAAAGTGGTGCCATGGCATCGTTTCGGGGTCAACCGCTCTCTCTTTCTTCCTGGGCCCCACGGCTACATGGCAACCAAAGGATCTGGACATCTACGCTCCTCTGTGCAAGAGTAAATACTTCATTGCTTTTTTTGTAGCAGAGGGGTATACCGAAGTTGTCCGAGATGACGATAATGCGGAGTTCGTTGGTCATGCATACGAATTTAGCAACGGCATCAAGGAGGTGACCACTTTGGAAAAGGAAGGGCATCGAGTAGATGTGATTGAGAGTGCTGGGCCATCCGCGTTCTTTCCCATTGCCCATTTCCACTCAACGCCGGTCATGAACGGCATAACTGGTCGAGGATTCTTTTCTGCCTATCCACTTTTGACGACGAAGTACAAGGGGATTACAAACCGACTTTCATATTATCCTAGGGCGCTGCCAGGGAATCGGATGCAAGCATGCATTGAGAAGTACCAATCCAGGGGATTTTCGGTTCATGACCCTCAGGAATCCACGTCGGTACACCCTTTCGTTGGGCATCGTTGCGCCGAGTGCCCTTCCTGTCCGCATACCCTCAGGCATACGCGCGATCGCGGTTGTCTTGACATTGCTATAGACTTCAATGGGGTGTACCACGAACTGGATTGTGAATTGCCGTGGATCAGATCCATGTTCTCTCGTACCGACGTACTTTGGGTGTTGGGAGGCGTTTGGTGTCAGAATCGAACGGGCCAATTGAAACCACTTTCCATACAGCATATATAGACTTCACTCTGTTGCTGCGTACTTACTGCTATATCTGTACATGTAACTGTTTTGGTCATAATCATCAGAAAAGCATCGCTCGAATCGAGGCGGGACACGTCACGTAACCATTACGCCGTTAACGATGCCAGAGATATCGATCTGGTCGGTGGTACGAACGGTCGGAGAGAGAAAACACGGTTTCGGCATACTTTTTATTCAGTGAGACAGGCCGCACTGCATGTAATCTGTCAGATAAGTAGTATCCAATTCATCGTTCAGAGATTTTGGTGAAATCAACCACAATTTACATTTTTTGCTTCTCGCAAACAATTTTCATTACAATTTACATATCACAAATATATGACAGGCTTCAGACACACAGTCGCTACACACCAAGAGAAGTTGAAGAAATTATCAACAAGCACTGACGAACCAAAGAAAGCGTGACCGTGGGTAAAAACGCCACCCGGAAAATTAGATCGGTGGATCTTCTGCAAAGCGGAGAAACCAACAAGAAAAAGAAGACCCACTACTAGAGGTAGTGGGAATATGACCCCGTGACTGAGCTAATTTCGGTCATGTCTGCCGTTACGGCGGGCGCTTCTTAACTTCTTTCACCTCCCGCAAGAGATTCCGTTTCCTCCCCGAGGCTCGAGTCATCTCGGATGCGTGATTATGCGGTCAGAGTACTGGTCTCGCTTATCCCCGACGCTTCTTGCTTCGCGCCTCTCACCTTTTCCTGGTCAATTCTTTAGCTGAGGGTTCTCATTGGGGGCTTTGTCGTTTCTTCGATCTCGATTGGGTCGATTGACCAAGTGCACTGGCATGGCAGATAGAAGAGGCAAAAGCCTATTAAAAGATATTGTTCGGAACTTTACACCAGCATGGTTCGCTGCCACCATGGGTGAGTATCTTCTTGTGCAATACAACTGGAGAGCTCTGGCGTTGTCAATGCAGAACTAATACCGTGTGCTCTAGGGACCGGTGCGATATCACAGCTCTGTCAAATATTCCCCTACGCAACAGAATCAAAGGCATTCAGAATCTTGACTCTCATCTTCTTCTTCCTCAACCTTCTGCTTTTTATTCTTTTCACATTCGTCACGGCGGCACGATACATCTTCTTCCCAGAGACATGGGCTATGATGATTCAAGACCCTGTCCAAAGCCTGTATATCGGTACTTTTCCTATGGGAGCTACGACGTTAATTAACGTGTCTGCGGTCACCCTTTACGGGGTCTACGGTTTTGGCAATCAACAATTTTTGTACACGCTATGGGCGCTGTGGTGGCTGGATGTTGCAATATCGTGCCTCTGCGTCTGGGGTGTCATTCAGATGATGTACGTCCGTTCGAAAAAGCTTCATGCCTAATCTTATCAAATTCAGGATTATACGACAACACCACTCCCACGAAACAATGTTTACCGTTTGGTTGCTTCCAGTCGTGAGTGTACCACCTCATCGCTTCAAAATCGGAGAACCGACCTGGCGCGTATAGGTGACCTTCATTGTCGCGAGTTCAACTGGCAACATACTAGCCGCTCCGCTAGCGCAACACTCAGTATCTCATGCGCTGCTGACCATTGCAGTGTCTGGCTTTATCGTCTCTATCGGGCTCTCTCTTTCCTTAATAATTTTAACCATATATTTCTTCCGCCTGATAGTTCACGGTTACCCGGCAGGCGCGACGATAATCTCGTCCTTCTTGCCGCTTGGTCCATTGGGGCAGGCCGGCTTTTCCATTCTACTGCTTGGCGATAATCTCAACACACTCCTGCCACTCGAATCTGGTCAATCAGGGGTTCTAAACGCGGCGGCGACCGGTGAAATTATACGTGTCGTATGTCTCATGGCAGCGTTCGTACTCTGGTCGTTCGCGACCATGTGGATGATATTTGCTCTACTTGGCATCCAAGAAGTAGTGCGCAAGTCCCGGTTTCCATTCGCCGTTCCCTTCTGGGGGTTAATATTCCCGAACGGTGAATAAAATTGACGAATCTTCCTACTCGTCCAGTGCCACTCATGTGACTCTATAGGTGTTTATGCTACGCTAACGCTCAAGCTCGCGGCGACGTTCAATTCGCCGTTCTTCCGGGTTTACGGCGCAATGTACTCCATAGTCACGCTACTCCTGTGGATCTGGGTGACCGCTCGCACAGCGATGCTTCTGCGCAATCGCCGCATTTTCGAGGCTCCTCAGTGCATGGAAGACGTGGACAGCCCCCCGCTTGAAAGTAAGGCATAGGACAGGAGCCAACTGCTACAGGTTTTGATCATGATGACGGGCAATGGCTGCGTCAAGTGTTTCAACTTCTGAACTTCGAATCTGCAATACGCACGGGAGTAATGTGGACAGCTTTGCAAGGCTTTGCATCATCGCACCAATTATTAGGAACGTGCATGCCGTTTCCGGTGTCACATCCAGTCATGGGACCTGGGCGCACACACTCCATTATATAGTCAATAATCATCACTCATACATTGCACTAGTGCGAAGGCATGCCAAGCTTCAACTTACATCCATTCTTGCTCGTTCGGAGAGGTCAATGTATATACGCGATGTACGCGCCACCATGCCTGAAGACGTTGCAACGATGGTCAGTAGGGGTCAGTTGGGCCAAATACGCTATTGATGGCTGTTCAGAAGCTATGCTGTAAGTGTGGAGCCTCGGGAGCCTAACGACATGCCGATACGGATGAATTTGTTTGTGATGATCTGACCCTCCTTGAACTTGACAAGTATCCTGCAGCAGGCTTCCAGGTACTCGCGATGCCTTCGAGAAACTGTACGTATGCCATCTACTTCACCATGCGCCCATCTCACGCGTGCCTCAAGACACGGTTGATAATGTCAATGTATGAATCTTCCCTGTATGAATTCGCCGTAGTTCACGTCTTTTTTTACAGCCCATGATCTCCTACCAGCCGGTGGACGCCTGGAGTGAAGGAAACACCTCAGATCCTTACTACAACAAGTATTCTGATAGTACATTCACGCTCTCTGTTGCAAGCGGCG
Source organism: Athelia sp. TMB (assembly GCA_014898675.1). Classification (NCBI taxonomy): domain Eukaryota; kingdom Fungi; phylum Basidiomycota; class Agaricomycetes; order Atheliales; family Atheliaceae; genus Athelia; species Athelia sp. TMB. Next base: position 89,895 of record JACXVL010000016.1, read on the forward strand.
CAACCGCCACATTCTCTTTCAACGGTACAGCCGTGTATTTATATGGAGCGAAGCGAGGGAACCATGGTGAGTACGCACGACATTGTGAAAATGAAAATTGTTTTACTGTCAAACCTAGGGTTATATAACGTGACCTTGGATGGGATGACTACGACCAGCAATGGCGAATACCCGGATCCTGGACTCTTCCAAACTCCTCTGTTCTCTGCAGCGAACCTTAAGAATACGTTGCACACTGTCACCCTCACGAATGCCGGCACAAACACCAATCGCGCGCTGGATTTTCTGGATCTGGACTTTGTAGGCGGATTTTCTTCAACTTTCTCATACATGGTAACTTAAAGTGTGGTTAAGATCACTTGGACAGCCGACTTTGGTACTAGTTCTGAAAATGCTTCAGAAACGACAATCCAAGATACAAGCACCCAATTTTCATATACACCCACGTCTGAATGGAACACCAATCCCACATATGTCAGTGATTTCTTTGGCCAGTCGGGGCAGTAAGTTGTGCATAGTTCATGTGTCACTATCAAACTCATCATTGTCAGTGCCACTACCACTGCTGGAGCCTATACGACCTTAACCTTTGTCGGTGACGCAGTTCAGATTTTCGGCACTGTTGGGCCTCAGGTCTCGCCGTATACGGTCGAGCTTGACGGTGGAGCAACCGCCACATATAATGCCACCAAATACGCCAATTACCAGCAAGTACTGCTTTACTACGCTGATAATCTGGGTGCCGGCTCGCACTCGGTCAAGATTACCAACCAGCCGTCCCTTTCTGGGGAGAGCTTGAATATCAACTACGCGCTCGTGGACACTGTGCCTTCGGTCAATTCGTGAGTCGAGTTGTCACATGCACAGTAACAGCCTGTTCAATCACGTTTATTACAGTGGATCACCATCAGGGGGTAAATCTGGGTAAGTTATATAATCGTTGACTTGTCATCCATAAAATTCATTATGGTGTAGTATAAGTGGTGGTGCCATTGCAGGCATCGTGATTGGGGCTCTCGCGCTGTTAGCCATTGCCGGACTCATCTTCACCCTGTTAAGGCGGCGGCGGAGGCAGCAGTATGCTATGAACCACGAGAACCCGCTCGTTTTCGAGCCGTTCCCTCATCCGGCAACTGCTCCCACCACTACTGAAAGGACAATAACAAGCTCTGACTATCCCCTTTCAACAAACCCACCCTCAAGCTCGCCAGCGTCAGCAACCAGCCCTCCAACGCCCGCTAGCGGCCAGGGCTCCCAATCACAGTATAATCATCCTGTCCTCACCGGAGTCCACAATCCGGAAGTCGCAGGAGGTCAATATTCTCCAGTGCAAGGCACTGTGCGTTCTCACCTTTTTGCGTCGGGTAGCTATCATCTGATCTTATAACTTCAGGCACCTTCAGCCCGACCTTTACCTCAGCCGCGACCAAGTAAGGCCCAAATGGCAGCTGGTAAGACTTTCATGGCTTCCTCTTCTTCAGATATCTTTTCTCTTACCATATTTATTCCTAGAACGACCGCGAGATGCTGGGCATGTACCTGTGGACGGCGAGATGCCCCCTCCTGACTACTCTCAAGCTATCGGACCATTGCGCAGCTGATTTTGAAACTATTATAACTCTTGTCGATATCTTGTTGTTGAGATTTATTTGCATTTATACCATACATATGTACATTATCTGAACGGGGGCTATGTTGGACTGATACAGTGATACATAGCATGACCCTGATCGTGACCAAGCGATGTCAATGTGGCAGTGAAAGAGTGGGCATTTAAAGTTTGGCGATTTAGTCGCCGGTACCCGCGGTCGTTGATGCCCGCTCGAGCTAATTGCACGGCGGCGATCGCTGGCGCTGTTTCTGGCGCTGGCAACTTTCTTTTCTTGTGCTTCCGCACCTTCCTGTCTGGCTCCCTTCGGACTTAACCTACCTTCCTAGGCTTTCTTTTGGGAGCTATCCCGAGCGCATTGCCGACTATGCCCTCGAAAAATGGTGTGCACCTGCCACTTATAAAGGACTTCTAATGGAAGTGTAACTGATGCTCTTGCATTCGCAGTGACTATAGATAATATCAACGTGCGTTGAGTATTGTGTCATGGGATGGAATTTCATTGGGCTTACCTCTTTTGGCCAGCCTTTAATCAACTATCAGCCTATGGGGGCATGGACTGAGGGAAGCCCGGAGGACAGTCTTTATACCAGGTTCGTTCACTGTGGTCTTCGCCTGCGCGTGCTTATGATCGGACTTTATCCAGCTACTCAGACTCTACGTTCACCCTTTGCACAGCCCTCGGAGCCAGCGCCCAGTTCACCTTCAATGGCACGGGCATATGGATATATGGCGCGAAGAGGCCAAACCACAACCTCTACAACATTACTCTTGACGGTGATGCGCCACGCACCTTCAATGGATCGGCCGACAATATATTCCAGACACCGTTATTCTCACAAACGGGCCTCAACAATACCCAACACACGATCACCCTAACTAATGCTGGCGTAGATGCTACCCGTACTAATGACTATTTAGATGTTGACTTTGTGAGTAGAATTTCTCGATCATTCCTATATCTTTATTCATCAACAGTAGATAACCTGGGAAGTATCGTTTGGCACTGACGACGAGAGCGTGGATGAGACCACTGTACAAGACACATCTTCTGCCTTTTCATACTCCCCAGCATCTGCCTGGAACACCAATCCTGAAAACCTCGGTAGTTTCTTCGGGGGCTCAGGACAGTAGGTTGCTCAGCCACCGCGCCCGCTGTCACAGCTCAATTATTTCCCACATCAGCGCTACAACCACTGCTGGTGCATCGACTACATTATCATTCTCTGGCGATGCTGTCAAGATTTACGGGTCCGTCGGTCCACACAATGCACCCTACCAGGTCGAACTGGATGGAGGGTCTCCGGTGTCCTATAATGCCACCAAGCAGACTGCTTATGAGCAAGTGCTCCTATATTACGCGGATAATCTGGGACCTGGTCAGCACAATGTGCAGATGACCAACACGCCTTCCCTCTCCGGTCAGAGCTTGAACATAAATTATGCTCTCATCGATACTGTGCCTTCTGTGCCAAGCTTAAGGTACGTTGACTCTCGCCGTTTCTTGTGCCCATATTTGTGCTTATGCCAAGCAATACGCAGCGGATTCAAGCATGCTCCAGGGTAAGCAACCATCCCTCCTATTTCTGATTGGCCGAACTTCTGTTGACATAGTCATAGCCTGAACGGCGGGGCAATTGCTGGCATTGTGATAGGTATACTAGCCTTCATAGGACTTGCCGCTTTGTCATTCTTTTATTGGTCTCGAGGCCACCGCAGGAGAATGGACACAATATCTCGTGAAAAGCCAGGTCCCTTGATATTTGAGCCCTATGATGTAGCTGCCGCCTCAGCAGGGACAGAGGAAACTTTATCACCCACACATACCGCGCACTCCCACTATCCCCCCGAGTTAATACACCACCGAAATGTTGATTCGAAGTCCAATCTTTTGACAATTCGTCCGCCGCTTTTGTTGTATGAAGGGGGCTCTAGTCGTTCGGAGCACTCTGACCACGGAGAACGCCGACCTGGATCCTCGACATCGCGATCAGATGTAAGTCCATTACTACCGCAAATGCAGCATCGACTTAACAGGTCTTGCAGAGCTACTCGAGTCGACCGCTACCCATACCTCGCCCAGTAGTTGGTATGTGATGCTAAGCAGAATGCTGCCCAGCAATAATCTGATGTCTTTCTTCTAGAACGCCCCACGGATATGGGCCACATTCCTACGCGAGATGAGATACCACCTCCGGATTATAGCTCAGCCACGAACGCGAGAGCCGCACCGTAGAAATGATTGCATTCATTTTGATATTCGGCTTTGATAGCACTCTGGCAGTAGGAATCCCAGCTGGCATTACTAAACAGTATTATACTTTCTTTTCGACCCTCACTTGCATCTATCTATCTCTTATCACATATCCCTTGATTACTTAGCGCATGAATAAACACGTATTTTACTTGCTCCATGTTCAGATTGCAAGAACTCGTCCTGAAGTTTAGACACTGGCAAATGCAGTGGCAGTGGCAGATCTGCCGCTGCTGTCACCCAAATACGCGTCACGTTCTTGGAGACATGTGTCACTGAATCGTTCCCAGGTTGCGCCTGGCAGTCGCTTCTCACTACTCTTGCGTGGTGCGCCTGCTCTGACCACGATCCTAGACGATGCCATCTGGATACCAACAGCTCTCTCAATCTGCGGACGAAGAGGCAGACGTTGGCGACTCCAGCTTTGAAGCACCTGGCCCTGACAGTCCCATTCGTGGTCGACACCGCTCATCACGTCCTGGCGCCATTGACCTGAGTAAACTGGACACCGCATTCAAGCGGTAAGCTTCGCCAGCCTCCCTGGTTGATTCATGTCTCAGAATTCTCTCAGTTGGACCGAGTCGATCGCGCAGAAAGTGAAGCGTAAGAAGAAGGTCCAAGACTATTCCCGTAAAGAGATATTGCGCAGTGTCTTTGAACCCTCTTATGCCGCCCCGGCTCTTCCTCAGGCTGGTCCAGTGAGCTTCAGCCTACCTCCATGAACCTCATTGTCTAAGATACAATCTTTCAGATTAAGACTCTCGATCATAAGCCTCCCATGACCAAAGATGACTTCGCCATGTGAGTACATGTACAAACTACTCATTAAGTCTAAGTCTCAACAAGATCAAAGGATTACACAATCAGTACGGAATGCCATTTCTGCAGGCATACAACCAAAGATGATCACCAAAGGGTCATCCGGCTCCTACTTCGCGCGTTGCAAGGTTGACGGGAAGGTTCAGACTATCGCGTAGGCATGGTGCATCAGTGTGCGAATTTATGCTCATTTGTATTTCCACAGCGTGTTCAAGCCGAAAGACGAGGAGCCGTATGGTCGCCTTAACCCAAAGGTATGTATCGCCTTTTGATGGTTCTTTGGAGCCTCATTCAACTACCTAACTATAGACTACAAAATGGCTCCATCGGCAACTCCGGTGGATTATACCCTTTGGCCGTGCCTGTCTTATACCCAACTTAAGGTCTTTGAGCTATGATGTTTAGCGAGCCCCGTTCTGACGTGCCTATAGTTATATATCTGAAGCAGCGGCGTCGTTGTTAGACGAACGGCTGGAGCTCAACATTGTTCCCCGTACCGAGCTGGTGTCTCTATCAAGCCCCGTGGGTTACTGCGCTATTTTTGTTTTCGCTAAACTCATTGACCTGTGATATCTTTCCAGGCCTTCTACTACGACTGGATTGACCGAAGTCAAGCTAAGAAGGGGAAGCCTTTACCGGAGAAGATTGGGTCAATGCAATACTTCTTACACGGTTTTCAAGGTTTGCCTCACCATTTCAACGTGATGATACCGTCTTAACTCGCTCATAGATTCGTCTGACTTTCTTCGCAAACATCCCTGGCCCGGACGTGCAATAGCAGATACTTTCGACGACACCAACCATCGCAAAGGTAGTCTAGCCAAAAAGTTCCTGAACGCGATGCGGGTTGTCTGCGGTCGCACAGGACCTGAAGAAGACATCCTCGATGATGATGATGATGATGACGGACAGAGTATTCTATATGACCAAACAACGTCACCAGACGGTCGGCCATTCTACTGGACAAGACAGCTCCAACGGAGCTTCCGTGAGGAGCTGGAAAAGTAAGATACACCATTATCCATGTTCGGAATTCCTACTGATTCTATGTTTCTAGGCTTGTCATACTCGGTGCGTTCTCAGTGTGCTGACGGCGAACTTTACTGAAAGATGTGCATACGCAGACTACCTTATGCTCAACACCGATCGCGGAGCTGACAATTATATGATCAAGTACTGCGACGCCGATCATGAGAAGGCGTTGGTGGACATCGCACCATCTAAATCATCCCGCCTAGAAATGCCATTAATGAGCGAGCTACGAAGGACAGAAGCACCCACAGGCCACTTGGGAATGTCAGCCTCGAACGCCTCCGTTCCCTCCATACTCCAATCTGGAGCAGAGACACCTGTCTCGAACTATACTAAGCATCCCCACATACATATCGCTGCCATTGACAACTCACTCTCGTTCCCGCACGAGCATCCAAAAGGTTGGCGTTCCTACACCTATGGATGGCTCTATCTTCCTGTCAGCGTGATTGGCCGTCCCTTCAGCGAAAAGACTCGCAATCATTTCTTGCCTTTGCTAACTTCAAAGACCTGGTGGGAGGAGACGACTTTCGAGTTAAGAAAGCTATTCGCTGTCGATCCTGATTTCCATCCTAAGATGTTTGCAGTAAGTAACCATGATTCCACCGCTCTACTAAATTTGATCAGACACCTTGCATAGAAACAACTTGCAGTTATCAAGGGTCAAGCTTGGAACATCGTGGAATCTCTCAAGCATGCTGTATGTATCTTTCACATTCCGATAAGTCCTGACTGACTTACTTCACACAGGATGAGGGTATGTAACTGACACCGACAAAATTTGTCAAAGCTGATAGTGGTTTAATCAGGACCACTCGAGCTGACTAGAAGAACGAAGCAACTAGTATGGGATGACGAAGTAGAGTTAACAGAGGTAGATCCCGATACTGAGGAACCTGCGCCCTATTCTGCAGAACCATCGTCACCCCAAGCTTCTATATACACCTTGCCCTTGCCTCGGCGAGCCCGAAGTCATAGTGCAAATGGCGACCGCTTCCCGCCCCCTATGAGGAGGACTTCTACAGATGCAAGACCGGTGCCGTTTTCTGCCAAATTCCAGTCGGTACATCAGAGCGTGACAGGTGTAACGGTCCTTGAGCATCTCGAAAGGCTGGACGCTGTCGAGCGAAGCCTAAAGCGTCTGGGGGGAGCAACTGAAGATGCCATAGAAGAGGAAGACGAAGAAGTTGACGTAGGCGAATCACAGTCAAAACCGCCGCTCATCCCTGCTTCTCGTGTCGATGCAAATGTATCTACAGAGGCAACACCACCGCAATTCACCCCACCAGCTGGCAGTCCCATTCTTTCCACCATTCAGGAACATCTACCCATGGCATTAGAGAACTCGATAACTGAAGAGGACATGACCATAATGTCAAAATCTCTATCTCATGTGGACGGTCCATCTTCCGGCCGTACTCGATGGGGTTCGATGAACATACAAACACGCCAGCAAGAGAGACCTCGTCACCTAGACTGGATGCATGCCCCCGAAGAACGTCCAAAACGAACCGTGGTTGTAGAGGTTTGTGTGGTTTCTTCCATAGTGTAGCTCGAACTGACTCTGTTCTTCAGCGCCTACAGACCGTCGAGACGAAGCCGCTGCTATCATGTTGGTGATTTGGGGACTTTGGACTGCAGATATACGCTTCTGGATATATCATACTGTAGATATTGCATTTAATTTTGCTACATCAATCCCCCTCGGTCATCAGCCAGGAGGCAAAGTCATCAAGTCGCTGCTTCTCCGCCTCATCGCTCCCTCCTTCATTCTCGTCAGCCATACCGCTGCGTTTGAATCTCTGTTTCCCAGAATATAATTCAGCGTGTATCCGACGGCCGGCGAAAAATCGACCATTCATTTTCTGGGAAATGGGTATCAGTCAAGTATTGGGGAGCGCTTTTTGGTGCTCACGATGACACAGGCTTGTGCACTCAAAGGCTCTCTGAATTTCACTGTCATGACCCCATCTGGCTCGGTCTATGATATGGTCAACGCGGCATACAGTATTCAAAATAAAGAGAACTCACATCATATAAAACAACATTCGTAACTTCTCCTAGCGCCGAGCATTCGTCCCGTACGTCCTCTTTCAGGTCAAGGAGCAAGGTGGCATCTTCAGCAAGCTCCTTCAGGGTGAACATGTGTTTGAGCACGACTACTCTGCTATTCTTGTTGACTGCGTTGATATTGTCTTCTGGTGCTTTTGCAGGCCCGAAGCCATCTTCATCATCCCACTCTAGTAGCTTTCTGTGATATATCCATTAATATACTTCAATACGAATGGTGACTGGACTTTACTGTTGCATTTTCCCTATACGACGTGTAGCCTTTTTCTTGTCGACCGTCTTCCTTGGCTTTGCACCTTCTCCTTGTGCATCGCCTCCAGTGTTCTTGTGCCCAAATTCCGCTTTCTTCACAGTCATCACCGACCCAGAGTCCCCTAATCTCAGCTCCGCATCGTCCAAGATGTTCAGCGCAAGCGTCACCGATTCCTCTTTGAAATACACGATGAGCGCCTCGCCGCTGAAAGTGCCATCGTCGCGCGCGTACATCTTGATCTTCGGCTCGCCCTGATCGTCTTCTTCGATGAGCCCACATCGCGAGAAGCGTTCGTGGAGCTCTTCCGATTCCGCGTCGATGGGGAGGCCTGTCACGTAGACTGCCGTGTTCTTCGATTTGCGTGGTTCGCCTGGGGCTTTCTCCTTTTTATCCTGCTTACCGCGCTTGATGGAGGGCCCTGCCTCCGGGATCGCCGTCGCAGAAGTGTAATCTGCAGGCTCTTTTCGCTTTTTATTCTCGCGCGCCAGCACGGGGGCAGCTGGTGTCTATGTGCAATGTCAATAGCAAGTCCATAGAACTCAGATCAAGCAGTGGATTCACCTCCTCATCAACACCTACAACAGAATAGGCAGCTTGTTGTTTCCTCAAAAGATCCTCATCGACCTGGCAAAAAGGTATGAGCTCAATCACCCTAGCCTAGAGCATGGTGGGCGAAACGGACCAGAGCGATCCATAAGCCTTTGGCGGGGTCATACTCCAGCTCGCTACCATCGTCGTTCTCGAGCCTCCATGTCCCACTTTCTCTGGAGTAGTGGATGCGCGGATCAGCTTCAAATGCAGCTGCTAGAGCCTCGGGCGTGGAATTGGCCCCTGCAGAAGGTGGTGGTAATGACATGAGTTCCGAGTCAAAGTGCTTAAAGGGCGCCGCGGTAAGTGATCGAGATGCGAAATGACAGAGTGAATGACCTCAAGATGCTTTGCACTTACATAGTTCGCCAGGTAATACGTATACCTGAATTGGAATCATTCACATGTACATGCATTGCATGCCTCGCAAGCGCGGTCTCGTGTTTGGCACATATCAATTGACCGTGCAGTTTACGCGCAGCATTGTACAGTGACGAATCACGTCTCGATCAAGGGACCTCAAAATATGTGCTTGCAGACAATATCCATTCTATGGTGATAACGACATCTACTTGTAAAGCAGCATCGGGAAGTACGCGTTGGGATCATGCGGGGCTTCAGGTGCCAGGTCAGGCGTCCATCGCTTGAAAGGCGAGGGTATTCTAGGTGGAAGCTTGCTGGCAGAGTATACCTGGCTGGCACTGGTAATCTCCGAAATAGCAGATGTCAACTCAACGGGCTCGGGAAGAATAGCTGTTACTGGCGGCGAGGCCTTGTCTCCTTCTTTGGCCTCGGTGGGGGCTGCAACACTGCAGGGTGGACATAAGTGTGCGATCGGGTGCATAAGCTATGAGTATATCACGTACGCAGGAGCCCTCGAATGCTGAAGCAAGAGCTGAGAAAGCTCTGACTGTGTCACCATGGACAGTTGGGGATATGCCCTTCGGACATCTCGTTTCCAGTAAGGGTTCTGAGCAGGGTCCGACGCTGTAAAGCAGAGTCAGGTTAAGAATATACGCCCTGGCAAGCACACGCACCCTTGGTCGCCGGACTGGCGTATCTCTCAGGCCTGGATGCTGGTTGGGGATTCCTGTTCATTGAAGGAATCGGGAGACCGCTGGAAATTTCGGGATTGACCACAATGGCATCGCCTGGGTATTGGGCACACCGTCAGCGGGTCGTTTCATGAAAGCTTTCATTAACATACGGAATTTCTTCCAAAACCCAGTAGGGTGGACATGATACAGAGTGGATTCAGCCGCACGCTTGCTGGCCATGGTGTGTTGTCGACGGTGTGCAAGTGCGTCGGGAGCGTCGGGACAAGTGGAAGCAATTGTGGCTTACATAACATTTCATGTTCAATTTCCTCCTTTTCACTCTAACCGGTCACGTCGATTTATTCTGTCTCGTCTATTGTACGATCACCGCATACCGAGTATACATGCCTAAAAGTCGGCCGAAACATGCTAGCCACGTATACGTAGGATCATCGCGGAGGATGGTTGATCGTGCGACCGTTGAGGATGTCGCGAAATCACGCAATGCTCCTGCAAAGCCCGCAACAGTCGCCATGATTCGCAATTTCGTGAGCTTTGCCAGCTGTGATTATGCACCAAAGCTCGCCATTTCGTCGAGGTATAAAATTGTTGAAAATGCTTTTGCACCCCAGCAATACCCCACAACTGCCTCTGCTATTGTCGAATCATGGGACTGACATTCACCTTCCCTCCACATTATTCTGCTGCTGGTCCACCTCCAGAGGTCCATATACAAAGCACAGAGCGCGACCCACATAACCTGCCAAAATTTGACTCTAACGGAGAGCCGACATCCCCAATCTTGTACCTGCCGCCTCTGCTTTCGAAACTTCCGCATACAATCCCTCCCTTAGACGTCGATGCCAGCAATGTAGTATCCACAGAAACACATCTCCCAGATATAGATCCGGCCTCACTATCGCTTCACAAAGCACTGCACCGTTTCCGCCCGACGTCAGATGCATACGCAGATGTACCGTACGATGAGGGCTTTAACTGGAGAGACCTTGAGTTGCCAGAGGAAGATGAGAGAGAGTGGTATATTGTCGCCTTCCGGAGCAAGAGGCGAGATGGCAGCGACGGTGGACGTGAGTGTCCGCTTCCTGCTTGCGCCTTTCACAAAGCTCATAACCTGGACTACTAGCACTCTACGAAGCTGACAAATTAGCTCACGAGGAAGCTGTGCACAACGGAGGACTCATCATGTACTGGTATGGGATACCAAACAGCGAGACCGGCATGAACCTAGCCACCTGTGTGTGGCAATCAAGGAGGCATGCAATAGCGGCAAATTCTCGCCCGCACCATATAAATGCCATGAAGCTGGCCGCCGCGTCGTTCGAGGTGTACAACTTAGAGCGGCATGTCCTCAGAAAGGTGAAGGGTCAGCGGGGATTAACGATCGAGCCCTTTACTGGAGGCGAGGTCGGATGGTAGAGCAGGTGCCAGTGTTGCTTAGTAGATTTTTCATCGTTGTTTTGGCTGCCATCGCATTAGACATAGTCCCATATATACCATCATCTTGCATCTGCCCTGGATCTTTCAAAGTTGTTGTATGCTCTGAGACTCCGACAACTAGTATTTCAAAGATGGCCCCAAATCGGCGAGGCTCATGCGATTGGCACCCAAAGTTCGTCGAGGAATCAGGATCTGGGCGCCAGGTACCGGTGTTGCGTGGTGTTGCGCCAGTTTATCGGAGTTCCTGGCAGTCTGACGGGATGATTGCCCTGAAGTGAAGACGTCAATCATTTCTGATAGAGCAATAGTAGGCCATCGTACGCAGTCATATGTCCAGATATACATGTCCATCCTTGACAACAGTAAGCACCAAGCATGTAGCGCTGGTCATATGTAAGTTTGCACGGAGGTAAAGCTACTAGCGCGCAGATTGTATGATAATGATGAGAGTTTTGCCGCGTCTGATTTTGCGCATGAGTAAAGAGTTGAAATCTAGTGGTATCTTTCGACAGGCAGTAAGAAACGTGATCCGGGATGGATGGACAGTTCTTTAAAGACAGAATGAGCGTAACATGGTGATACATTGACGTGTATAGAAAAGCTCAAATGTATACAAAGGAAAAACGCGTAGTATGTGATTGAGAATCGAGATGGGGCCAACAAAGCATACCGCAGACATACATTTAGAATAGAAATTCCATCAGCCAACTGCGAGGGCCAATGAAGTGACATTATAAAGCTGGTGTATTACTGAAAACAAGAGAAATAAGTTATGAATGGTATTTTTGACAGACGCGGGACTCGCAATAAGACGGTTACCTGGGGATCTCATCTCATCCCTCAAGTAGCGAGACGGGTTTGCGCCAGGGTACAAGCCTTCGTACGATAGAATGCTGAGCGGGGTATCGGGCAGTAACGATGGCGGTGATCACAGCTTGAGTAATCGAGATCTTGTAGAAGATTGACATGGCTCCAACCATGGTAATGCCGAACAATGTCTCCTTGACAAGAGGAGATACATGGTGACAATTATTTGAGAAGAAGGCCGCGATAGCTCCAGCAATTAGCTGCGGATGTGGCTCATATGTTAACGTATCTCGCTGAAATCTTCGGGTCGGGTATATTCAGGAAAATAGCAAGGTAACTCACTCTATCTTCCTGAACTACGAGTGCGTAGTTGTCATGGACCATGACAGGGCAATCCGGTTTTTCGTAGGCAATTTCGCCACATATCGACAGCTCCTTGAGAAAACAAAGTCCGACTGTGCGAGACGTTGTCAAAGTCGTGCATTCGGAGAAGGTGACCAACTAGATCGTCCATGCAGCACTCAAAGACGCTCTCCACTCGTCACAGATAGACGAACAAGTGGCCATGGTGTTCATCTTTGGTGAGGTGCGGGAGGAGGTGGCACGTCCAGGATGTTGAGAAGGCACTGACCAGGGAAACATTGGTCGGAGGGAGCTAGTACTGGACTAAGTTCGGAACCTTCTGTCCTGGATCTTCCAAAGTTGTTGCATGCTCTGAGCTTCAAAGTTACAATGTTCCAACTCCAGGATCTCGATCAAGTAGGTGCCCTCACTGGCAAATCGGAGAGGCTGGCGCGGTTGCGCTCTGTCAAACGTAGTAGCAAAGTGTTGCTCCCGGGCCGGTTTTCTCGGAGTTTCTGACAGTTTCTGAGCCCTGGAGCCAAAACGTCAATCACTTCTTTGAGCAATAGTAGGCCATCGTCCCAGTCATATATACATACCTGACAACGATGAGAACTTCAACCACGTATGTATCTGCGCTGGTTATAAGTACCTGGTTTGCACGGAGGCAAAGCCACTGCGTGATGTCGCACCGTATCGCAGGTTGTACAGTGGAATTTGACGCTGCGACAGTGCGCATGCCAATATCATACCGAAATCATGTGCAGGAAACCTGGACTTGCCATCAACACTATTCGGAAGAAAGAAAAAAACAGAAGAGGAGGGACAGACCTCAAAGCCTAACAATATGCAAAGACTCCCGGACCCGCATATACAACTTGAATTCGAACGGTTCGGACGGGATACCGAGCCTTTTGACTTCGCGCACAGCCTTGCCACTCACAGCGATTCGGCGATTCCTCAGCTCCCTTGCACAACATTGCACCCTTCATTCACCAACACATATATTCCAGATAGCATGTCTCTCTCCCCAATTTCTAGTGGTCAAGATAACTCATCAAAAAGAAGAAGGACAGACGAGGATTTTGGCTACAGCAGAGGACCAATGGACATGTCGCCTCAAGACTCCCCCTCCAACGGACATCCATCAATGAATCAAGCCATACCGAAACGGGGCCAGCGGGCCTGTACCGCCTGTAGGAAGGGCAAGAATAGATGTGAAGGAGAGGTGCGTTTGCTCTAGCCTTATAGGCTTTCTTGAAATCCTGTCGTACTCACTGGCCCGCCCTCCCCGTCCGGCCCGGCATTTTCTCAACCACCCCTCCCAGGCCCCATGTCGACGTTGTCAACTCTCCGGTACACCGTGCATCTTTGAGAAACCTGAGAAGAAAACCAATGCAGCCCCGCAGATGTCTTCTGCCAGCGTCGAGTATGTCGTCTTTCCCCCGTAAACACTCCCGCCCCGCTGACGTGGCCCAGACGACTTTCCCGCCTCGAAGGCCAATACCTGGTATGTCACCCGTCGATATCTGCATGTTTGACGTTGAGTATTGCTGGCCCATCTGCAGGTCATGCAGAGTCAAATGATTGGCATGCAGTCCTCATTGGACCGGATTCTGTCAGCTGTCCAACCGCAGGCCCAAGCCAACGTAACACAGTCTGCTTATGCGGGGTCAAGCCCGCGTCGTGATGGGTATCCCGGTTCGTGTTTTGATTGTTGTTTCCCGCGTACACGGATGTTCACATCTTTTATCAGACTCCTCTCGCGGTGGCAAGTTTCCCCCTCTTCCTGGGTTCGCTCCACCAGTAAGTCCCGTGCCATTTTGCTATCCAACATATTTTCTCATGTCGATTTTTTAGCCCCATAAATATGCAACATATGGCATTATAGCCAGTACTGCCCCCTCTTCCGATGACGAGTCCGAAGATACGCTTCCTCGATCAACGCTCAATGCTCCCATCGAAGCCTTACAAGGGCTTGCCAATGCAGCTGCAGAGGCTGCCGCCGCCCCTTCTAATTCTAATTCTAGGTAAGCAGGTCATCACAACATCAGACTTTAACTATCTCATCGTCTTGTAGGGTCAAAAAGAGAAAGAGAGCTGAGCCCATACCCCGCAACGCATTTCCTCATGTTGTGCAAAAGGTGAGTGATATCATAATGTCGTTTTATTAGTTCTCACTTTGTTGTAGGGCCTTGTCACCGAGTCTGAAGCAAGGGAGCTGTATCATATCTTCTTCGCTGGATGCCATCTCTTCATTCCGTTGTTTGATCCAAATTACGACACATTCGAAAGCATGATGGAGCGTTCTCCCTGGACATTCGATGCTATCTTGGCCATTGCAGCTAAAATCAGGAGTGGCAATGGAGCCCTCAGCCCTACATTCTACAAGTGCCTGGAAGAAGCCCAAGGCATCGCCAGGTCGTCGCTCTTTGGGCCTGTCGTGCGCAAGGAGGCAGTGCAAGGTTTGTTGGTTCATCAGTCTTAGAAGCCATTATGCTGATATGCACTAGGCATGCTTCTGTTGGCTGCGTGGAGTACCAATGGTTGGTTGCCCAGTGGCCACGCCATGCGCATGGCCCTGGATCTCGGCTTGCACAGGGCCCTTGAAAAGCTAGCGGACGATACCGGCAAGCAGCGCACCGAAGACGAGGAAAGAGACCTGGGTAAGTCCTGTCGTTCTGGCATACAGTCGGCCCCTAATTTGCTCTCAGTGGTGTCGGCTCGCATCTGGCTGTGCCTGTATTATTTTGACCATCAGATGAGCCTTGGCACTGGACGTCCCGTTGTCCTCAGAGATGAGGGTTCAATCAGGCACTGCCGAATTCTCCTCAAACATCCCATGGCATCTGTCACCGACGTTCGCCTCATCGCGCAAGTTGAACTCATTGCGCAGAAAAGTTCGTGTGGTCTTTGCGTGGCGTCTACAACAGCACTGACATTATTTTGCAGCACAAATCTATGAAACTTTGGCTCCTTTGAATGGGCAGGTTAATCATAACACCCTTGCGTTCATTCGCCGCGCCAATGTCGCTTTGGACAAGTGGTGGTCAGATTGTGACGAGCTACATAGTAAGTACCCCGCGATTGTGTCTGTAGTAGTCATACTGATCTACTGCCAGGTCAGTCGATGGATGAAGAATCCTTACTGCGCAAAATTTTGGCAGGTGAATTGCACTATGCCAAGCTATGGCTCGTCTGTGTTGCTCTCCGTGGAGTTTCATGGGACAAAATGCCTTTCGAGCAGCGTGAGCTTGCTTTCCAAGCCAAGGACGCAGCATTCAACTGTCTGTCAACATTTTTGAACTCCGCATCATACAGGTGTGCATCCACCCTGCGAGTGTCAACCCAAGCTGACCTGTTGTTTCCAGAGCTGCACTTCGCTATGCGGTACATGATAGCTTGGTCACAGCTGCTTTCTCTGGTCTGTTCTTACTCAAAATGGCCAACCTCTTCCCTGCGGAGCTGGATCTTTCCGCTTTGACAGCCCAGGTGGAACAGCTCGCCCAGCTTCTCTCTGACGTCGCAGCCGAACGGTCAGTCTTGGCATCATACCCATTCTTACACTTCGCTGACTATGTCCCTCTCAGCTACGCACTAACGCTTCGCATAATGCTGGCTAATCTTCGGCGTAAAGTTGGTATCACCACGGGGTTGGCCAACAATCACCTGAGCATGCCTCCCCCGTCCATGCTGGAAGGCATGGTCGTTTCGCCAACTTTTGGCGATGCTAGCCAACAACCTTTTACAATGGAGGAGCTGGGCTTTGTCTGGCCATCTGAACGAGGAGTATTAAGCCCATCTATTGTACCCGTTTGGCTGCAAGAGCAGGTACGTATTCCGCATATATAATGGGGGAGCTAGGATCTGATTTGTGATACAGTCGCTCACCGACCTCGGACTGCCCATCAACGGGTCTGACGGAATCTTTCTTAGAATGAACGGGAGTAATGGCTGGTCGGGGGAGTTCGCCAATATGCCTGAAGCATGGTGAAACCCGTGGCTGAGACCAATAAAACGCTAGCAACGCGAGGATCTCAATTTTTTGCTTGTATTTTTATCTTCTATAGGCGTTTGAATCCAAATCTCTTGATTAAGTGCACGAGATGGAAAATGCGATAACGGATACAGTTGTGACATTTTATTTATTTCTCATTGTCCGTGTCATGAATCACTCCTCGTCGCTGTCTTCCTGCTCCTGCAGGAACTGCATAATATACGTCAGCATGAATGCTTAAACACTCGCATGGAAGTACATACCTTGACGAGCGCCTCAGTGGCCTTGAGGAAGTGCTGCCGTCCATTGGGCTTCGAGCCCTTCTGGTACCAATAGATAATTGCCTGGTCAGAAATACAATCCTTGTTATACAGAACCTGGATCACAGGATGATGAACAAGTGCCATGGAAAGGGAAAGAAAACTCGAGTACTGACTTTGAGAATTTGAGGGAATGCTTTAATGATACGTGTGTCTTCATAACAATACACCTGAACTACATTGATGAGAGCGACCTCAGTTTTGGGGCCATTACAGAATGGCTCCAGGATGGGAGTAAATTTCTGATCAGGAATACGTGTAAGCATAGCATAGGCTAGGAGGGAGGAATACGCACGGTGACTTCCCGAAGAGCCAAACTCTCGATCTGATCTGGGCGCGCGCTCCAGTCGACGGACGCCATCAGTCCTTGCCAGATGCACTGCACGAGTTCAGCCTCAGGGAGGGGCACAGTCTCTTGTCGACTCTTGATCGCTGCAATGATCTGCATAGTGACGCGTTAGGAGTAAGTACTATACATTCGGACGCGATTTGACTGACCTGATCGCTGGAATCCTCATTCTCGCCCATCTCGCGAAGATCTCTTACGATTTCCTCCTTGACAACTGCATATTGCTTCTTGGCCCACCACTCTGCGACGGGGATGAGACCTTCTTTCTTGAAGTGATCTTCAAGAGTCTTGGCGTCTCGCCTGTTGGGAGGGAAGAAGGCAAGCAAGTCCTTGACGCCACCGCGCTTGAGGGTGCCGGCGAGGTGGTCCATGGGCTGGTCAACGAGGTAGGCCCGAAATACGAGCGTGACGACGCCGACCGAAACGTCTGCCTCAAGATTGAGCAACATCACGGAAACCGCGCAATAGCGACGCACCATTCTTCACCAGGTGATCCTTCGTCAAGGCCTGCAGGCAAGAGGCGTTAGCCAGGCCTTGCGAAATCAGGAGCCCGGTCGCAATAGACAATTTATCCTTCTGAGCTGGCGACCAGCGATGGATGTATTGCAAGAGACCTGGCAAAGCGGATTCCTCGAGAGGCTTCTGCAGATACTTGTATCTGACAGGAATCGCGCATCAGCGAACATCTCGGGCGCGTAGATGACGGATCGCACCTGCGGATGAGTTTATTCAGCACCTCGATGTACTTCTTTATGTCATCGACGTTGGCAGGCTCTTTGGCGTTGAAAATGGTGAATGGTGAGACGGGGGCACCGTCGTCGACGTAGCTGCCACCTGGCTGGATGAGGCCGCCAACGAGGAGAATTTCGAAGAGAGCATCTGCATATTTGAGAAATTCGAGGGTTCCGCCTGCTTGAACTAGTTTGGTCGCGAAGGAATCAAAGTCGTTTTCGGGAACGGTCTCGAGATGTTTATAGAGTTGGTCTCTGAAGACTGGATTATCGGGTACGCTGAGTTCAAGTGCACAGACGGGTAGGTAGGTAAGGCGGGGGACTGACCCCCTGGTTCGTGTTTAGCTTGCGCTTTGACAGCGCCTTTTCTGGCTTTGATCCTGACCCCTTGGAGCGTTGGTTTGGGTACGGTTTGAGATGACATCCACTAAGATGCGAAAAATTCTCCTGTGATAGTAGAACGAAGAAGTGTAAAGGAGAGAGGGAAGTTTGTTATCGAGCTCTTCCGGTTTTGGTCAGGAATCAGTACGGTCGTCCACTGATGGATCGCACTGGACTCTCATGACAGAATGCATGCTCATTGTGCTCGATCCGCTCCATGCATGCGGGACCCTAAGCTCCATTAATTACCTTATTTTGTTTTAGAGTACTGTGCGTACACTTGCGTACAGCAAGACACGCGTCATGGATCGCGTGCAGTGGAGTCGGTGCAAAAGCCTGTGCATATAAACGCAGGGTTTTGTCCAAGGGATCTACTGACCCTGCCCCTTTCCCCGCCTTGTTTTCTTTACTGTCGCGCCCCTGGCAATAAAGATGAACAACCCGCCCGAGCAAGGACAAGCGGCCTTGAAACAATCTGACAGCTGTAAGCCACATTTTGTCATGCAGCCGCGCGAGATTGATTCATATATCCGACCAAGCCTCGTCCTCGACCACAACCTCTTCGCGCCCACATCCTTCTCTTCCTCAGTTAGCTTTGATTCCTGACATCACTCAACGAGACCTCATTCCTGACTTACCCGTAAAGAGAACTCATTGCTGAAATGCAACCGCAACCTCTTCGGTTCACCGAAAGCCCAAATGCTTGGTCCAAATCGATTACTACAGCTGACGGGGTAGACACTCACGGAGTAGGCAGAATAGCTATCTTCTTCTTTCCGATCTCAACTGGCCGCTCAGGTTCTGAACTGCCATTCCTCACAAAACAATGCTTACTCAGTTGGGGTCACCGAGGATAAAGGGACACGCCGTTACATGGAAGACGCTCACTCGTTTGTAGTAGACTACGCAGGTGTTCGTGGTCAAGGGTTCTTTGCTATATTCGATGGACACGCCGGGAAACATGCTGCAGAATGGTGTGGAGGTCATTTCCATGAGGTATGTGCGCCGCAATCCTACCTGTAACTGCTCTGAACATCGGTGCCACCGATAGTTCTTGCTCGACGCTCTGCGCGCTGCTCCGGAACGAAGCATCCCAGATACCCTTAATGAAGCCTTCCACAATGTCGACCTCCGCCTATCCAAAATGTCTGAGGAATCGGAAGGCAAGATACATTCCGGTTGCACAGCCGTGACAGCCTTCCTTCGTATCGAAGACGCAGACGGGAAACAGTCCTTCCTACCCGCAATTCCCGATCTTGATGCAATAGATTCGCCTGAGGAGGATCCTGAAAGCACCAACAATAGTAGCACAAAGAAGTCCAACAACGGTGGAAGCAAAATTAAGAGGGCATTGAAAAGTCTCAGCGGTTCAGGATTACTCACTCCTCGCTCGATGTCGCCCACTGGCGGTGATTCCGGCACTCAATATGCGAACGGCGTCAAGGTTATCCTGCCCCCTGCAGGATCGCGCCGCGTCCTGTACAGCGCCAACGCAGGCGACGCCCGCGGTGTGCTGTGTCGCGGGGGAAAAGCTGTTCGACTCACTTACGATCACAAGGGTACAGACAAGCAGGAAGCGAAGCGCATCACGGATGCAGGTGGCTTCGTTATGGGCGGCAGGGTGAACGGCGTCTTGGCTGTCACTCGCAGTCTCGGAGACTCGAGCATGAAGGAGTTCGTGGTGGGATCGCCGTACACGACCGAGACCGAGCTTTGTGAGGATGACGAGCTTCTCATTCTCGCCTGCGACGGGGTGAGTGAGCCAGAAATTTCACTGGAGTTTGCTGACGGCCTCCCTCTAGCTCTGGGATGTGGCAGGAGATCAACAAGCTGTCGATCTTGTTCGTGATATCCCAGATGCACAAGAAGCATCAGAGAAACTGCTCACATACGCGCTTAACAAGTCTACCACTGACAACGTCACCGTCCTCGTCGTCCGCTTCAAGAAGGCAGCAGAACGGAGCGCCGTCACATCCCCCATCGCCTGAAGTACTCGTCCGATTTTTGCAGAGCATCATATCACCACGAGCAACACAACCTAATACATCACATCGCATACACTGTATTGTCAATATTTGTTCAAGTAATTCTCTTTTGGGTCCCAGCTTGATCGTCCGTGGCTTAGGTGGTACATATACCATCACGTTGACTTTTCACCTATGTACATGTATCGCTAGCTGCAACATATATAATCATAGCAATGCACTCGCTTTAAAATCGTGGACCTAGCTGATGATGTATCCCAGAAAGGCAAGGCGCGATTGAGGCGTTCTGGAACCGCCGATCGATCCTTGGCACACCTCATTTACTATGCAATACAAATTACCCTGGCACGTTGCGTTCGCCTTTCAACTTTGTCCCGCTAGTACTGTCGCAGCTCGCTGTCATGTCCTACCAAGACCAATGGGGCGGCCAGCCTCCTCAAGGATACTCGAATGGCGCAGGTCCGAATCCGGGGTATGCTCCGAACTACGCGCCACCTCCCCAGGCGCCGTACCAGCAGAATCCGTATAACGGAGAACAAAAGTCTCCCTATGATGGCGACAGGTTTAAACCGAAGAAAAGGCTCAATGACCCCATTTTCCTGGTGTTCTTCGTGCTGCAGGTGCGTCGTGCTTTCAAAAACGCCTAAGATTACTACCAATTCCTTCGCCCCAGTTCCTAGGATTTGCTGCCTTGTCTGGTATTGTGTTGTCTGAGTGGATCTCCGAAGGGGGTCTAGGAGGAGGCGCTGGAAGTGGAAACACCGGAACCTCCGTAACATTGGACAGGTGTGTTTCCTGGATGTGCAACGTGACTTGGTTCGAGTTGAGACTGAGGCCATTCAAAGCCACACAGTGTATCTGCTTCTTTTCGTTACAGGGGCGGCTCTAGTCCTTTCATCTCTATACCTGATACTCACTCGCATCTTCACGCATCTTATCATGCATATCACGTTGATTTTGTCGATTTTACTCAACATGTAAGTGCATATTCCTCAATCTTGGAGAGGAAGACCATGAACGTGTGATTTGCAGTGGCGTTTGCGTCTACTACTGGATCACCAAGTATTACTGTCAGTCATCCGCAATCCCCTTTTTTCCTTGCCCTGATATAATCGCGTAAAGCTGGAGCTATCATCTTCACTATCATTGCACTCTTTTCGGTTCTTTCATACTTCGGCTTTCGGTCTCGGATTCCTTTGGCATCGCTTCTCCTGCAAGTCATTATGGACGTCTCGAAACATCACATGAGCGTGTATGTTGTCGCGTTCACAGCGTTGTTCTTGCAAGCTGCATTGAGCGTGTAGGTGGCTATAAAGTTTGATGTGTATCTCCCTGACGGTGAGGCCTGCACAGTTGGTTTACATTCACTACGATCGCAACGTGAGTATATTTCGTCATGTCGCATATTAGGCATCCTATAACCTTTTGAACTAATTAGCTACGCCAAATGGACCCCTGGCAATCCATGTAAGCTCCTCGAGTATACTCCCGATGTATGGACATTGATTTTGTGAAGCTTGCGACTCCGGATCGTCCTGCTCATCTGGTAAAGTGGCGGGCCTCATATTCTTTGAAGTCTTCTCTTTCCTGTGGACATCGCAAGTCATCGGCAATGTCTCATTGGCCACCCTTGCAGGCGGTCCCTATGGCAGTGAGCATCCCGACTGAAAGGCACCACACCATCAAATTGACCCTCTATTCCAGGCTGGTATTACTTTGGGCCTCGCGAACATGGCCAGATGGTAAACACCTGCATTCTCGGTTTCCTACGCACTAACTAACTCCCTTTCAGCCTAAGAACCCGACACTGTCGGCCTTCGGTCGTGCTTCCACGCTCTCATTGGGGTCAATCGCCTTCGGCTCCCTCATTGTCACTCTGCTCGAGATTTTGCAAATGTTTTGCCGGGCTGTGCAGAACAACGCCGCTCAAGATGGGAATGGTCAGTCTCTCGTCAACTATGAGTTACCCCGCGTACTGACCCCTGCCGATGCAACAGGCGTGGAAGTCTGCCTGGCGTGCTGCGCCAATTGCCTCATCGGCATCCTTGAAAGCGCTGTTCAATATTTTAACCGGTTGGTCTGAGAACATTGTCGTCTTGTATATTTGGGCTTACTGGCGCTATAGATATGCGTACATTGAAATCTCACTGTACGGCAAACCGTACATACCGGCTGCCAAAGACACCTGGAGACTATTCAAAGATCGCGGTTCGTGCAAGAGTGTACTGATTGTCCTGCCTCTGTCTAACAGCCGCTTCTAGGGATTGACGCTCTCATCAACGATTCTCTTGTCAGCATGAGTGAGTGATACCTTAGCCGGAAAGTAACGAATGATTGACTTAACTCGTTCCATAGCGCTGACTTGGGGTGCTTACGTGGTCGGCATGTTCTGCTCATTGTTCGGCTACATATACCTTCGCTGTGAGTGACTATGTGCGTGTCGGGAGGCCCGCTGAACATTGCGCAGATACGCATCCGTCGTATAATGCTGATGGACAATACACGGCGCCAATCATCCTTTTCGCTTTCCTGATTGGCTTGCAATGCTGTGACTACAACATGTATCTACTCAATATCCTGCATGCTCACGGAGATTGATACAGCTTTAACTCTCGCTTCGGCCATTGAAGCTGGAGTATCAACCATGTTAGTGCTCCATTACCTACACCTAACTTTCGCTAACCAGCAACAGATTCGTGGGTCTAGGAGAAGACTCTCAAGTTTTGGCCATAAGAGCACCAGAACTATTCGGGGTGCGTTGAATGCTCTCTCCTCCTGACTAGCTTTCTAATCGCTACATTTACAGATGATTGCAGCCACTTACCCCCAGGTCACTCGAGGAGTGCCGAACGTTTGAGATTCAATCAGTACAGCTCCAGGGCATCATTGTGCTAGCGCATGTCAGACACTTCACTATACCCACTTTTATCAATTCGTTTTCCATTTGCACGCATAATCACTAGCAAACCGATGCGGTTTAAATTTAGCATTGTCAATTTGAGAGCCTTTTTTTGTCTTACGTGCGAATTTTTAGGTATGCAAAAAGATCGAAAAATATGTCGCGCGCAGGATTCGAGCCTGCGTTACCACGGAGCTATGATGTCTCAATTGGAGGATCAGACCACAACGTGGAGTACTAACCACTATACTAGCGCGACTTGAAAGGAGGCCCAGTTGTGACATACATATACGCGTGCATCCTTTCGCGATCGAAGACGCGTGGCTCTCAAGTGCCAGGATAAGATTGCCTCCTCTTTCACCTTACTGTCATCATGGCGTTCTTTTATCCAGTCACTGGGACGAAGCTCTCTGGCACAACTGTCATCGTCGTCCGTGATATACTGGACTAGATTGCGACTCAAGCTCCTGACCGTTGACTCTTAGCCCGTGGTGTCGACCGCGAACGTCTCCCAGCTCGCGGTAGACCTTTTGATCACGTCTCTGGCTCTAAAGCAGATTGGCGTGTTTAACAGTAGATATTTCGTGCCGGTTGTTGGTGCTCGTGAGGATGGGGAAGAGGGTATCACGACTGCGCTCGAGCGTACGTTGTATATGCAAGTTTGCGTTATCAGACTAATCATTTCCTAAAGTATATGGCAAAGACGGCGTAGACATCGTCGTGTTGCAGCAACGATCCCCGATAATGAAGGTGAGCCGAGAATATTTCTACCAGTTGGCTGGTGCTGATACTTTAGTTTAGTCACAAAAAGAAGCATACACCGAAGCCCTGCTGGAATTCCTCAAGACATCTGGGTTTACTTCTTGTATCTTCCTATCTGGAGTGGACATGTCGAATCGGACAGATGCGCAGATGATGCAAGTCAATTGTTGTCATTGTGCACAACAATCTTTGTTGACGCTTTCTCCAGCACACCCACGTACTTCATACACCCGCACAACGCACCTGCCCTCACCTCGTCACCGCTGGCAAATTTGAGTCAGTTGCCCATCTCGGCTTATACGTCTCCAGTAATGCAGCATCCGGAGACAACTGCCGCAACAAACGAAGGCCCAGTGCCATTCATACCAGGCGGCGGCCTTACTCGCCGCTTACTGTCATCCCTCCCGGTCGGCTGGAACATACCGACAATTTGCTTATTACAATTTGTGGTCGAAGGTGACAACAGGGGAGATGCACATATGCTGGCCGTCATTACAGCAAAGGTACTGCAAGCAGATCCGCTCATACAGGAGTGGAAGCAGCCTTTAAGTTGGAATCAAGGACTTTTCGGTGCTGTGCATGACCAAACATTGTATGGGTAAAACTGTGAAACCGTGCGAAAGGAAAGCATCCAATGTATAATCAAACAAAATATCGATACATGTCTAAGAGCTACACTATTATCGCTTCCCGGCGATACCGGCCTTCGGCTGCCCACCTTTCCCTCCTCGTTTGGCTGCTTGGGAGAGGGACATGTACGCATATGGATCCACTCCGCCCTTTTTGACATCACCGCCGGCTTTCTGAGTGACAAAAAATTATTGAGATGAAATTTAGGAATATTGATCCACAATTTACCTTCGCTTTGAACTCATGTCCAAACTTGACGTCTGACTTGCGCTTGTTTTTCTTGCCTTTACTCGTCTCGCCGTCCGCCATTTCCACATCTTCCTCCATCTCATCGTTCTCCCGTCGCCGCTTTTTAGTGTCCTTGTTGAATTTCACCCGGCCATTAGGGCCGCGAGTGAAACCATCAACCGAGGTCATACTCTCCTTATAAGCCGTCCCCGCGACATCCGTAGCTGCGCGTCTGGCGCTTTCTTCGATATCGGATTCGTCTCCAGAGTCAATGACCATCTTGCCCGTGTCCTCATCTGTCTTGAAACGGGCCGCATCCTGCCCAGGTTTCCGGCGACGAGTGTTTTGTACATCTGGGGCATGTCAGTATCTGATGAAATAGCACGGGCGACTATGAAACCTACTTGTGATACGAGAAGCCGCGCCTGCGAGTAAATCCATGGGCTCGTCATCGTCGATGCGAAGCCGGGCACCATGGTCAACAACTTTCCGCTTCGGTGCAGACACGGAAGGGCCTTCATCGTCGCTGTCCAGCTCGCTTTCACTGCCGTAAAGCACATCTTCGAATGCATCTCCGGTTGCAGGTTTAGCGGACGGTGCCTGACCAGATCCATCAGTTGTTTGCTGCATAAGATATAGCATTTGAACTGACCTCATCTTCATCCTCGTCCTCGCGGGCATTTTTCTTCCGCTTCGCCCGTTCCTTTCTTTTCTTTATATTCACCAGTACCTTTGCGGCCTCTTCTTCTCCCGCACATTGGTAAACTTCATTCCACCCAAACCGACGCAACATCCGCTCAAATATATGCCGTACTTTCGCCTTGAAGTGGTTCTTGTGGTCGTGCGACCACCGAAGGAGCGCTGGTACGAGGGCTTTAAGGTGAGGGCGGAGAATATCCGCGGGTAGAGTGTGTATGGCAAGTTTGATGTATCCCAAAGTGGACTTAACAATCTCACGATTGGCAGAGGTCAAGAAGACAAGATGGGTCGTAAAGATCTCGCTTTGCATATCAGAAGAAATGATGTCTGTATGTAAGTGCCGATGAGTTTGGTACTCAAGACTGTCAGGATTTCCCCACCTTTGAACTCGAACACAAGCCGTGATAGCGCTGTTATAGTCGCGCTGATCATGTGAGGGGTGGCACCGGCCAGGCCTCCAGCAACCATTGTCATGTACTCTTCTGCACTTGCTACGGCTGTCCGAAACGTAAGAATTAGCAGATTTCGATGATGTCCAAGTGAACAATTCGTACCGTCTCCCGAGCCCTCCTCGTCATCCATTCCCTCCATCATGTTCCGCTTGACAACACCACCCTCCGCCATCTTGTGACCCATAGCGACAATGAGGTTAAATGCCGCGGAACGAGCTTTCTCAGAAGGCTCCTTGGTGCCAAGTACGGCTTCTGGTATGAGTGAAGGGATGACGTGCATCGCGCCCGAAGGCAGCATGGGTATGAGCAGCGCAAGCAGTGCGCATCGGTCCTTTTTTGCAGCGGACGACAAGCCCTCAGCCAGCTCATCCAGCTTGCCCAGGACTTCTTCGGGATTTAGATCAACCTTACCACTCTCTGCAAGCTTGGCCAGGATCTTATACCCGCGCTTTTGTACGCCGTTATCTTTGCTTCCGAGAATGTCTCCAGACAAGCACATTTCGAAAAGGGCAGTGGCATCCACAGATGAAAGGTACGGCAAAAGCAAGATAAGAATGTCTTGCGTCATTGCAGTGACGCTCCCTTCCTCAGTGGCCCCATGGTGAACGACGGGGGCGGAAGTGGACTTGGCGAGATTGGTCTTGAAAAGGTTGATGACCTTCTGCTGTGCTTTGGCAATTTCCTTGAGATCCAAGTGAGCTTATGATACCAAGTTGTCATATATGCAATAACACACCTGCTCGCCCGCAACGGAGGCCCACGCGCTAATGACATCTCCTACCATCCCCCTCCCATCCCTGCCCACACTCCCAAACACATTGAACAACACCGCAAGCCAACTCTCAGCCTGAGTTCTCAAAAAAGCCACATTCGCCTCCGCCTCCTTCAGAGCTAGCGGGCTCGTCTCTTCGGGAGTCACATTCGATTCCACCAGCACCTTGAGCGCTCGCAGCACAGCAGGTCGGAGCTCTGGCTGAGTATAGAGCAGCTGTGAGAGCAGCTGCGCGAACTGCGGCCCAAGCGCGGTGCTAAGGTCAGGCGGGGCATGGCAGTAACCTGCGAGGCCCGCCCATATCTGGGCGACGAGCACGCTCCAGACTTTAGCTTCCGAGGCGCGATTGGCCGTCTCTGCGGCCTGCTGCAATGTGAACATGCGCTCGCTAAGGGGTACGAAGTAAGCGACGAAATGGCCAAGTGGCGATGGGTGTGGCTGTGCGAGAAGAGGGAGTAGATAAGCACGGGGTTCATTGCCTGCTTGACTGTGAATGTTATTCGGTTAGATGATATGTAGTGCGGCTGAGGGGGCTATGCTCACCGATCAGCAGGTTCCAAGTTGAGAGGGAGCACATTTAGGAGTACTTGCGGTCCCAATGTGCTCATGGCTACCGCCAGACACGCATCCGCTGCTTCCTTGTACTCGAAGCCCTTCTGTGTTCGCAAATCAGCGACCCGACGAACCAGTGGGAGAAGAAGTGCCTCTGCCGCCTCCGTCGATGTGTGTTTAGTCGGATCCGGAGCATACCGGAGATGCGTGAGCAGCGAGGATATGACAACGAGCAGCTCAGGCATCGACCGCGCATAGGCAAGGGCATCCAGGGATTTGGTTATTTGTGCAATAATTACACCCAGTACGGTCTTGGAATCTGCCTCCTTGGACGTGGATTCGTCGATCGCGGCTTTGACCAGGGCCGGAGAGAAGCACTGTGCGAGGAGCCCCAGCGACTCGGCGGCCGCCTTGCGCGTCGCTGCTTGGGACGACTCCAAGAAGGCCCAGATGGTCTTCCATACTTTGGCTAAATCTCCCGCACATGCGTCTACATCAACAGCGCTGTACGCGAGCATGGCGCTGCCAAGAACACGAAGCCATGCCGGGGGGAGGGTGGGATCTGCTTTGGAGGGTGGGGATGCAAGGACTGCGCTGAGGACAGAAGGGATCGAGGGCGTTATAGCGCTCGCATCATCTTCTAATGGCGCGGAGAAGAGATCGGAAAGGATGGAGTAGGCGGATTGGGAGAGGTAGGGGTTTCCCAGTCGGGGAAGTGTGAGAAGGAGGTTCGTGATGGCAGGAAGTGACTGAGAATTGATTAGATGTTATGAAATCAAATGCAATAATAATCTCACTGAGGGGGGCAAGTTGAGGAGGACTGGTCGGAGGAAGGCGAGGATGTGAATCGCTGTCTCCGACGTTGGAGATTCGGGGGACTTCGCAGAGCTCTTTGCAGGCAGAAGACCTGTGTTCACCTCGGCCAAACAGTTCTTGATCCATTCTGCAACTCTCTCCGCAAATGGATGTCGCAGCATGGGTGTCGGTGGGGAAGCAAGTGTATCTTTAACGACATCGGCTGCTTTTCTGCGTACTTTGGGTCTGGAATCGAGACAGAGTTGAAGGATCGAAGCAAAGGACTGCCGCACACCCTGTACTTCAAGCTGAGAGCGTTCAAGAGATCCCAGTAGCGAGCTGTATATGCTAAGCTGAGATCGGAGCGGTGGTGCATGATTCTGCAGTAGGGGAAATAGTGGTGCGGTGAGACCCAGGACGGTGCTCATGTTGGCACGGATGACTGGTTGTGATACAAACGGTATGACTAGAGCAATCAGGTATAGCTCTGCAGGAAGCATGTCCCCATCTCCGAGAGCGATGTCTTCCTTCTGAAGTGTTGCATCGAGAGTGGTCAAAAGAGCAGCAAAGTAGGCGGTCGGGGAGGTCTTGTCCTGGATCGTCGATTCTAGAGCTTGAAGTAAAGTCGCAGGGGTCTTTTGATGTGGTAAATTAGAATTTGTATGAGGCCGTATCTTCGTAAGGGCGTCCTCCAGAGACATCTTGACGGACTTTGGGGCTTGAGGACAAGCTGAGTCCAATTTTTAAGATTGACATTTTGCCATCTCAACTGCCTCCGGCTCACCGATCATAGGCACTGGTTACAGCAGACGAGGCTTGCACGCGTCCAATAGCCAGTGCAGTTTCTCCCTTCGACTTCAACGGCCCTCTAGGCCGTCAGCGAGGACAGCAATGCCCAAAGGCTCAGTGACTCCATGGTCGTATCTTCTGATCAGGTCAGTGGTCAAATAAAGCTGACAGTCGACGTCACTTACCTGGCCCCGTTCACGAACATATCCAGGTTTCTCTTCAAGTTCGTTTTGAGGATTTTCTATGGGACTGTTGTTGTAGAGAACACGGAGTATATCCCAAAGACTGGTCGACCATGGTGAGTCCTGTTTGCGTCTCGTCATAAGTATGTATATCTAATAGTCTAACAGCATAGGTGTGTCTAACCGTCTAACCATCCCGTCGCATACTAAACGTCGCTGTATCTAATGATTAATCAGTCTGTGCGAACCACAGCAATTCCCTCACAGATGCACTGTAAGTGTCTGCTACTATCCAATCTCATTCCTTTTCTGACATATTCAAGTCTCCTCGTCGACGCAGTTCCTTCACGAGTGCGTTATATTTTACCACTTATTGATCCTACCAACACATTACATTTATAGATCAGAAATATGCTTAGGCTAACTGCAAAATCCACGCAATTCGGACACCCTACTTTCACCAGTTGGCTCATCGAGTCTGCGGGAACTGTACCCCTGAAGCGTCGGAAGGATTATGAGCAAGGCCAAATTCATGATGTGGACAACACAAACGTTATGAGTAGCCTCATGGAGGTGAGCGATACGCCACCGAATCTACAGCTTGCGCTCAAGAGAGTCAGGCTTTAGAAATGGGTGATGCGATTTGCTTGTTCCCTGAAGGCGCAAGGTGAGCCTTGTGGCGCAATACCCTATTGGTTGCTCATCGCTTTCTAGCCGGTACCATCCCACGATAGCCCCTTTGAAGACGGGAGGTGCGCAATGATCTGATCTGTGTGTAACTCGTACTCAATCCTTAACAGTGTCACGTATCGTCTCTGATGTCTTAACACGCAACCGCAACAACGCAGATTTCGAAATATCAGTATTGACATGCTCCATCACCTACATGTAAGCATTTCCATCTACTTCAATGCATCAATCCTGAATCTTCGCAGGCACCGCCAACACTTCCGCTCTGACGTGCTAGTAACCTTCAACCCGCCCATGACCTTTACTGTCAAAGACAACCCGGAACTCCTTGCCCCCGTAAACTATGACGAAATCCGAGCCCTCACCGCGCGAATGCATGATGAAATCAGCTCGCGCACAATCGACGCGCCCTCGTGGGATGTCGTGCGCGCTGCTAAAGCCGCGTCGCGAATCTACGTCCCCCTCGGGACGCGCATGAGCCTAGGCGACTATGTGCGTGTCACCCGCATCTTTGTCGAAGCATTCAAAGCGTCCGAGTCCGCACGCACCAAAGAGGAGGACAACGGTGGCGAAGGTGCGACTGGAGACGACGAGTACACGGAGGTCGACGCAGAGCTCGTGCAGCTCCGTCACGACCTGCAGAGCTACCAGGATCAGCTCTCCCGCTGGGGCATCAAAGATGACCGTATCCGCCGCCCGCTGCACAGGCGTACCATCCTCTTCCGCCTGCCGCTCAGGCTCAGCTGGTCTTTTGTTCTATTCACCCTATCACTCCCTGGCCTGCTCCTCTGGCTGCCTGTATTCCTCACGACATTCTACGCGGTGCACAACTTCAAGAAGAGTGGGCCGGTTTGGGACACCTGGGACGAAATTGCGCAGTACAAACTCATCTACGGCCTGATGTCCGGTGTAGCGGTGTGGGTCATAAGCATACTAGTCACGCTGCCCGTCGGGGCAGTGACCGCCTTCGTGGTACCTGCGTTGATGTGGATGTCGCTGCGCTGGCTCGAGGACGCTGTGTCTGCATTCCGTGCATTCCTTGCGCTGTTGCGTCTTCTGCGTGTGGGGAAGCCAACGCTCAAGACAATGGGTGAGAAGAGGGCCGAGTTGCATGTAAGAGTGATGAAGCTCGCTATTAGCACACTTGGCTTGCCCGCAGACCCGGAGACACACTTTTTGGAAGCGGGAGGGAGGGAGAAGGGGAGGGTCAGGAGCCGCTGGGAGAGTGGGGCAAAATACTTCTCTGTGAGGAGGAGAAGAAAGAGGGACTGGAATGAGACGCTACGACTATACGACAAATCAGACTACCCGACTTTCGACTAGACTTCGGCAGAAGGTTGTCAAGATAAATGGGGAGACATTGAATGACCTGTACATACCACAACCTACGTCATAGAACGCCATGACCTGTTCAGATATCTATGACATTGGATAATTCAATCATATCAGCACCTGGTACTATCTGCTACGTCTCCAATAATTAATCGACATCAGCAGTACCGTTTGTTTTCGCTTGTTAACTCACGTAAATACTTTATCCTCTTATGCGTTTCCATCTTTGAGTATTATATTCGATCTTGAACTGGTATTGGTTCAGCCAATTGGTGAATTCCTCGAAATCGAAATATCTTGCGTGGTACGTGGATTTGGATTTGTGTACACATGTGGCGGTGTAAGCCTGTCAGGACTCAGGGCAAATTGGGATTCCAGGTCGGCGTTTTCCCCTTTGTTCTTTGACTCTGTCATCCCGAAAGCCCTTCTTGAATCCTATCAGGTGTCAAACGAAAACTATCAACTCGACGGTTACAACCGGGAACATCTTTCCTCTCTCTCTCTCTCTCTCTTACAGCTTTGCCTCAAGTTGACGTCCGCCAGTATACCTCCAACTTACTAGACTGGAGTATTAAAAGAGTATCGCGCTCCAAACACTCCCTCCTCGATGGCCTTGATTTCTGTTAGATGTTCGTTCAGCACCGAGCTCTTCTGGGCATGAGAGAAACCGGGACCCACGCAGTGCTAAATGCTTAGAATGGAACCTACACAGAGCAAGGTTTCCTGATTCATCTGGTCAATATTGGTTCATTTGATTGCCGGGAGGATAAAAACATACCCATCATGGACCATAGATTTTTTACCCCAGTGTCTCGCCAAACCCCATTCAGCTCCTTTTCTTCGTCGAAACCCCATAATGGTCTGCACTTGTCTGCAATATCGTCGCCGCATATCTTCCGAATTGCATCCCTGGCATCTCCGTATCTTCACGCTAGATTTTAGGCAACGGCAACTGCATGAATCGCTGACTTGGACTGACCCAGTGGCGCATACTATGACATTTCCTTGTAACTCGGACCCATCTTCGAACTTGATTCCAGTCTTTGTAAGGTGTTTGATAAGACTGTAGTTCTTGAGTTTGATCTTGCCATCGATGATCATTTGACTGGCGCCCACATCTGCGCAAGGTAAGTCTTCTTTTGAAATCCGTTCGAAATGGTTAACAAACCGAGGTAGTATCCGCCAGCCTTCTCCCATGCAAGTAACACGAAGCCAGAGTCATCGTCGCCCAGAGTGGTCCGGAATCCGCGTTTCTTCAGGTCACCCAATAATTTGCTACCGAGGATATCAGGGCTTGCGACAATCACGTCACATCGAGAAACTCACGCATCTGCTTCTGCGATATCTTTCGTCGTCCGCTGGTGAACCAATTTCAAAAGTTTGTTAGGAAATGATGCTGAAAGCCGATCTGCAACGTCCGTCGGCGGCCCGTTTTCAACGTATGCAGCTGCAGAGATAGAACATCAGTATCAGGAAAATCAAGGTAATCCAAAACCGAACCAAAGACGCGTGGCATGCCTTCTTTGGTGCTCATAATGTAGGTCGCGTTCCGTTGAATCATAGTTACGTCTCGAATGATACGGTAAGCTGAAAATTGGCTACTTGTCAATGGGTATTGCTCACCGATGCCATTTTCGTAGTAGTCAGCACATATATCATGGGCTTCCAGTCGAAAGTCAGCTTTTGTTTAGATTTGGGAGGTAACTAAAGACATACCCGACGTGCAGGCACCTACAACAACGACTTTCTTTCCCGTATGGTCCGATGCCTTTCCGTGCTCGCTTGAATGAAGAATCTGGCCCCCAAATTCCTCCACTCCCAAGAAGGCGGGCATCTTGGGTGTCCCGCCGGTGATTCCGGTCGCAAAAACGACATGTTTGGGATGGAAGACGCGCTCTGTTCCATCCACATGCTTCACTAGTACATCCCAGAGCTCGCCAGATTCGTCTTTGGTTGCGCTGATGACCGTCGATGATGTCCAAACATCGAGTTCCATAGTGTGGGCATAAGACTCGAGCCAATCGGCAAGCTATTTCCATGTGAGTATCATGTACTTTTGATCATTTTTAGAAGCTTACTTTCAATGCGGGTGTCCAAACAGGCCATGAAGGGGGGAATCTAATACCAATGAGAACCAAACTTAAATATTCGATTGCGCGAAAGACATACGGGAGGTAAGGCATATGGTCATACCCTGTGAAGTGCTGAGTAATTTTATCAATACGACTCGCTTGTGTATCACTCACAAACAGGGTCATGTAGGCACAGAGCGGCGTAGCGATTGCGCCACATATCACCGATTCTCGGTAGTTTCTCGATGACCAAAGTAGGAACATCAAGAAACTTCAACCTCGCGGCAGTATCGAGGCCACTCTGTCCCCCTCCAACAACGAGTACTGTTGGTTCCCTGCCCGCATACTCTTTCTCAACCCTTCGCTTCTCCAGCCACTTGCCATGGTTCGGTTCGTGACTCCTCAAGTTGCCTATTTTCTCCGGGAAACCTTTGAGATCCTCCAGGTTTGTGAATACTGTATGCGCTTTCCACTGCCCTCCTGCAGTTGGAACGAGACGGAAAACGCCCGACCCCAGACCAACTTCTGTCTCGAACTTGAACATGGCTTGGATCCAAGCCAGATCTGGGTACACTTGATCCAAATGTACTTGGAACGACTCGTCCAGTTTGAACGAGCGAGGCTTAACCTCTGGTAGACGGTCTTTCAAAAACACTTTGATATCATGGATGCCTTCGAATGTTCTGAAGTCCCAAGTCAGCGCAAGAATGTCTCGAAAGTAGGCATCCTCGACGAAGATCTTATCGAAGGCCTCGATATTTTGCGATTGAACATGGGCCTCGAATGACGCGAGCCAATCTGCTGCCTCCTTTTTGACATCAAGTTCTTTTGGAATCGTGGCCTGTAACCTGTCTAGAGTAGGGAGAGATGCCTGATTGACCATGTTCGATAAGATGTTAATGGGGACTCGAAAGCAGCTCAGCTAGTAACCAGATAATCATCCCGGTTAAATACATATCCGACTCCGTTCTCTCCTATCTTGGCCTTAGTGATCTCAACAGAAGAGTCTCGAGACCACCCTTGGCTGCTGCATGACTCGATCTAAGTTTGCGTCACGGTCAGCAGACCACCAATGCCAGAGCACGTGCACAACATCTGACCAGCATGATTCATATATTTGTATTGGAAATTAGAAGAAAGATGGTGGCTGCAGCTTAGACTTCACTAAGTATCTTAACTAAGATATTTTTGACGGTGTCCCTTTCAATTCCACCCTCTGAATCAGTCACCTTGTCACCTCGCTCCCAATCTGAACAAATATCGACCACTCCATACCTGAGACTTCCCAAGATCTCATGTTCGGGTCCGTCTCGAACTCGCAATCGATGAGACAGTACACGTGGCACTATACGCGCAATGTCAGCCTCTGAGGCATCCAATGTCAGCTCTTCGGATGTTGCTTCAGAAAATACTGCTGATAGCTGAGATCTGTTCATGGAATCGTGACCGTTGACGTGCTCCCAGTCCATATCGGCGGATAAGCTGTCCTCGTATCCAGCTCCATAAGCATAAGTTTCGACGAAAGGCGGTTCCCCACGCGCCTTCGCCTCAGCACCCTTCCCCATGATGGAGATGAACTCTGTGCCAGTGGGATCCCCTCCTATGACACGCGCAGCTCGAACGAGGGCGTCGGTATCTTTCCTGGCGCGCGCGGTAA
This sequence comes from Athelia sp. TMB, assembly GCA_014898675.1. NCBI lineage: Eukaryota > Fungi > Basidiomycota > Agaricomycetes > Atheliales > Atheliaceae > Athelia > Athelia sp. TMB. The sequence continues at coordinate 124,438 of JACXVL010000016.1, forward strand.
GAAGCATTGCATCGAGCTGAGGATGGTGACGCGTCGCGGAAAACAAATCAGATATGTAGAGAGACAGGGTGGGGTGTATATTCGTTCTGTGCGCGACCCCGAACGCAGGCGAAGGTGATGCCAAGGCGGAAAGCGATTTTAACAGTTCCGCTGAGATAATCGGCGAGACGGGCGATGAATCTTGAGGAACATGTAGTGACGCCGATGCTGAAATGGAATGCCTATGATAGGAGAGTGTATGCCGAACAGCTTGCAACGTTGTTGGGTGCAGATTGATGGTAGTGCTCATCGCAAACCTGTCAAGCTTATCCAATACATTTCAAACCCAGTGTATGCACACAGATAGACAGCCGCTTACCAGGCTTTTATGTATTCCCGGCCGTTCCCGTGGATCGGCCGCACAAATATAAACGACCATGAAACCGTCAGGCAGGTTCCATACCCACTCGCCTTCAATGTCTTCCAGAGCCAACCTTTTATCGGTAAGAACCTTTAACAATGCTCTTTGGGCAGGCACACCGACATTTTCGAGTCCTGATATGACAAGAATGCGGGGCAAAGTCAAAGTGTCAAGGCTGAGCTGACGTGAGAGGATGGGCGCGGGATCTGTGTTGACGCCGGTTGAACGCAGCGGTGGACGCTGTGTACTCGTCGTTGACGGGTCCCGAGGGTGCGTATCCGTTCTGACGGTCGAGTCAAAGAAAAATGCCGATTTCGTATCTGATGAGGAAGCTGCCACAGCACTCAATGCAGCAACAGGACTTTCCTGATGATGAGAGAAAGAGCGATGGATCGAGTGGCTTTGAAATGAACTCGAAAGCTTGGCGGCTGAGGAGCTCCGTGACTCTACCCTTCGTTTGTGTGTAGTCCTCGACTTATGGCCTATGGTACTAAGGTCATCAGCCGGACTGACTGGTGAGACAGGAGTGGTGGTGGGCGGCAAGAAGAGAGCACGTAGAAATTCCGATGGCGTTTGGTATTTTGTGTCCGCTTTGATCTTGGCTTTATGAACTTGGTAGCCAAACACAGATATGATTGTCTTTAAAAAATATTAGATGGTTTTCCAACATCGAGATGTTTGGGTCGTAGGCCGATGTAACGCCAATTGGAAGAGCATCACTCACAGATACCGCAAGTTTGGATACAGGACCAATCTCATCTTCGCGCGTCCTGAGTATCAAGTTCTTGTTGCCAGCTAATAAGCAGAGTAATAATGCCTGCAATAACACAGGATCCAATGCTAAATGTGGCGCAGCACCTCGAATTTGAGCGAGAATGGCAGGGAAGAATGCTGGTGTGCCAGGATCAGGCAACACTCCGGTATCGGGACCGTTCATCAATGCACAGGATAGCTGATTTGCCAAAGTTTATTGCAAGCAAAGTAAGACTTGATTTGAATGGATTTGAATGGATGACGGCTTTGTGGCGACGACCGTGGATGGTCCGCGACGGCGTGAATGATGGGAGCCAATGAACCTTGGGCGCCGTTTGGTACACGTGGAAGGCCCGAGTTCCGTAGCCTTGAGATAGTATGCGGAGACCTGTGAAGGCTTCGGGTTGTAGATTACCGATTATCGCAGTGCTGTGTCCTCCTTGATCTATGGTGATGCGGCACTCCAGCCCCACTGGCAGTCGACCGGAATAAACGATTATCTTCGTAACTCGTTTGATTGTCTAGCAATTTGCAATTGATTCTGCCGTGCGTTAGGAAGCGCAGTGACAGAATTTAGGTCGACCCTCGAAATATTGAGCGAAAGAAAGAGGTTCTCGGTATATAGCTGGCTGTTGAGGGAAGGTTGATACTTCGAATTCCACTCAGAAAGTCGTCGCTGGGAGTGTTACTCAGGTGCCGACTGTGCCGAGCCCATCCCAAAATGAGATAATGAACAGGGTCCGGCTGTGACATGGAGAAACTCGACCTCGTGTGTGATGATGATTGACGACGTCCAGGATGGCGTACTGACTATCCCCGGTAGTTGAGGCGGCACGACCTTGGGCGACCCTAGACTGTGTTTTCTTCTCGCTCGCCAGGACTTGCAGCAGACTGACAATCTGCGAATGGCCGACAACTTTCTATCGATAGAGGTAGACGACACGTCCCCGACTGTTGCATACGCACCTTTTCCAGACACCTTTGGAGAACCAGACCTCTCAGCAGGATGGAATCCTTATTACTCAGGGTCTGGTTACGCTGCGTCACTCGGTCAGTTGGGGGAGGGTAGTAGTTCACACCGCACTTCGTTGGATGGAGCGTCTCTCACAATTCAATGGGCTGGTACGTGCTGAAAGGTCCAGTCCGTCGAATTCCAACTAATGAAGCTTGGCAGGTACTGGAATACAGCTTCTTGGGAACGTGTCTCAAGCAGACTTTAATCTGACTCTTGACGGACAACCCACCACAGCAAATTCGTCTTCCATTGAGGAAGGTGTACTCGCCCAATTTCATGATCTTCACGATAGGAATCACACGATAACATTAACCGTCAACTTGAACTTGCAGAGCTTCAACGAGTCTTTTGTGGCTTTTGACAAGGCCCTTATCAATTCCACTCAACCTGCAAACAGCACTGGGTGAGTCTCCATTGTTGTTGATTATGTTGTCGCTCAAATGTTTCTTCAAGTATGATTTCGACGATTTTAAATGACACAGATGTTGCATTCGTTGGCCAGTGGTCGTTCTTTTCAGATACAGACGAAAACGGGCAGACTTGCTCATTCCACAGGTCTGAGCATAGCGGTGACCGGATGCAGTTTACGTTCCAAGGCAAGCCGTAAAGGCGAGGTCCTGAAACATTGAGCGCTGACTTCCTTTGCAGGTTCCGCAATCACTATTTTCGGACTGACTTCACCAGAGTCCGGCTCATACAGTGTAACCATTGACAATGACTCCACCACCTACTCGGGCCATAGCTCTTTTACGAATTTCTTCACTCTTCTTCACTACGCTTCCGAACTCGATGATACTGTAAATCATGAAGTAGTGGTACAGAATATGGAGAACAGGACATTGGCAATGAGTGTTGGCGGGATCAATACCACCTCTCTCGCAAACAACCCCAGGTAAGCTGCAGTATCTTCTGGTATCTGACATATGCTAAGCCTGCTTGCCGCTAGCGGCTCGCTCTCTCACTCGTCTGTCAAATCAATACATACTGCCGGCACGAAGGCCGCAATCGCATTGAGTTGTCTGCTCTTCGTACTCGTACTCTTAGGACTCGGCTACTTCCTTGGATATCACCCACGGGGCAAACGGCGCGAAAGCCAGATCCACCACACAGGACAACTTGAAAAGGAGGCGGAAGCTGGTGCCGCTGTGCTAGATATTAGTTCAGCAAGACTTGGTTCTGCTGGCACAAGGTTCAGTTTTGCACGGCTGGGCATTGGGCGCGGAAGTCAAAGTCCGTCTGACTTGGATATTGACATGGCGACGGAGCTCGACTCTGCCGGGAGTGTGCGTCACGCCGTGCACAAAGATCCTCATAGTCAATGGGAGACCTACACAATTTCTATGCCCTCCATGCAATATGGCCCTGCATCTCCTGTCTCATCACGCTTCCCAAGGCATCAATCTCCGATACCCTCACCACCCGCTGTGCCAGCCAACTCCCACACACGTCAAGACAGTGGGGCACGACTATTGGACCGAGGACGTTCTTCTGGAGAACGAGATGACGACACAGACAGCTCGAAGCACACCGATAGTGGCTACCACGACGCGGTGGAGATTAACCTCAGTCCAAGAACATCAGAAGCGAGGTCTTTCAACAATCCTCGGCCTTTAGTGCCGTATTTGACATACGAGGAACCGACGCCGGTTGAAGAGCATCCCAGGGAGCCAAGGAGATCCAGCAGGGAGAGCAGCAAGTTCTGGCGACGGTCCAGATCGTCGCATAGGAGTTCTGTGGCAAACGAGCCGATGCCGCCATCGAAAGGACCGCGGAGATCAATGAACGGCCGCCACCTTTCATTGGTCCGTTTCGACCCCAGTGCTTCACAGCCACCTTCCGCGATTCCCAGATACTCTTTCCTCGACTTCAGTTCCTCGTCATCATCGTCTAACTCTAGCGGTACATTCTTCGCACCATTAGGAAGTGAGCAACAACAACAGGTGTCACCTACGACGCCCGAGCCACCGAGCAAAAGGTCCAGGCCGTTGCCCAACATTGCCACATCAGTCCCACTAGGCATTCTGCGCTCACGGCCCTTGCAGCAAGAAACGTTGCATCCACCGTATTCGCGCTCACCGCCGATATCGCCAGATTATTCTTCTGAACCAGAAACTGAGACGCCCTCGACTCCTACTCCCCCCGATTATGACCATTCTCGATCTTTCAATCCTATCGTCCCCCCTCCTTCGAGAGCACCTACATTTTCTCTTCCATTACCGCCCATATCGACCCGCCCATCCGGTCCGACCCTTCTCACCGCATCATCCACTCAACGATACCACCCAGAATACAGAGACATTGAGGAATCCCCTACGGAAAGTTTCGCGCGGTCCGTGTCCGACATCAACTTCCGCCACATCTCCTCGAGCACCGCCAGTTCGCGCCGTACCAGCGCTCAGGGGCCTTACGCATTGGAGCCGCCAGCCCGTATGCACAAGGCATTGATCGTGCAAAAGGTTCTTGGCATGCAGACCCCGCCGACTGCACAAGATGAAGCTGAACATCCGCGCGCAAGCCTGTCGAGACTGGAGCCGTTACGCAGGATGGAGGACCCAGAGATCCGTTCCCAATCGCCATCGACGCCATTTATGCAGCGAGTATTGCGCAGGGCGGGCGGGAACGAGCGAGGATCCAGCCAAGACTTCGCTTCTCCCAAGTCTGCGAACTCCGAAGCATCGTCACCTGGGATTATTCGCAATCTACGGCGCTTGTGAGAGGAAAGGGAAATGATGTGGGGTGTACATAACCTACTGATCCATCCAGTGCATATTATTAAAGGAGGACATCACATGTTTGCTGGCTGGCATCGTGTTCTCATTTGGCATACTGACCTAGGACTCCTGATATACCACGGACACTCATAGCTGCTCTGTTCACATCTGTATCATTATTTAACTGCACTAAGCAGCATGCAAGCACTCTCTTATCACTTGAATTTCAATACTTAATCGCTAAATGCGCGTTGGCATATTGGCCGAAAGGTTCTTTCGTGCGATCAACTCTCACAAGCTCGTAGACAAAATGCCATAATCAAACGTACGTATCTTGGTCCCGTCGATTTACCCAGAACCATCCACTCTGCCAGCAAGATCGCTTCGGGCCTTTTGCACTTCGAGCCTCTCCATCACAGCTCGATGCAGACTTGACTTGGGGTTCTTAGCCTTGCCTTTCGTACCTCCAGCTCCATTCGAGCCTACTTGCAGTGCAACTGAGGATGTCGGCGCGGACATAGAATCGGTGGGCGCGGAGGAGGTGAGGTGCGAAGGGACGATGATCGGCGTTGGGCGCGGCGGAGGCGGCCACTTTGAATCAAGGTTAATCCTCGACAGACTGGAATCATACAGGTAGTTGCAAGACGTACTCCACGATGTGGTTGGTTAAAGTGTAGCGCCGCCCACGGCGGGTACTCTTTCTCCAGATGCGTGATATGGTCCTCGAGGAAGCGCAACCGGTCAAGCAAAGAGTGTGGGGGCGAGGGCACTGTATTACAGCTCAGCAACGCATATGGATAGATAGATGAAACTCGGAAGACGGACCATACCGCACTGCGAGATGTGTCTCCGCGTTCGCTAGACGCTCGTCCAGCGCGGGATACCGCTCAGCAGTCACGTCTCTCTCTGCTGTGCCCGCGACGTCCGGGACCTCTTTCGCTTTGCCCTTGCCCTTGACATCCTCGTTAGCAGGGGCCTTCCCGACGGTGCGCCTCAGCGGGCCTTCCTCATTTTTGGCGATGTCGTAGCGCATCTGCACATCACGGTCAATTTTCCGCGCGTCCGTGCGCGCGCATGACGCAGGCGGGTCTGCATTAACCATTTGCGTATCCGCAGAGTCAGGGCGCAATTTAGCGCGCTTTTCAGCAAGGGAGAGAAGAAACTCGGCACGATTGGACGCGTCGTTGCGCGCGCGGTTCTGCGCGAGGAAGGCAGATATAGATTTATTTATCTGTGGTCACCATAGTCTGTCAGTACATGGACTTGCTGTAGGCTGTGCTGTGGTTGCAAGGCGAAGCAGAGAGAACTCACTGACGTCGGCGATCGCGGTTCCACGCCCTTGTTGAAGTGGGCATATTCTAGCTTGCGTTCATCCAACGTCCGCTCTTTGCGGTCAATATTAGGTGACTGACCCAGGCTCTACGAGTAGTCAGCCACAGATCAAGTTTGAAAGCAGATTATACTTGCCATAAGATCTCGCATGAGGTCTCCGATCGCTTTGGGCACTTTCTGCCGCTCCCATTCCTCATTAACGACCAGCATATCGTTCTCAAACCCCCGCAGCGCCTGCATCATCCCGAGATTTGAAAGGAAGTTCGCGATCACCGCGTCCCAGTGCCTGTGAAACTCTGGAAGAGGAGGTGAAGGCGGCGGCGACGGAGATGCAGATCGCTTTGTAGCTCTCGGAGCCCCACCCACAGCCGTTTTCAAGGGGTTCGGTATCGGCCCCGATGTAGATTGCTGGATGTACGACTGCCCAGGCGCGTAAGCAGTCGCGTATTGATAACTTTGTTGCGGTCCCGACGCGTAAATTTGCGGCGGGTGCATCGTTAGAGGTACCTGCCACGCAGTATGGTGGTGCTGCCAGGGCTGATTCACATGTGAGGGATAGTAGGAGGCCTGCGGCGGGTATTGGGGATTTTGGGACTGATTTTGCAATTGTTGTGAAAGCTGTTGCTGCTGATTTTGAGTTGCATTACCCTCATTCCTTGAATGTTGTTTTTGTGGTGTTTGGGAAGGACCTGCTGAAGAAGGCGGAGGCCCGTTCGTCATGAGAGTAGAAAAGATCGAGGATGCCAATTCCCTGTCCAAGTGACCGGACCGGTGTTCAATGTTTTTCGTCACCTTCAAGTTCATAATACCTCCACCCAACTCCACCATCATATCATGGCAGCCTTTACCACCACTACCACCATGTCGACTTCTGCAGACGATTTCGGCAGACGATTTTCTCGAGTCTGCTGACGGGGACTCAGGCTAGATGGCCTTGGTGAACGCTACAAAGCTACAAATTCATTGCTAAACCTCGAACTCTATGCTCCCCTTCAATGGACTGCCTTTCTTGATTCAAATATATACAAGAAATAGCCTCGCTGCGCTATGGCAATTAGACCAAACATGAGCAAACGGAAGCTGGGCATATGCTTAATATACGAGTAATATCTCACCTTGATTATCACCTTCCTCCATCTGACATGTAATGAACAGGCAATGTTTCCGAGAGCATGATGCACTCATGCTTTTGATATTTGCTTGCATTCTCAGGATTCCAACATTTTTAGGTCCGACCTTGGTCGACGGGAAGACTTGTAACGATGTTCGTCGTGCAAGAGGTGATGGCTTTGCACCGAGCCTTGACTGAGCGCTAAGTAGCACTCAATACGATTCTAGATATGCACCCCGCCTCTCCAAGATTCCAGGCAACATACTGTGCGATCTCGATCGAAGGAATCAGGCCAAGCGGCATATTCAAGAGACGCAAATGCTATAACGGGCCCTCGCGGAGGGATAACCTAGAACAGCTGTTGATCATCTTTTCATCTCTTCAAAGGCCCATCCGACATCCTTGCCAGTCTTGATACCTTGGTGGATCCGGAGGTTGAGGTCTCACACTGGGATGCGGCGAATGCGCAAGCTTCTTACGGCGATAGAGCAATAACGATCACCGCAGCAGGTTCTTATCTGTTCTTATGCTCAAGCTCATGCTATCGGGGTTCCGACACGGGACGCCGTGCTTTCATCCATGCCACCTTGGGTCTGGCGATAGTGCTAGTAGTACTAGTGCCACTAGCGGGCGAAACTTATCAATGTGGCCCAGGCTCTTGCCACCCAGTTTGAGTCCATGAGGGTGGTAGGCAATTGTATGCTACCAAATTAATACACAGCGTAGGCTAGCTCTCGCGAAAGATGACCTCGAGGATACATATGCGAAGGCACTTCTCTGCCATTTGCTTTCAACTCGCACCGGATCCAGTCGCGCTAGAACGTTCAACACGGGAGTGGCCTGAGTGGCCGGAAGACCGACTCATCGCAAGACACGAGGTCTTCCTGGCGTTTTGGCTTCTTCGCCGATGTCCGGAGACAAAATGCGAGTCATGGAAGTACCGCGCGTGGAGAACCGGTGGACAGACCAAGTAATATTGCCTGGCTCACTACCGTGACCAAGTCAGATGAGCGCAGTGTGTGCACTGAGCATATGGACTAGTTATCTTCACAGCAACGGGAAATTGCATTTGGGAGGGTGTACATCTCGCTTAAAGTTATCCCTCATGCAGATTTTGCTGTGAAAGCCCAGTCTGACCGCTGAGGTGACGCCCTAAACACTGCAGTGCCTTCATAAGGTAAAAATGTATCACAAATTAAATGGGCGTCCATTTCTCAATGGAAGGAATTGACGCATGCTGGACGATCGCTTGCTGTGGCTTGGGCGCTCTTGGGCGGTCAGAACATGTGCACCGTCGCCGCTACACACAGTAATCGCCGGTTATTTAGCATATCCTTTGGCATGCCTTTCAGAATCCGCCTGAAAAATCCAACATCTATAACGTGTTCTTTTAGGTCCTGTTATATTTCGCCGTCCGAGTCAGGTCAAAATTCAAGTAGGTTCAAGTAGCCACAAGCCACGCCGCTACCTTTATAACGCCACAAAGGCGTCGCTATGGCCTCTGCGCTGAAACAGATAAACTGGCGAGGTTACGCAGCGGCATCGAACATATCAGCGACTCGGTTTCATGTGAGCCTGCGAGTTCCTTGCAAGGCCGTCATAATCGGGCTCATCGAAATTGATGCTCGAAGATGCTGTGAGGGATCGCCCGTGACTGCGGCGGGCCTCGCTGGCCGCAATAATAATGTAACCAGTTCTTACAGAGTTAGAATTGCTCAGCAGGCGTGGAGCGCAGCTAACATGCCGACATTAATCATGGGGTCAACTTGCCGACGGGACCCATCTCCGCCGCCTAAATTGTTATGAGCAGGATCAGATCCTTGCTGATCCTCGCCACCAGTGATTTGCAGAATCATGATGCGATGAGGAAACATCAGACGAATCAGATATGTCACATTTTCACTTGTAGATTGGCTGCACTAGCAACATACAAATAGTACAGATAGGATGATGGGCAAGGATGTGGGGGGGAGATGATGGTTATGTTAAAAAATATAAAGTGTGGTGCGTCTGTGCTTTAAGCAGACGCAGATGCGATTAAGCAAGAAAGGGTAAGTAAGAAGGATTAGGAATACAGATGGCAGAGCAATGGCTGCCAGGTTTACCAAGTAAACAAGGTTGTAGTCCGTTTATTCGTAATGATCGTGTAAGTGCTCAGGCAATTCTGCTGGAGGGGGAGGTGTCGGCGGCATGGACGAGGGGGCGGAGGCGTGTGGGGGATGCGAGAAGTCGATGGCGTTGTATGCAGGCGGAGGCGGGTCAAACACGACATTGTGCGAAGCCGCGACTGCCACATCATGTGCAGGGCTTACACGATGGCTGCCGCTGGATTGACCCTCGGAGGGAGCGAGGGTGCTCATCCAGTCCGCGAGCTCGCTCGCCTCTTTCGCCATGGTCTGCTGGATCAGCTCGTCATGTGCGCTCAGGCGACCGCCGCTCCCACCTGACGACCCTTGAATAGGGGTGTCTGGTAGCGAGCGCTGGCTGCCAAGCTGTAAAGGCGCAACAGGCTGTAAGGCCGCAGGTATAGGTGCGGGCCGGTTCTTTTCGCTCCGTGACCGGATGACTACTGTGGGCCGCAGTGGGCGGACAACTGTATGAGATGTACTCGCACTAGCGGTCAGGGTAACCGGAGGCTGAGGAAGTGCACGCTGCGGGCGCGTGGAGACACTCGTACCAGACCGTGTAAGCTCGATGGATGCAGACCGCGGGAGGTCATAGAATGCGTCAGGATAACTCTCGGGGGATGAAGGGGGCCGGCGGGGAGGCCTAAGCTGTGATGGTGCCGGGCTCCCGCTGCCGTACAAGAACGGCGTGGACTGCGAACGGTGGAGCCATGATGGACCTGCTTCGGCCGACGTCCGGTTGATAGCCGACAGGACAGGGGGTCGGGGAAGCTCACGGCGCATGCTCAGAGAAGACACCATTGTAGAGGACGACGCTGCGGTGAGTGGTGTGGGCGGAGGAGCTGGGAGCTGGCGGATAGACGGCTCGGGAGAAGGCGAATGTGTGGACTGATATTCGGACGGGGCCTCTGGAACGGCCAGGGACTCCGAATCGTAGAAAGATGGATCGAGGAATCCATGCGCAGGCGCCGTCGCTGATGCCGGCGTCTCAGGATCATCGTTGATGTCGTCGGATGAGAGGCTCCCGAGGTCATCATAGTCCCCATCATAGTACTCCTCGTCCTCGTCCGGTGTTGAACAGCGTGTAGCAAACTCGAGATCGTCTACCGGATCCGGGCCTATTGGTGCAAGAGACGGGAACATGGGTTCCCCGAACACAATTTTACGCAATTGGCGCATGGATGCTGGGCGTTGGGCTGGCGAGGACGGACGCAGGTCATCATCTGGGTCTGAATCATCTGCTGCTCGTTGTCGAGGCGAACGAAGACTAGGGAAAGGTGGGTCTCCGTAGACGTATTTCTTCCATTGTCGTATTGACGACTGGGGAGACCGCAGGGAAGCTTCCGGGCGACTGACTGTGATGTTGGGGCGGGCGTATGTTAACCACTCTTCCGGTTCTGTGACGAGTAGTAATGCGGTGATGAGGAGATGGTCGAGCAGGTTGAGTGAAACGCCTCCACGGTCCAATTGCGGCCTAGTGTCCTGCACAAGCAGTGACTCGAAAACTCGTATCCGCGGAGGGACCGATGACACAGCTGCGTCCATGGACGCCACAGGGCCCTTTATAGATGAAGTAGTACACTGCGGGTGAACCCGATCAGAAATGCTTCCGAGTATAGTACAAGGGCCAACTCACATGGTACGTAGGCCCACTGCGTTTCCATTTGAAAGGATGAGGATAGCTGGGCAGGAAAAAGCTGCGAGCTCTGAGGTGGGGCGTTGTGAGTGTGGTGTCCCAGGCGAGCAAACATGTGGGACATACCCCGACAGAGCGCCGAACTTCAAAAACTGTTCGACTGGCTTCGTTCGGCCACTCCCAATCATCTCTACGACCGAGCCCTGCAATGAGTCCTTGCTCTTGCCCTTCATCGCACTCTTCTTTGCCCATCTGATATCTGCCACTTTATTGGTTCCTTCCCAAGGGTCGTTTCGCAGTATTGTGGTGCATGTGCTGGTGGTCTTGATGGTGTACAGCGCATTATCAGAGAGCCCGTCGCTGACCGAAGAGTCCAGAAATGAAGGGGAGGAAAGCTTGAGAGTCAGGAGGGGATTCTTTTGCTTGGAGGAGGGGAAATCGTCGCTGCTGTCGCCTTTGCGCCGATAAGGAAATATCGCGGATGTAGACGGTGTAAGCCCGGTAGAGGACTTGCTCAGAGGAAGGAAGTCGTTGCTGTAGAATGGATCGACCTTGAGGGTATTGCTCCTTAGCATTTTAGTCATGATGAACGGGCGGGGGGGAGGCGAGGGAGGAGGCGACGAGGTCGGGGCTGAAGCATCCGAGAGGAAAGGAGTTTATTTCACTGGACATCCTTAACAACCTCCCAGTTGGGTGATTACCTCAGCCGGGGCGACGCGCGCCACGCGCTGCTCCAAGTCCCAAAGCCGAACTTCCCATCAATCGACCAATCAATTTTATCAGATTTACTCTGTGCCTTGTCACTACTGTGACCAGATCTGCAAATCATGCAATCAGGCCGGTGAGTCGCAAACCGAGCGCAAACTGAACCAGCACAGGTCAGCGTTCAGTTACGGCAGTCCTTTCCTCGTCGCCACAAACACGACCACACAGTCGCCTCGCGCTCTTTCCAGTCGACCACCAACGCGTCAAGTTTCTTAGCATCTGTCACTATGGACAACGAAGCAGCACCAGCAGGCAACCAGTAAGAGAAATCGCGTTCCATCTCGACCTTCGATTGAACTCTCCCCACAGCGCTACCGAACAACCCACGAACGACGCGTCAGTCAACAAGGGCAAAGGGAAAGTGGTTGACAATGACACTAGCATGGAGGTAGAGGAGGAAGAGGACGATGAGGACGAGGATGATTCTGATGAGGAGGAAGAGGAGGAGGAAGAAGAGGTCCGTCTTCGTTGGATTGGTTCGACGCGTTTCTAATATCCACAGCAGGAAGATGACTACCAGGAAATCGACCCCTCTGTCATCCTGGCCCCTGGCGCAAGACGCACTCGCGGCAAAAAGGTGGACTACACGTCAGCCGAAGCACTTGCTAAAGCCGGGCTTGCCGCAGAGCCGGCGCACGGCGAGGACGAGACCGACGAGGACGTCAGTATGCGCGAGGAATGATGAGGACTACATCCGGATCAATCTACCCAACCGGTCCTCAAAGTTCATAATGTCCAAACTGTCCATTCATCAGCGTACATCGTCTTGTTGTAATCTCGCTCGCCCTATTTTTTTCTTGCGCCTACATACACGCACGCATGTACCCACCCGGCCGTTCTCCAAAATGTCACTGTGTTGTATGAATTCGCTCCCATCATAGCCTCGAACTGCGTCATCGCTTCAACCAGGATCAGCCTTTTTTTGACAAAATCAAAGAGCTCTCCTTCGTCGTCGTCGGCTATCACGGCGAGCCGACCACCACACGCACCGCCATCACTGTCAGCTCGAGGAGCACAACTCGACTCACGAGCGTCCCTCAGACTCGGAGCGCCCAGTGATTAGCGGGCGATTCGTGCCTTGTGCTCGAGCGCATTGTTTACTGGCCGAGCGCAGTTAGACGGCTACTGGCTGTGGTACTTGTTCATGTGCCTAGTGCCACCACAGCTCCAACTCCGGATGTATAGGCCCTTGTTCAACTAACGCTACGCCATACGCCATCTACTCACGTCCGGCCAGCGCTCGCCATGAAACGAGCTCTCCCGAGGGCCGAGGCGAGCAGTAAACTTTACAATGTTCACATCTACACCGAGGCCATCCGTTAGGTACGAATCACCTGCGACAGGCCGATTCACATTGACCGTGAATGCTGACAGAACCCGTCCATCACCCAGCGCTCACTTCGACGGTGACCGTCACGCATTTACACCTTACCGCTGCACTGAAGAGTCATCGGCAGGTACTTATAGCGCGCAGGCTGCATGCAGGCCCTGGGTACGCTTGACACAGTGACAGGCCAGGGACCCTGGCACACAGAGTTCGCTATTGCCCCCTGATCATGATTCCCCGCTCCGGTATGCAAGGACATAGGGAGGAATCGTCCTATGACCAGACAGTCGGCTTCCCACCGAACGACGACCGACTTCTCCCAGTGCTGATACCGCGGCGCAGATTCGGTGCCGGAGTTTGTGGTGGACGGGAGATAGCTCGCACCGATCGGTTCAGCCAAGTTTCGGCGCGAGCCATCGATATCTGGCGACATCTGGCCGTGACATAGACTCTGGCACGGTACAGAATGAACCCGCCGCACCGAGAAACCGACTCGCACCCAATCGGTGCTGTGATAGATGGGCTATTTTGCCATTCCAGATTATATACCGGTGAGCATAGATTGCGCGCAAAGCACTAAGAATACGAAACTCAAGGCTTCTACGATTGGCAGGAGTGCGACATTTCGTGAGAGAGATCGGCCTGCACGCTTGGTCAGCTCAGTCGCAGTGGCCAATTCAGAATCATGGACGTCTTCGAACAAGAGGGTCGCTCCCTCTACAAAATGAGGGTGGACGCGAGGCTGCATTGACAAGGTGGCACTGACTCGTTTCCACCGGCAGGCACGGATTGTGATGCGGGCCTCGGGATAGCTCTGCCATCCGCGGGCTTGTCACGGTTGTTGCGGGTAAATTGCATAGTATGCTGCGATGGTCCTGAATGGCTTCTACCACCGGCTGCCTGGACCTGGATTCATTATCGAAGGAGGTAAGTGTGAGATCAAACTGGCAGATCGCTGGATGCAGTTCGTTCCAAGCTTGTTACCCGGCGGTCTAAACTCTTAAATGCGTCGGCTCGCAGTGGCAACCATGACAGTTGCTGCACTGTTCTTTGAACATCTGCCCCGCTTGGAGCAAAGCTGGAACGGCTAGATAAAATGCATAGGGCCCCAGACCCCGCATTGTTATTATCAGAACGACTAGCGATGCCAGTGGATAATCGATTCTCGGCTAGACATCTGCTGCACGCGCCTTCAATGATCAATTGAACCACTCCAAAGCACCGTGTGCCGATGGATGTCGGTTTCTGCTCGAACGCTATCGTCCAATGGTAGGCAGCTGTATATCTTACCCTACTGAACTGGATGCTTGGCTGAAATAGATCTGCACGTCCTGACGTGCGACATCTTATCATTTAGATGGTGGGGAAAGGACGCCTTGCAAATCAATTCTTGGCACGACATTGCATCACTTCTGAAAGGAGCTCGAGGAGTTCATCACTGGTTCGACCCCGTCCGAGTCGATGCGGGCGCGGCCCGAACCAATGCACGTTCGTTGGCAGGGAGTAAGTCGACAAGGCATTCGGCGAGCGGAGCATGGAGCCAATTGTAAATGTTCGTCGGGTTACTTACGCGAGGCCATAATACGAACGCATGTGCGCAGTGGCACACGCTCAAGGCTCGGAGGGTCGCATCGTGCAGCGCCGTGGTGACCGACGAGACCGTTTCGCCCTGCCAGCGATATCAGGACTCAGGAGAACTAGGATGGCGTCGCTTAGGTGATTCAGAGTCAGCTGGGCGCTGTACGGTATGCATGGAGGGCACGCGGTGCAACTGAACGTCAACAACAGAGACACTTTGACTGTGTTCCCCAAGAAACATGTCAGGGATTGTACTGCAGGAGAATGATATTTATCCTGCTTGCTTAGAATTTGCATTGTTTGCTTGCTCTTATCAGTTCCTATCACCCCTCTCCATCGCCCGATAGGCGATTGACGGTAGACCGAGACGATGGCGAATCACTTTGGAGCTCTCGCTCCAGGTCACGCGGTCCAAGCTTAGGGCGGTAAACTGAAACCTGAGACAGAATTCAGCATGCTGTGGAGTCTGCAGCGGTCGCGGTAGGCTGTTGTACATGTAGACTGAGCCAGATTGGCCGCGACTATGCAAGAGAACATTAACATTTCGCCAAGTCTCATCCAGATCTAGAGCTTCGACTCAATCACACTGCATGTTTGACGGAACCAAAAATTCATTGCGCTGTCCTCCCCACCATCACAAAACAACCAAGCCTAAATAACGACGCCCATTCGGCAAAAGAACACTCTGACAAAGAACCACACAGCAACCAGAACGCAGCCACAGCGCTCACTACCACCCTTCGTGCACCCGTTTCGTCAACCCGAGGGGAGAAACAGGCACCATAGGGGCAGAAGGAGACAAGCTGCAGAGCGCCCAGCGCGCATGGGAAGCAAGAGGAAAAGTGCAGGCAGGGGCGTAGTAGGTAAGGTAGGTAGATGAGTAACGGCTTGTATGTAGCGCAGACGAAAGTGTGGCACGTCATTAAAAAACATAGTCGATGAGGAAGGAAGATTAGATGAGCGTAGACTTGAAAACGAAGAGACCCGGAGTGGATAAATATGATCAAAAGATGAGAAGAAAATGTATGCTGAGTCGCTGGAAATGATGCCCTTCAATACAAGTGTCCGTCCACCAGGGATAAATGGATGTCGATGCCTTTTGAGTTGTGAAAGTGAGGTCAGCGCGCTTAGAACACGCTGATACCTGCACCCGCGCCCATACTCCACTCAGACTCGAGGTCGAACTCGAGCCCGGAGGAAGCGCTGAGGCTGTCGTCCATTGTCGATAAGGACCCTGAGGATGATTGAATGTCGGGTAACATGTCTAGGAGCCGCTGCATCTCCACCTCGCTCTCCCAATCCACCACCGAACTCCCCGTCGCCGCCGTCTTGCTCTCTGTCGACATCATCATCATCTCCGCCCTGGAGTCCAGGGGGAGCGGCAGAGACGTAGTCGCTTGTGCGGGTGAGGGCGGCGCGAGGATCTCGCGGAAGAGATCCTCCATCGCGGCGTCGGAGACCGCAGACTCGGCGTCGTGCTGGGATGTGAGCGGGAGGGTGTCAAAAGTTTCGAGTGTGAAGAGCTGTGAATCAGTCGTGCTTGCCGGTCCACCCGCTGCAGGGGCACCGAGGGGGGAGGAACCTCGGTGAACGCCAACCGTGCTGGTTGGCGAGTGGACACGGAACCGGTGCTGACGTCGAACTCGAACTCGAAGGATGATGAGCTGCCGCCTGACAGGGAGGCGTTGGAGGGCGCGGGAGAGATGGGGTAGGAGTAGGTGGGCTGGTTGGGAACGATGACAGGGCCCGTGTGTTCTTGTGGTGTAGGTGAGGGGGCGGCGGTGGATGTGGTGGGGATAGAGATTCCGGTAGGGAGACCTTGAGCGGCGAGAGCCTTGACGACGGCGTCCCAGCCTTTCTCGAGCGTTTTGATGCGCTCTCGAAGTTCGTCATTCTCCTTCTGCCGTGCGGCTTCCCGTTCATGGTCCTCTTGAGCAGACTTGCTGCTCTGAGGCATGTGACCGGCGCGGAGAAGACGGTTTTCCTCCTCGAGCTCTGCTACACGTTGCTCGAGGTTACCGTAGTGTGCCTTTCGGCGGTCGCGGGAGTTCTGGGCGGCGATGCGGTTACGGTGTGCACGGGCCTCCTTACGCTCCTCGGACGAAAGTTCTGAGCGGGGCCGTTTGCGTGGGGGGCCTTCGCATGATGGTGAGGGTGAGGGTGCCGAGTATGATGGGGACGGCAGCGAAAATGTCGCGGAGGATGAGGAAATCATGGACGGATCGATTGTAGAAGTCGCGGGCATGATAGTGATGGTAGGGTCAAAAGAAGGACAGTGTAGTCTTGTATGCGTGGCGAAGACAGAGGGTGACTGCGTAACTGGGAAGTATACGTGGAAGTGAAGAAAAGGTTGACGTGGCACAAGCTGCGCCCTATATACTCTGCACCGCAATCCATTTTAGGCCAGTACAGCAACCATCGAAGTCCCTGGAACTCTGTCTCCTCACCTCGGCGTTGCTGCGCCCGATAAGCTCACGGAAATGATCACCGCCCACGGTTGTCCAAGCCGCAGACTCTTCTCCCAGACCGCAAACATGATGAAAATGTTCTTTTTCACCTCTACGCCACCATTATTGCAACGCCACTAGTGTGCTTTGTCCCTAAACTGGCTATTACTTGTCTAAACTTCGACGCTATGACCCCTGCTAAACTCTGCAGAAACCTCGGTGTCAGCAACGTTACCACAGTCAGGTGTGTCCTTGTGGTGACGAGGAACGGCCTGACAGCGAAACATATGCAGCCGACATATAGCCACATGGCGGATCACCTGGACAAAATAGATTTTTTACCTTCCCCGCACCCTTATCAAGACCTTAAACTTTTAGATACAACTCCGAATCGATCTGTATTGCTCTCGTAGGCGGCCTTGTCAAAGCAGCTCACCCAGCTCTGGGCTGATGTGCAGTGGCGTCAACTCGCCCAAATCCCTCGTTGATGCATCCCTTTGTTGCGCATTGACGGTCAAATTTATTATTAGTTCTGCTCTCTGAATTACGCCGTCTCTGGGCCCGCCGCAGTGACAACGGAGATAGTCGTCCGCTATAGATCCCCATGGGGGCCTGGTGTTCTTCGAAATGTCGACCTTCCCACTCGCACGCCTCGCTGGCACAACCGCTGTCACTCTCGCGCGCACTCTTTGCACGTCAATCACTCTAAGGCTTGTGACCACTGACTTCGCTGTATGTATACACACCTGCCAGAGGACGCATCAGCTGATAGTTGATGACGAACCTTTATTAAACTACGGGTCGCCACGAGCTATTGCAGTCTATTTCCCCAATTCATCCTTTTATTCGCCTCGAACGTGCCTGTTGAATCCAGGGACAAAGAGGTTCGCGCATTTGATCTGAGTCTGCACCCTTCCATCATCTCGTGCTCCTTGCCAGGGACAGAGTCCTCCGGTAGATCTCACGTCGACGTCAGTGGCTTGGCTTATATATCTTTCACCACGATTAAATGCGTTGATTTGAAACGGCCTTGCTGACAGCTTGTTCTTATTTGCAACGCAGAGTGCTGGCTACATTTTGACCCTGCAGGCCTCCGGGTCGGCACCCATCAAGCCCAGCGCCTGCTCGATGATCACTCTCAGGCTGATAACCTCTGATAATGGATTCCTGATCGCTGTCGTCCATCTCTGGGGCACCTGTCGCCAGATAAGATACTGACTGCTTCATGATCATCCCAAGCTATTGGCCAGTCATTGACGTTTACGTTTATGGCGACATCTTGGGGACTGCTACATTTCCCACCAACTTCCGCCCAATACAATGTGCCCGCCTCCTATGGAGATCATGATGTCGATCTCCTGCGAGCAATCCAGGACACATGTCGCCATCGAATTTCCAATACAGTCGCACCCCATATCTCGAAACGCTGCGGCCCATATGATTCGTTTTATCACCTTCCCACCGGTGATCTATACAACCCCTGCAAAATCAAACAAACGCGGAATCAAAAGCTCGCATGTACAGTCATTGCCAGTTATTGCGGGGTGGCGAGCTGGAACCGGCGGCAATTGCAGATCCCTAGCTTATCGAGGTGCCGAGGTTGTGGGAGATGATCTGGTGGCGTCCATTCGAGCTGCTCGTGTCGACTTGATTGTGGGTGAACCGTGACTACACTGGGTCCCTCAGTACGTGACTTTTGTCGTGTGGCCTGATGTAGAGTAGGGGCGCCTGCAAAGCAGGCGATAATCGGAACCAAGTTCTTAAGCGTGCCTCGACTGGATCTGGGAGATTTAGCAGGGCTCAACCTGTCACTTGCACATCCCTCTACCGCAACGTGACAAGCAAAATATATGAGTGGATCTGGCACAGGATGTAAGTGCATGTCCTCATAAATGGTGTTGATAATCAGTATATCCCGACTTAGCCAGGTGTGGGAATCGCAGGATGTAGATCCAGATTCCTGGCGATTATATTTCAGCGGCCCACCGCGCCGCGGAACACGGTGACAAACTAGGTTGTGCGACAAGCTTGACTTGGGTGGCTAATCGGAGACTGGAAGTTAAGGCGGACGTCTTCCAGCTCATCGTCAGCTGTCGTAGTAGGCAAATGATCGCCACTCCTCGGTATAGCGACTGCAGCGAGTTTGGGCACATATGACCGATTTCGCCCGGACCAGCGGCAGGCATGTCAGCCGCAAAGAAGCGTGAATGGCGGCTGACTAGGGGTTGACTAGAGACGAATATCGCGCCTGGCTGGAGCATGGCCGTGATTTGAGGATCGAGGCTGACGTGGGTGGGGGGCTGACCAGGGCTGACCGGAGGCTGGGACGTGGCAACACACGGTGACAAACTGGAGTACGATTGGCCGAGGGCTGACCTGAGATACCCGTCCACGGGCTCATCTTCAGCCATCGTGGGACATAAGTGATCGTCAAGATCTCGGTATAACAGCTAATGGGGCCCGAGAATCCTGGAGCTCGCAGGGGTCCTGAGGGACTGAGACTAGGTAGATGAGAGCATGAGGGGTGATATCAATGCGAGGATTAAAGGCGAGTTCAACAGCCGCAAATGGCTGGGTGAGACCAAGACGTCCTGGCGGTGAAGAAATGAGGATAGCGTGTGACCATCACAGTTATCGCGCTTGATTCAAGGTTAGCCGTGGCTTGAAGATTGCCACTCACTTGAGTTCATGGCTTACCGACTGATGGAGTGTAGCAAAGCGCGGCGGCGACCTAGAACATGTCATGAACTTGGTTTGAGCGGCTGACCAGAGACCAAAGGCGAGGCCTCATTGTCTGCCTCGCATCGAGTATGAGAGGAGATGCGCGCCCTCATGCTTATAGTCAAGCCTCACGAGCAAATAGTAATCACCACATCTCGGTATGGCGACTCTAGGAGAGTTTACGCACGCATGACTGGTCGATGTGTGCATTTACGTTTGCGTCTTGAGATGCAGGATTTCGGAGAAGTCCTGACGAATTGACGCTGAATATATCAGAGTATGATTCAAGACGCAGAGAACGGTTGAGGCTGGACGGGCAGACATTAATGGTTGAAGAGGAGGGGTAAAGCCTACATGAGTCGACCCAAAGTCGACGTCGTGCACAGGTCAGCCGCATGTGCACACGTGATCGCGAACCTAAGTCTCAGTCCGGATCAGTTCAAACTTCAACTTCAACTTGTTGCTAGTCTGGCTGCTCAGTATCGATACAAAAAATGCCTCTCATTGATTCATATGCTTGTATAACTCATGGAATTTTCGATACGTGTGTACAGTGCATGCGTTCTCTATCTCGGCTTATACTTAACTAGATCGCAGGCGGCACGCCACCGTTGCGCCACCATGCTTTATCCCCTGAATTCTCCATATCTCGCCTTCTTATCTTCCACAAAGCTTGCCTATACGCATTCCAGCAAAAAAAGACGTTAGTACTCTCGCCGAATCAACCGCTAACTTTAAAAATGCAAAGCTTATAACTGCTTGACTCTCGAGTCTCGATAGGTGTGGGGATTTCTCGGCGCCCAACACCCAGTAATTAAATTCACTGTTAGGCGACGGATAGAATAAGGCTTATAAGCACGTACAGGGGATGCAAATAGCATATTAGAGGTTTAAGGGCGATGAAATGTACTTCAGGCAATAGGTACAGCAAATCGGAAGGCAAAAACAGAGCTCTACAATGCGCCATCTCATATTAAAATCGTTGATTCTGAGACCACAGAGGGAGAGGTAACATGCCCCTCCAAATCCTGTATTCTCTCAACATCCAAGCTCGAGCGTTTATCTCTTCCGCCGTCTATCACCGCCAAGACCATCTCTTCCACTTCCTCCGTCCGAAGCGCCGCACCTTCTGACCCCAGCCCGCGCTCGCATAGGAGCACCATGCGAAATACTCTGCATGATAGAATGCATTCGGCCACGGGGTAAATCAGGCTAAATAATGAGAACCACGAAAATTGGAGCCAAAGTATGAGGGCCGTGGCGATAACGAGGCCAATGGACACACTGGTAGCATGGATAGAGTGTCAGCTGTTGCTGCGGCAGCGGAGAAACCCGCAACTTGCCTGACATAAAGTTGACCGCTTCGCAAGAGGGACTTGGACACGGGATACAATCCGTTGCCAGTAAGAAGAGTACGCATACTACGCGAATTGGTAGACCAGTTGTTACCAAGGAGCGCATGTGAGACACACACAAACACGAGGATGTTGTGAAAGGCGATGAGGACAAGGGCTATGAGAGTTATCGAGCTTATTATGGGGCAGCCCTTGAAAGTCATGTAGTTTTCAACTCCTGCGACGATCTTGCAGGTGTCGGTGGTAAGAGGTATTGCCACGTCAAACAGCAGCGGGCAGGTAGCACACCCCGTGAAAATCCACAGAACACAGAAGATCATCCTCTTTGCGCGGGAGTGTTTGAATACAGCCAAAGCTCGGAAGAAGAAGAGGAGGGATGTGAAGATGCTGCCAGCCCACCAAGCTACGAGCGATAGCATGTTGACGGGATTCAACCACCAGACAGGGGTAGCGTCAGCGTCGTTGCGAATGGGTAACGCCGAGTAAATGAGAAGCATAATGCTGGCTATGACATAGAGAAGGGTTGTGATGCTGATTTGTATCAGTTGTAAGATGAAGATACCAACGACACGCTGAGGAAACTCACCGAGCCAAATAATAGATGACCATGGGTGCATTGAACCGCTTGCGCTTGCACATCTCCACTTCCTCGTCCAGGCAGAGAATCCATTCCTGGACAAAAACCTCAAGAAGCCATCGGTCCATCTGCTTCTGAGCAAGATATAGACGTGGAAACTCACCGTGAACGTTGAGATACCCCAGTAGACCGTAGTTGATACCTCCTGGTCTAAAACCAACATCCAAAAGGCCACTTCGCTTCCCGGATTATTTGCCATGGCAGCCCGGAAAGTGCAGGAGTGTAAATGGCCAGGAGGCTGAAGTGCTCTGGCTTAAGCCATTGCTTGAGCAGCTACTCAACCCTGAGCTAATGATGTCCGTTCCTGACACCTGTTCACGTTAGTATCCGAGAATGAATAAGACTTTGCATGGCAGGTGCGGCGTGGCAGTGACGGCACCGACAGTAAGATCCGGCCGTTGCCGCTGCATGATGTAAGTAACGGGCACTGACACAAACCAGTATGCCAAGGGTACTATCATAGCCCCTGTGCACTGCTGCAGATGCGAACGTTCGTTTTGAAAATTAATTCAACGAGAGATACTCTCACTCAATTGCCAAGTGCCAAGACTATGGGGTATGTAGACATCGATGCATGCCGCCCATGGTGCTATCAAGGTTGGAAGGCTTGAGTTGTTATCTACGAGAGTCCGTTGACGATCACTCCAAAAGCGTTTTAACTTCCATGCTGAAATGGTAACTGTGGCCTTAACTTGGCGGCCTATAGTCACATACTAGTACGATCGTTTCCCTGCTGTATATTCACATCGAATTTTTCAGTGGCTCTTCCATCTCCACAGTCCCGATCATCCCGCTCCTTGACCCGAACTCCCACTGACATAAACTCTACCCGACAAGACACTGAATTGTCTGGTACGCTAAGCTCACGAGCGAGCCACCAGGCTACTTCGAGCTAGGATGTGAAACCCGCAGAAAAGATGAGGCCGATGGCGATGCTATCGATATGATTGTGAGAGGGTCAGCCAGCTGCTTGTTACTGGGATGGATAACGAAAAATATTACGACGGACCTATCGCAATATTGGCCGTTTC
The DNA here is from genome assembly GCA_014898675.1 of Athelia sp. TMB. Taxonomy (NCBI): domain Eukaryota; kingdom Fungi; phylum Basidiomycota; class Agaricomycetes; order Atheliales; family Atheliaceae; genus Athelia; species Athelia sp. TMB. The sequence continues at coordinate 147,383 of JACXVL010000016.1, forward strand.
ATGGCGGATTCTTAGAGACAAGATGCAACCCGCCGCCCGTGAGCAGAGGTTTACGTCAATCAGCGCGACCAGATGAGTGGCCGCCGAGCTCATCAGGAACAGAGCCGCAGACAAGTAATATGTGCCATATCATTGCAACAATTTGACGACATAAAAACGCAAGATCCCGCCGAGCAGCCCGCAGAAATAAGAAAACTCGACGTTGGGTCAATCCAGACATCTCAGATATTTTCTGAACCTCCGTGGCTGCAGGCATCAAGGCGGATAGTAGCGAAGCGTTAGAAAAGGGGAGAGTTTTCATATCTCGAATGATATCCCCTTTGCGATGAGTGTGCCAAGCAAGCACAGCCCACAAAAGCAGAAAATGAGGGATGAGAATATCCGCCACGCCATCTGAAAAGCTATGGGAATGAGGTAATAGCGCGGCATAAGGAGGATGCCTCGGAATTTTAGGAATTGTGAGATCTGAGATGTAGAACTTGTACGTTCTGGTGAGTTGCAGAATTTATGATTGAAGCAACCAGTGGCTCATAGAAACACAAGCACGAAAGGTTTACCGAGATAAGCAGCAAGACATGATAGGTGTCTTGATTCGTCTCCAACCTGACAGTCCCGCTTCCTTCTTTTCAAGGATAGCAGCTAGCTGAGCACGAACATCTCCATAGTTTAGATTGTAACCTAGACACGGAACCTAGACGCGGAAATCAATGCGTGACGTGAGAGTTACAATCGAGCAGTAAGCAGTTATCTCAGAGGTCTCATCCAACTGCCAACTAAACGTCGGTCCTACCGGTCGTCGCATGGAACCCGATTTGAGGTGATCGTTGCGCTGATCAGCTGAGAGACGAAATACAGAAGTGAAAGCAACTTGTAGGAGGTTGAAGGTCCAGCTCCCTGGTCAAGCAAGTTGGTGCCAGCGGCCCAGTGAGGCCCAGTGAGGCTTGAAATGAGAAATCAGACATGGACTCGGATTCGCTCTGCCGCAGCGTTGTCACGGTTGTAGATTTGGATAATTTGGAATGTCGTACCCCTGTTCTATTGAATGTATGTTGTGCGAAATTGATGCCATAAAGATCCATCCAACTTATTTTGACCAGCAAGCACAGCCCAAGAGATTTTCGTGAGTCTCCAGATCTAGGGTGAATCTGAGAGTGGTGGTGCAGGTACACCGGCGACCATTTTGCAGTTGTGCCGGCAACGTTGGAGCCTCGAGAATATTCTCACGGACCGGACCGCCAGACCGCTACTGAGATGATGAATGCCAGTGCGTTCAATCTTTCATTCTGGGCTATTAGCTGCAGAAAGGGCAGTTATGTCTCATCCACACCCTGAAAATCCATTGCTCGTCATAGTCATGGTGTGTATTACAACGACGTGATTCAAAAACGTAATCTTGAACTGTCAAAAGGGAGTCTCAGCTACAGGCAAATCCACCCTCGGTGCGGCGATCGCCAAAGACCTCTCGATGCCCTTTATCGATGGAGATGATCTCCACCCCAAAGCAAACGTCGACAAGATGGCCTCCGGACAGCCATTGAACGACGCTGATCGTGATCCCTGGCTCGAGCTTATCCGCACGCGCGCGGAGCAGCTGTCTGTCGAACAGCACATTGGAATTCATCCCGATTCACACACCCGCGCCGGTGTAGTCGTCGCATGCTCCTCTTTAAAAAAGTACTATCGGGACATTCTGCGTGGTCATATCAAGAAGGAGGACATCCCACCTCACATGGAGCCGCCACATCCCGACATCTTACCCACGTATTTCGTGTATATCAAGGGAGAACCGGATGCGCTGAGGGAGAGAATAGAGAAGAGAGAAGGTCACTTTATGAAGGCGCGGATGCTGGATTCACAGTTGCAGACGTTGGAAAGTCCAGAAGGGGAGGATGGCGTAGTGACGATCTCGATGGAGGAGTCAATTGAGGATCAGGTAAAGTTGGCAAGGGAGGGCCTGCAGAAACTCGTCAATGGTGTGTTATGATAAAGGGGCTCACACGTATAAGAACGAGAGCTAGATCCTCCGTTCAACATCTCGACCTATCTGAGTATCCCGCTTTTCATGTAATGTCTTTAAAGATTGTATACATAGATGCAAGTAGCCTTTTCGAGTTCTGCAGAAAGACTTGAGTTACATCGCGCATTTCTGTATGTTGTCTGATTGCTAGCCTGCGAGTTAAAATAATGATAATGAGGTGTTGAGAGTAGAGACAAGGCTAAATAAAAGCTGTGCACGCACGATACGCGCGTCCAAGAAAGTACGCGTCAGTCTACCATTCTCTCCTCATCCCAACATGGTACGCACCCTCTCATCACAGAGCTTATATGCCATTTAACTGAAAATATGAATAATTAGGCCAGACGTTATGACAGTAAGCCGATCTCTGCAGGAACGACGGGCAGCACACTGATCAGATCCATCTTGCTACCTAGGCCGCACAACCATCTTCTCGCCGGAAGGTGCGTCTTTCTCGGCATATCTCCACCAAATCAGAGCTAACTTGTATATCTTCTTCGAATAGGCCGATTGTATCAGAGTGTGTACCACTTTAGCCAAAGCATATATGAACCAGGATTGAAGACTAACCGAACCGATCAGTTGAATATGCCATGGAGGCCATCTCGCATGCAGGCACAGTTCTCGGTGTACTTGCCAAGGATGGCGTAGTACTTGCAGCTGAGAAGAAAGTGACCGGGAAGCTTCTCGATCTGTCAGGCGCCAAGGAGGGTGGATATGGTGGAAGTGGAGAGAAGATCTACCTGCTTAACTCGTGCGTTTCCTTTCATCATAAAATATACGCGTACTTAATGCAATTTACACGTAGAAACGTCATCGGAGGGGTGGCTGGCTTCACAGCAGACGCGAATTCGTTGGTCAACTACGCGCGAACGGCGGCGCAACGGCATCTACTATCGTACAATGAAGATATACCTGTTGAATTACTCGCACAACGGCTCTGCGATATGAAGCAAGGATACACACAATATGGAGGTCTGTCTTCTCCCCCTTCCCACTCTTGATCCTGTGTTTTTCCCCGGACATGCCCGCTCATGCTTTCCCCTTTGACCAGGTCTCCGGCCTTTCGGTGTCTCCCTCCTCTATGCAGGCTACGATTCGCATTACCACTTCCAACTGTACCATTCTGATCCTTCAGGGAACTATTCTGGCTGGAAGGCGACCTGCATTGGTGCCAACAATGGCACCGCTCAATCACTGCTCAAGCAGGAGTACAAAGATGACATCGAAGTGAAGGACGCAATTGGGTTGGTTCTGAGGACGATGAGCAAGACCATGGATAGCACAACGCTAGGGAGCGAGAAACGTGCGTGGATTCATCTTTTATCCCCTTACCTTCCTGCGCAGCCGAACTGACGCCTTCATTTCGCAGTGGAATTCGCGGTGCTGACACTGGACCCGGAAACGAAGCAGCCAAACGCGAAGATATACAAACCCGCGGAGATCGACGCGCTCTTGCAAAAGGAAGGCCTCGGGAAGAAAGAAGAGGACACGGAGATGAAGACGGCTTGATGGGCATTGTATTTGGCGCAATGTATTATCACAGATCTCCAATTCATTTTCGCGCTGCATATGATGGTCAAGAATGATATCACGCATTGAGAAAGCAAACAGGCTATAATTTCCCCGCAAAAATGTGGGTCATACATGATCTTGTACATTCAGGAACAGAAAGGAAAGGAAATTGAAAGATTGGTGGGGAAATCATATGACCGCAAACTATATTCCAGGCGCCCGACAGAACTCGGCCTTTGCATGGCGCAAACTCTTGATGAGCTCCAGTCGATCCACTTACCCGGTCCAGACAGCCTGCGATTATGTTAGAAAGATCATCAATCGTGGGTGAAGGGCTGTGCATACCGGTCCTGGCTGTGTGTAGGTCGTAGGAATAGGGTAGTAGATATCTAAGAAAAACATCGTTTTAGTATATTCATATATACTTTCAAATGGGCAAAATCAAGGACCTATCAAAATGCTGTAATTAAAAGCGGATGTTAAGTATGCACCGCAAGGAACTGGGTGAAGGTATCTTACCCGGGTTCATATCCGGTGTACTCTCCGGGGAACGCAACGAGCGGTCCAGGCGTACCACTCCCACCACCGGTGACAGATATCTGGGCGCAGCTGAGATAAAACTGGACCGATGCTAAGTGTCTGGAAGTATGATACCAGGACATCGAAATTTACCTGAGCGCCACCGTAGCTTGAGGCAACGTGCAACGCGATGTGCTCTGTCCGGACGAGGTACCTGTTTTTAAGGCGGAAGGTCAACCATAGAGAACGTAGCAAAAGGTTAGAGAGTACGCACTGGCCACTGGGAAGGTTTTTGGGAATAGTGAAACTGATCCCAGGCAAGTCTGTCAAGGTACATCAGATACGGTTGCGTAGAGTACGGGCGGACTGCGTACTCTGTGACGGGAAGGTGATCGAAGTACCGCCGTCAGTGACTGCACTATGAAGATATTTTCAGTGTGACCGAGCGTAACATAGAGTTTGATGCGATGCCAACCTGATTTCGTAGACTTTGAACCAGACATTTCCAGTCGGGGTCCACCCTGCGACTCCAGTGCTCGGAGCTTTGGCAAGATATACGTTCAGAACCTAATTGATTCCGTCAATAATCAATATTAATCACCTATAGATAATATATATGCCAACTTACCCCAGGGTGATACAATGTCGATGGATTGCCAGCAACATTGAGGCCAATCGTGGAACCTGCAGCGACAGTCGCTGTTGTGGCCGTGCCGTTCCCCGCAGAATCATAACAGGAGATGTCCTCTGAAGTGACGTCGGTGACCTGAAATATAAGATTAGATAAACTTTTCAAGTCTGCTGGATGTGTTAATCTTACAGGCTCAAGGTCCTGCCAATTGGTGGTAACGCGGACGTTCTGCCACTGAGGGCCAGCTACGCCATTCGCAACCAGTACGGGGAATGTGTCTGCAGAGATGTAAATTTAGCCAACTTTTAGCACAGCTGGAAATTAGCCACCAACAATGAGCAGCCACCTGGGAGGCTAAGAAAACAGCAGCGCTAAGAGCTTGAAGGCACTTCATCTTTCAGATGTCGATGTCGATCTCCCAACCGTCAACACCATCTCTTTTGTATGCTGTCGTGCCGAACGGCTTGGTGTTCACAAATAGGACACCTCGCGATGCGCACCGTCTTTGACGAACACCGGTTGACTTGCCACATTTGGTCCGTGATCACGTCTTTGCACAACCCATGACGCACGGCTGAACTCGCACATCCGAGGAGAGTGCGAGGTTTCATCTGAAAAACTTTCATTCACATACTCAGTAAAATTGAGGGCATAACAACCTTGTGCATTTCACATTGGCAATCTTGTTGGGGATACCTGTGGGCACATAATTCCTTCAACATACCAATATTTCTGCTCTGCCAATTATCTTTCAATAACGGTCAGCCGCGGAATTAAACTTCACATGATCTGACCACTGACTCACATGTATTTGGGGTATGTCTGCGAGGGAGGTTAGTACTCTGGAGATGAATCAGTGGCACACGTTTTCCCGATGTGCAGGCGGGAGTTAGCCGGCGTTGAACCGAAGACTATATCGGTTAAACAAGGTCGTAATGCAGCTGGAGGTTGCTCAATTGCGACGGATGATTCTCTAAACTCCTTGTTCCGGGGTTAATGCCTGAATCCATATTGGCGGTATGATTTTTCGTGCCCTACAGCCAATGTTTCTTCCACAGAACTTCGCTTTGAAGGTAAATACAACCCATTATGGAGAAGTCAGATGAACAGATCAGGGGGATGACACTTCCTTCGCCCGCAGCGGATGGATCATAGATAGAAATAAATCGGGAGCGCTAATGCAAATGCCTCATGCGCAAATGTTTGGCTGTCGCATTCAATATATCAGTAGTAATCTCGTCATTGAAGACATGCACTCACCGCGTAGATTGAGCATGGCCTCAATGTATGTGATGCAACTCTCTGAGAACAGATTAGCGCAGTAAATGGGCTGTATTCTGCGATTGGCCAAAAATGCTGAACAAATCTACACATTCTTTGCTTTATTCTTTGTTTTCTGAGACAGACAGGCTGAAAGGGCGTTCTTTGATTAAGCAGCTTCGGGAGTGCGCATGTAACCTATTTCGAGAGTCAGCAAAGGTACCACAGGGCGCAAGTGCTGACGTCGCCAAAAACATACTTCATGCAAGACCGGAGTGTTCGGCACTCGGAGCTGGACTCGCTTCATCCGAGCGTGTCGTCCAGCTGTCCGCATGGCAAGCTATGACCCATGATGAATTTAACCGTTGTGTAGCGATTGGCTGATATTTGTGGAACACCATCCAGATAGCAAGCTCTGACCATAGAACAGCGAAGCCGAGGAATCACAGCGAAGCCCGATATCAGCTGATATTGAATGTCATGTTTACAAATCTTGACGGGGATTACAAAAGAAGGATGGGGTGATCCTCACAAGTACATATAAACGCAAAAGACTGGCCGTATTGCATCAATCAATCACGACCCCTCGCCTCGAGCAAGATGGCTGCAAGGGCCGTCGTCTCCACTTATTGCTTCACGAAAAAGTCGCAATGCATACAATCCGGGGCTTCGTAGCGCGTCGGCCGGAGCTGGTCCCGCGGTGCGGTAGCCCAGGCTCACAGTGCGTCTGCGCGTCGGTCACTGAGACAAACAGAGGCTATAGGAATGAGTTCATACCTATCGCCCGCTGCGCCTACCTCTAGATATCACCCTTCTGTTGGCTCCCCTTGTTTTATTACTCTACGCATTGATCGGCATACTTCGTGGGGCGATTGGTCCTGACGATGGCGCGGTCCTGTAGTTGATGTGATATCGACGCTGACGCCGATACGACTCATTTCCCCCGGTCCTGTGCGAGAAGGCAAGAACGGCAGGGTTTGCAGATGGACGACATGTGCTAGGTGCAACTTGATGCATAGGTGAGGGCGGGGAGGGTAAGAGGTTCGGCGAAAGGCCCCTTTGGGGGACCAGTAGAGTAGACGAAGGGATATTGATAGGGCGAGGAGCATCTAGATTCGGGTTAATGGGGCAGACTGAGAGATGAAGAAAGGAGAACGCACTTTTTCGCGTGCGGAAAGGGGGATGAACTGGAGCTCGTGGAGCAATTAGAAGTATCAGCTATTACTTGGGTGCTCTTTCTTCTTCTCATGCTCTTGACGGTCGAGGCGCGTTCCCTGGGTACTTGGAAGATCGGGACGAGGAAGGCAGTACGCAGCCTCTACTCGAGTAACAAGCACAGATACTGGCAGTGTTTGCCTAAGGCCAATAGTGCTCTGCATCGAAGCAGCTTGCCAAGGTAACCGTCAGCGTGAGCAGGTAGCGCTGCTAAGTCCGCGATTCAGGCGCTGCGAAGCAAGAATGCGATGGTGTGGGGCAGATAGACAATAGACAGCAGCATAGAGATGTTTGGATATCAGTGCAACGCTGGTCATGAGACGGAAGTTTTCTGAATGGTTCGTTATTGAATTTGAAGTTGAAATTATGTAAACGGACAGTGAGCTGAGTCAGGACGACATGAAGGTTGCACTGGCGCCAACTGGCACCGTCACTACCCAATCACTGTTCAAGCAGAAGATCAATATGATATTGAAGAGAAGAACATAGTTGAATTAGTACTCATCGATTTGGCAAGCCTGTGGCGTCGACGCGCTGCTGAAGAACCTGGGGAGTCGACTGCAGGAAGAAAATAAATCTCTACTACAACGCATTCTAAGTATTTATTCGACTTCACGCTTGCTATATGATGATCAAGACCATCTTAGGGTAATATTTCAGCGGCGTCGTTAAAAACAAATGAGTAATACAACATCATATGTACTCATACACAATAGGACAAAGATTTATAAGAAAAAACACGAGACATGTTCCAGACACCCAACGGAACTCGGCCTTTGCATGGCGCGAATCCTCGGCGAGCTCCAGCCGATCCTTTCAGCCAGTCCAGACCGGCTACAACGATGTTAGAAACGGCACCAAACATGAACTGGCGGTTGAACTTACGGGTCCTGGCTGCGTGTAGTTGGCAGGGATAGGATAGTTGATATCTGTAGAAATCACGGATTAGTAAACGCATCCGCATATCCTTTCGAGATCTGTATTAAGTACCTATCAAAATGCTGTGGTTGAAAGAAAAAAGGTCACAGTAAGTATACATCACAAGGACTTGGATAGAAGTATCTTACCCAGGCTCATATCCAGTATACTCTCCCGGGAAAGCGACAAGCGGTCCAGGCGTGCCACTCCCACCACCGGTAACAGATATCTGAGCGCAGCTGAGATAGAACTGGGCCGAAGATGAGCGGATGCATAATTAAAAGAAAGATCTCCAAGATTACCTGAGCGCCACCGTAGCTTTGAGCAACATGCAACGCGATGTGCTCTGTCCGAACGAGGTACCTGTTTTAAGGCGGAAAGTCAGCCACAAGTAAAGTAGCAACAGTTTTGAGAATACGCACTGGCCAGTGGGAAGGTTTTTGGGGAGGGGGAAACTGATCCCAGGCAAGTCTATCGAGAGACATCAGATGTGTTGCGTAGATTATGAGCAGACTGCGTACTCTGTGACGGGAAGGTGATCGAGGTACCGCCGTTAGTGACCGCGCTATGGAAATGGCTTTAGTTCGACTGAGCGTAACGCAACGCGTGATGCAATGCCAACCTGATTTGGTACACTTTGAACCAGACTTTCCCGGATGGGACCCACCCTGCGGCTGTGCTTGGGGCCTTGGCGAGATATACGTTCAGAACCTAATTGACTCCGTTAATAATCACCTGTGGAGAAGATATCTGTCAACTTACCCCAGGGTGATACAAAGTCGACGGATTGCCGGCAACATTGAGACCAATCGTGGAACCTGCAGCGACAGACACTGTTGTGGCCGTGCCGTTCATCGCAGAGTCATAGCAAGCAATGTCGCTTGAAGTAACGTCGGTGAGCTGAAAAATATGATTAGAGAGGTAATCTAGTCTGCCATATGTGTCTGTCGCACTGGTGTGAGTTGTTGCCAGTTGTTGGTAACGCGGACGTTCGACCACTGAGGACCAGCTACGCCATTTGCAACTAGCACAGGGAATGTGTCTGTGGACGCAGATTTTCCGAGTCAGTTATATCCTCGTACAGTCAGAGTTGCCACTGACAATGAGCAGCGACTTGAGAGGCCAAGACAACCGCAGCACAAAGAGCTGAGAAGGGCTTCATCTTTGCAGATATGGATCGTTGATGGATTGGCCGTCCCTTTTGTAGCATATTGGCGGACGTGCCATGTTTCTCCGTAATCACGTCTCCGTGCCATGCATGACGCAAGACTGTTAAATCCATCTCCGAGAAGAGAGCGAGATTTATCTGTGAGACGTCTGCTCAGGTGATGGGGAAAGAAAACCCACAGTGTAGTGGACTTCCACCATTGGCATGTTGGATATCAATTTCAGAGTAGCTGCGAGGAGATTGTTCCTTGAAATAATCAAGAATTCATTGCTCAAGATGCTTACTTAACAATATTTATCTGCAAGTATCGTTCAGTCTTAAACCTCGTGACATCTAAACAACCCACATGCATCTGTAGTCCATGTGTAAGGGGATACCAAGACGTTTGTGTCAAACCAGGTAATCAGAGTGTAATTCTTCCGATGTGCAGGCGGGAGTCTGCCGGCGTTGTACCGAGTACTTTCAGATTGGTAGAACAACCCTGTGGTGGAGCGGAAGGTAGGCCAGTGTCATCGTTCCCATGATCGCTGATTGCAGGGTAACACTCCGTTCAATACGAGCGCTTAAGCTGTGTCTGATGCTGTAAACCGAAGATTTCATCCCTGAATCCGTTCTGAACGAGTATGCAATCCACTTTGAAGCAGGTGACCAGTTCTAGGTAATCCTGCGTTTTCTCCCCGAGTTGTGTGAATCTTAAAACGGGCCTTCTTACATAGCAGCGCTAATGTAAATGCCTCATCAAAGGTTAACGCTTCACTGTCGCATTCAATATATCGCAGCGCTAATGCAAATGCCTCGTCAAAGGCTTAACTGTCGCATTCAATACATCAGCAGTAGTCTCCATCATCGAAGACCTGTACTCGCCATGTAGAATGAGAATGGCCTCATCGCATGCGATGTCACTCCGGTGAAGGAATCGGCGCAGTGGATGGAGTGCTCACTGCGAGTATCTAGAAATGCTCACCAGACTTATCTATCCAGTGCCATGAGCCTCATATGGTGACGTCGCCTTATATGGGTAGTAACTGTAGTCTTATTAAATGATTTATCACCTGGAGGTAAGACTTGCTTCGTCCGAGCGTATCGCCTAGGTCTCTGCGTAGCAAGCTACGCCGATCTTCAAGAGTTTAACCGTTTCTCATGATTGGCTGAAATTTGGGAAACATTCAGATCATCAGCTTTGACGGTTAGAAGGGTGAACTCTAGCGATTGCCTAGGGATCCTGTTGAAGTGGGGCATGAGCCAGAGGTCAGCGCAAGCAGCACGTCAACTGTGTGGGATTGGACGAATCGCAGTGCTGCTATTGAAAACTATGATTACAGCTTCTCATAGAGATTACAGACGAAGAGAGGGTATCCTCACAAAAACAGATAGAGACAATGGACTTACCGCGCGTTGTATCAATCTCCGCCTTCGATTTCGAGTAAGATGTTTGCAAGAGCCGTCATCTCCGCCCACTGCTTTGCTTCTGCTTGCTCTGCACCCTGCGAGCTCTTGGAGTTTGCAATAGATTCGATTTGATCCACCAAGGTGGCCGCGGTTGTCTGTGCTTGAGATATGCTGGAAGTTGGCGTGGGCCCATAGATGTTCGGCATATGACGATGATTTGCCCGCGCTATCCAATACCTGTACATGTCAGGATGCGCCTATCTACAAGCTGCTGTTCGACTCACTTCGAATTCCAATAATCAGGCTCTCTTCGATGAACGATCGCGTGCAGGTGACAAGAATAGGCGTTGCTCTCCTGTGTTTGCGCCAGATCATGACAACCGTCGAAGTCATCATTCAGAAGATGCAACACTGAAAGATGAATATCGTCAATCGCTGAGATAGTTGTTTTTTTGACAATGGCTCTCGCTTGCCGGAGCGTATGTTGACACTTGCGTCCAGGGAGTCGATTTCGTGGGAGAGCTCTGGTCTCCACTTGCGCGAAGCGGTAAGGGGGGGAGGTGGCGACCTGGCTAGTAGTGTAGCGACTACTGGCGACCCTCTCAAAGTTGACATTGGAAACGTAGAGTGAACAAGTAGATTCAGGACCTGGGTAGGCTTGCAAATTGCGACGGATGTTTTCCTATGTTTTCCTGGTTTCGTCGAGGTGACCACGTGAGGATATATCCCAGTAACTTAAGTTCCTGGAGACCAATGAAACATATCATTCGAGCTGATTCACAAGCAGTCAAGGCAATTTATATTATGGTATCAAATTAATCGCCTGAGTCCATTGCTCGCCGAATATTAGCCTTCCCGAGTTAAGTGAACTAAATAATTAATCCCGCGGCAATCCGCGTTCATTAAGCTCAACTCTGGGTTTCTATAGCGTATAGCGGAAGTCGGGATGTTGATCTCCAAGCTCCTTCCATGCCTTCTCATTGGATTGGGCATCGTCGCCATAAGGCGCCAAAACATCTGCTCGTTTCTGTATCTTCTGCTTGTTTTTACGGTCAAGTATGAGCATGTTAGCCAAAGATACGACGACGACGACTGCCGATCTGAAGAAAAGGTTTGTTTAGTTTGAGCTCAGACTGAATACCTGCACACTTACAAGGTCAGGTTCATGATTGTCGTCTTCGTGTAACGTGGTGCTTCCTTCGAAGGGAAACTCCACGTGCTCAGAATACCACCCTACGGCCATGGGTTCAATGATGTGCAGAAAAAGGAAACATGCTACACTCACAGCGTTCGTTGCGATAAATCCAAATGCAACACTAGATGCACGACGGTAGTGCGGCTCGGAATTGTTTGCCATCCACGCAGACATGATAGGAGCGGCGGCGTACACCCCGGGTACTGTCAGGTAAAGAGACCCGTATGTTATATGCTTGTTGGTCGAAGCTGAGTGTCGTGTTTCAGCAAAGAAAATATGTTGCGAAATGATAACACCTACTGAGGTAAACTGCATAGCCTATGACCGCTAAGATGGACGTAAACGCGGCAGGTATCCCGCGAGTTTTGTACCGATCGGAAAGGTAGGCGACAACGAGAGTCACTGAGGAGTGTTCAAACATCAGCAAACGACCTCGAGCAGACAATACCATCGCTTACAAGCAAATGCAGTTGCAAATGGCCCCACGCTGAGCAATTGCGTTCTGTTGGCACTGAAGCCGAGTGCGCCTACGATAGTCGGCAAAAACAAAGCAAGACCAAATAGAGTAGTGCCAAGGCCGAAGAACATAATGAAAACAAGGATAACATGGAGCGATTTTGCAGAGTGCAGGAGATCCCTGAAGCTGAATTTGTCATTTACGCCGAGAGAAGGACGATCCCTTTCAAGTCGTCGCTCGAGAAGACTGCGGCACGCTATCAGTCAAAGTTGAAGTGACGGTTGTATGATCTTACTCTTTTTGTTCTTGACTCAAGAATTTTGAGCCCTGCAGTGTTGATGGTATGACAAAGAAACCAAGTATACCCATCAGTACGCTGAATAGCCCTTCCTATTAGATGGTCAGTTCCTTTGGTAATTCTAGTGAATCAGTGATTATGTAGATGCTCACAAGGAAGAATATCCATGCCCATCCTGGTTTACCGCCGACACCGTTCATATTCTCTATGGCTGCGGCGAGCAAGCCAGAAAACGCTCCAGACAGCTAACCGAAGATGATCAGTATTGTCCGAGGTACAAACACAGCGCTGAACTTACCGAGGCAGCAGAGAAGAATAGAGCCACGCTATGAGAGAGGCCTTTGAGTAAACTGGTCATCGGAACACCAGGTAACGATATCTTACCGAAGAGAGAGCTCCTCTCGGGTGTAGAAACTGGAAAGATAGAGGACAATGCCAGGGAACATGGGACCTTCCATCAAACCAAGGAAAAACCTGACGGTGACCAATCCCCCAAACGAGGTGACCAAACCTGTTCTTTGTATAAGCAACCTCCATGCGAAGATAAACTGGCACCCATTCACTGACCTTGCAAGGTGGCGGTGATACCCCACATCGTGAGGAGAGCCGGTAATAGTATCCTAGGTCCCACCCATCGTAAAATGAGATTCGCGGGGAGCTCTGCGACTATATACGGCCTGAGTATCTCGGTTAATTAGACTGCGTGACTTCGAGTTATAGAGCTTCTTACACATAAAGGGCCGTCACAGCTATCTCATACTGATGATCTGTCAGCTTGAGACTCTTCTCCAGACCTGCAACTTTGGCATTGCCTAATTGAGACCCGCAAGCAACCGCGAGAGTAAACAAGCTGTAAGACATTGAACAACGGGGCTCGCGTACCGATATTGGCGCGGTCCTGGTGGAATTCTGATCAGACTTCATTATGGCGAGTGCGAGGAAGATACTCACCAAGAACGAGAGGAAATAAAACATGGTTACCATCGGAATAAGAGTCAAGTCCAGCTTCCAAACCGCTCGCCTTTCGGCAACTGCATCATGGGGCGCAGAGTAATGAGACGAGTTTGATTCACTAGCCAGCTCTTTGGCCTTGAGGTCTGGTTCAATGACCGAAGACATGTTGGCGCGAGATGTTGGAGCTGTTTGAGGCGAGGTGACGGCGGAGAAACGAAGAAGCAGCTATGGACGGCCAACGTCTATAAGGGACTTGCCTGCCAACCGCGTATGCAATCCGCTGCTCAACTTGCCTCCGCCCACATCACGACACCAAATCTGGCACTGGTCAGAAGATGAATCCAGAATCCGTTTCTGATTGGTCTGGGATCCAACTGGGGTGATATCATGAACCCAAAGGCTCCAAAAGGTCACGACTGATGCTTCTCATCAGACACGAGTATTCCCATGTGCATGTCTAGATCGAAGGTGCTCAGGGACTCTTCCGAAACATGCGAGTCCGAGTGAGATGGTCGCCCGACATGTGACGGAAGTTCGAGGTAGAGTTTGTAGGTTTGCCGTGATACTTTCGGCATCAATATGCTGCTGGCCAGAACGTTAAAAGACCACAACGTCCGTAGCTTGCCACCATGGCCTCGGCAGTGTGCGATGTCAACGGCTCTATTAATATTCTTAGCTGTCACCTGTCTGAGCAGAGCTAACGGCTTCCCTAGTCTTCCCAAAGCCAGCAGAGCATGCGCTCCTTGCTTCGCAAACTGCATCAACTTCCGTCGGTGCCTGTTTTATACCTGTGAATCTGCGATATCAAATCCGATCCTCGATCCGTGCGGTTTCTCCGGGGTAGCACTAAATATGTACAAGTCGCTACAGCAATGTTTCGATTCTTTGCACCGACCGTTGGTAACGTTCACATGAAAAGGCGCACTCCATTACTTACAAAGTTTCCGCAGCCCAAGAACCCTTTCAGCCTCTGGGTTAACTCCGAGGTAATTGGTATATCTATACCAAATCATATTTGAGTCACCGAGCATCGCTTGACGCAAGACGTCCGCCCCCCTCTATCGAATATACCCCAGCCGTTACCTCCGAGCTATGGCTATCCCAGTGCCTGCGTCAGAGCTGTTTGGCACGATGATGGAGACGTTGGGTCTAGGTAATGATTCACTTTGATCTTCAGCCTGACGAGGTCTCTAATGATCTCGCAATTCAGGAGTTTATCTCGTCGTTTTCCCAAGGTGCATCAACGTCCTGCGACAAAAGGAAATCAAAGCTGGCCTTTTGGGCTACCTGCTTTTGACTGCGATCATCAGTCTATTGCTCATCTTCGCTGTAAGCTTATAACACGTTTTGGTGAGCTTGAAGCTCACAGCTCGCAGCACTGGGTTATAGACCTGGCTCGGGCATTCTCCGCATTCACCAACAACATGAGCGTGGCAAATTCACCCGAGAAATATTTTGCAAACGTCGACACTAGCTTGAATATTGCGAAGACTGCATGCTATGTCGCAGTTACCTTGTTGGCGGATGCCATGCTTGTATGTTTTCTTCCGCACCACTCACTCTGCTGTCGCTTATGTCTTTGCCAGCTTTACCGCACCTACGTTGTGTGGGGTAGGAGCATATTGGTTTGCATAATTCCTGTCCTCTTGTTCGGCCTCGATATTTGTGAGTATGGTTCAAATTGCAGCATTGTCGCGAGGCTAATCCTCTCGGATCATAACAAGCAATGTCAATTTGGTTTACATGGTCTATCAATCAAGCAAAACCAGGAAACAGTGTGCTAGTATCTACAGTCTTTGAACGATGCAAATACTTCTACGCTGCGACGCTCGCCATGAATCTCTGCTGCACTAGTAATGCCTGATCTTATCTTGCAAAGCTGAGCTGACTGTGATTAGTGCTCATCGCTTTCAGAATATGGAAGATTCAACACAATGTCAACATGTTTCGAAACCCTGGAACTCGGCGGCTTAACATAGTAGCCATCATCGTGGAATCTGGTGAGTATTCTGAGAAAGTACTTGGGATCCTAGACAGAGCTGAGCGGCGGCACGATAGCGGCTATTTACTCTGTTGGTCTTATATGTCTCATTGCCTTGGCAGCAAATGGCACGTCCGTCATGTTTGTATTCTTGAACGCGGTACGTTCCTCCACCGCGATGTAATCGTCTCGTCATTGAATCGAATATAAACATGACAGATGCCTCCCGTCATTGTAGGGTCATCGCTGATTTGTTGGCGCACAGTAACTGATGTTTTTACAGGGTTGCGTATTCTCCTTCGTCATCATAGCCAGCTCGACGGATGTAAAAAGTTTCAACAGCTCTGTCAGTGTTGGGTCCAGGGCGGGCACGGTGTCTCACAGCCACATCTCGCGGTCGCGAGTCCGTCAATCCCATATGACCGGAAACGACGTGGATCCAGTACGTACCTTCGAAGGAGGAGTTATGATTCACCTAGATCGCGTCGTGGTCCACGATGATCAAGAATACAGCAACAGCTCTCGGAAAGACGAGGACATAAAAGTATGATCATATGGTTTTTTGCTGGACCTTCAGTCTCTCGTGTATTGTGGAACTCACAGAGTAATTATTCATATTCGGTTGGATGCTCTACTCAGACGTATACGCTCATTTGACCTGTACGCTCATTCGATCTGTACGCTCATTCGATTTGTAATTGTACAACCGAGACGTGTACCACTTCACAGTCGTTTCAAGTATCGTAACCCTTCCATTGTGGGGCCGAAGCATGAGCACATGTTGATGTTTGAATTTCGAGCTCCTCCATGATTCCGAATTGCCAACCCTACCATAGTGCATGTGCGAAGCCATTGCAACGTTGCCAGGGTTTTCTCTGAATTTGTGAGAGAATTGAAATAATAAAGCAAATCTCGTGATTCTTGACCAACTCGTGGGATAATACTGTGGCACGACTTCAACTGGCACGGTGGCATTCCCTGGGACCCGCCGCATCTTACCGCAAATGTACTAGACACTACCCTATACGCCACTGCCAAACGGATCACTGATATTGATGCAAAGCACTGTCACTCATATTGAATGTCGGCCGGTGTGATAGCAGAATAATAACAGCCAGCAGCAGCAGAAAACAAGCGAAATCATAATCTCAATCTGCTAGCATGTCGGTAAATTTCGAAGCAAACACACACTCGCCGACACACCGCACGGGCGAGAAAATTTCCCGCGGAGTGTGTAGTAGGCCATTGCAAGGCTGATCTAGAGCAGTTAGGAGCTCAAGCAATTGTCATAGACAATCAGGTACGTGCATCGTCGACGGGCGCCACGAGGTTTTGACAGCTAGTAAGTTGTCGGTGGTGACAGCGGGTGGTTGACAGAATAATCTGAAAATTTTGAGGGCGCCTGATAGCTGTGTATAGAAGATCCACGGATCGCTTCTCTTTTGCACCGTGACCGAAGTATCATCAAATCAACCACAGTGTCAGGCGGCATGAACGGCAGCGCCGCGCGCACAGCTGGTATCACTTGAACCTTGGTAGCTGAATGGGGGGTCAAAGCTGCATTATGTTTCAGTTAACCACTCCGAGCGGGTATTATTTCATGCGCTGAAAAGAAGTGGATACATACCATCAAGTATGATGTGGCAGACGCCGTTACTAAGCGAGACAGAGTAGGAAACGGCGAGACGTCGCGAGAACTGCGACGGGTTGCATATAGTCTGTGGCTATAAGTGGGCAGACTCACGCGCATATGTTGCGATCGCGTTCAATGATATTGACAAGATCGGCCACTGCCGCATCGACGGACAGTATACCAGGCTGGAATCTGTCAATGCAAGGACGAAAATCGCGAGGCCAATACAAACTGGAAGGTTCAAATGCTTCGTGGATTAAATTTGTAAGTGGGGGGGACCTGTTCAGACTCCAGAGCTTTTGTTCATGCATGCATTGGTCTAGAATTTGAAACAGAAAGGTTGAACAGGCAAACGCACCACAAGGAATTCTTGATGAATTTACTTGGAATCAAATGAGTGGCAGTTCGGGTCGAGTCTAGATTGTGAGATTATTTGAGGTTGATAGACGTTATGGCAATGTAGCACCGCGGCGTTTACTGTCAGGAAGTCGAGCAGGTAATATAGCCGACCATGTATGGGGAAAAGATAGAAAGTACTCTGGCAATGCGATCAGACTCAAGATATGTGGCGTCGCGATGGCTGAACGTACTAAATGGGCCACGAGCCTTCCCACGTCCAGCGGTGTTAGGGGAACAGTGGCCAACCATGGTCAGGAAGTATACAGCAGTCCAGTCATAGGCTTCGTCGGGGATGTTGGGCAGGTGGAGTGACGATCACTGGCAGAATAATAACCAAATAGAGCCTCCAGGATCAACTATGCCAGCAGCTCATCGATATATGCAGCAAGGGTCTAGGGGGCTCCGGATGTGGCTTGAGTTTGATCATGTTCTCGTGCGAATCGAATTGAAAACGATCACGCAGTTGGCAGTCTTGCAACAGTCTTGGAATCTGTTTATTTGGCTTGACGACCGCGACCTTTCATCAGATATTACTTTGGGCCTTCAAGCTTCAAGGACCAGATAATATTAGACGAATCTGCCACAAAGAGTAGAGGTCTCGTTCGACATTCAAGTTAAGGGGAGGAGAAGGAGCAGCGATTGGGTTTGGTGTATTAGGTCTTTGGCTGACTCGGATCAAGGCAAAAGAGAAAATCGCATGTGCACGTGGGCATGGGTTTGGTCTAGTCTCCCGCAGTCAGACAAAGTGGACACATATTGGAAAGCTGCCGCAGGCCAAGCTGGGAACCTGTCAGCGTCTCTCGCTATCCACTACTTACTTACCAATCCGCCAATAAGGGGGTCGTACTATCAATGGGGGCTATTGTTGCCAACTAATCACTTCTCAGCATCATTTCAGAGTAGCTGGCTGCTTTTCGACTGCCAGCATACATCGGCGGACTTGGGCATAGCCCACTCACCACTGCAGTGAGCAATGCAGCTGAATGAACTGCCGGATGATATCTTGTGGCACATAGTCTCGCAACTTTCTGTACGAGACATCATCCGCATTCGCCAAGTGAGTCCCTTGGAAATCATATATCTGTGCATCTCCGTCTCACAGCCATCCCGCAAGCCAGACATCCAAGCAGTTTCGCGATATAACTCTAGAGCGCCCGATCTGGGACCATTCCTATCGCACATGCTCAGTCATCCGACCCCAAGGGCCTTTCTCTACCCAATCTGCCAAAGAGCTCGAGGAGATTCTCGTGCGTAGCGAGAGATGCGAGGCCGCCTGGAAGTCCCCCACAGCACCATTGCCTGTAAGCCGGCGTGCCTTCAAGAAGGGCCTCCACGGACGATGTGTCATGAGCTTGATCCTGGGCCGATGGCTGTTGATCGGCACCGAGAATCTTCTGCAGTGCTACGACCTCGACGCTGCAAGCACATGGGACGAGCCTGTGATGCAGCAACAGTCAGAGTGCATCCGCTACAAGAACTTTCAAAGCCTCACAACTACAACCAGTGCTGGTGCACAGGCTGCGTACCTGGTGGTGTGCGGTGATCAATTTTTGTAAGATCTTATCCTGGTGTTCTATTTGAAATACTTACCAACGCTTCAGACGGATCTACCACTTGCATCTCCCGCCCACAGCGAACAGCGATTTGGAAATGATTCTCCAGCAGCCACTCGCGTCCTCCGACAATATCACAGCTTGCATTGAAGGCGACTTCCTGGTCCTAACATATCTGTCGAGCAGCATCCACACGTTGATAAATCTGGCCACGCGTGCGCGCTTCACAACAACGACACCCCGATGTGTTAGCATTCCCCTTCTCCTGTTGATCGTGTGCGATATCTGATCCGCCCCGCATCATTTCCGCAGGACCCTGAGCTCTTGGATATGGATATGGTTGTGGCTCAGGCCATCATAACACCAACACATCTGCTCGTCGTGCACGCCAGGATGAGCCATGGCGCGTGGATCGCAGCCATGCCTCTCCCAGATGCCTCCGTCACCACAGATTCCGAACTGTCTGTGTCGCACACAGTGCGCACTCGGTGGATGTGGAACCTGAAGTTGTGGCACTCTGAACCATCGCGCTTCATCCTGTTAGAC
>JACXVL010000016.1:167040-178203 GCA_014898675.1 Athelia sp. TMB
TCTCCCAGATGCCTCCGTCACCACAGATTCCGAACTGTCTGTGTCGCACACAGTGCGCACTCGGTGGATGTGGAACCTGAAGTTGTGGCACTCTGAACCATCGCGCTTCATCCTGTTAGACATACGGTCTGATGAGCTTTATGACTCGGGAGACTGCATGCGCTTTCTGGAGTGTCACTTGGAGGATGACGGCCTGATACGTGTTGCCGTGATGCATTCACTGAAGCTAGAGGTCTCGGTCAATCCCCAGGCCGATGGTCTAGAGGCGACGTGGCTGCCAAACATAACATCTCTCTATCTTACTGTTGGCAGGGACGCAGGTACAGATGCCCGCGGCGTCTTCTTTGAAGCAGGCCGGGCTTGGGCGATTTGCGTGACATCTTGTGATGATGCCAGTGAGCCACCAATGAGGGTGGAGGTTTGTAAGGGCCCCGTGGTCAATGTAGCACCTACGTGGCTTCGAACCTCATTCGACGGATATCGAGGACGCTTAATTCACTCACTTTCGGGTGACATGGAAGATGGCATTGCGATTCTAGACTTCACATGAGTCTCGTGTATCTTCACTATTTCCCACAAGGTAGATAAATATACACCTTTATACCTTCTTCGCGAGCACCTGCAAGCTGGCTAGCCAGCTCCACCATTAATTTGGAAGCAAAGGGCCTAACTCTTGATATCTTGATCCCTGAGTCTCTCGAGGGTGAACGCCAGATAGAAGATAAAACGTGCGTAAGCTTTTGATACCTTGTACAACTCTCTAGCTCACCTATGCATCCCAAGGAACCCTGGATCTTGGCAGTGGACGCGGCACTGGGCTGGCCAAAGGACCCAGTGGGGTAAAAAAAAACACGGTCACTTGGATGACCACGAGTGCACTGGATAGAACTCCTGTTGAAATGGTTCTAGTAGTGAGACCATTGCTTTTGATTGACTTTCCCAATTATTAATGTATAGTTGAAGAGAGGAGAGGACCACGTTGGGACCACGAAGAACGCACTTGCTCCCTGACAGGGGGCGGGGCAAAAGCGGACGGTGTGGTAACGGACCCAGTACTGCCACTGGCAGCCTTCTCCTCCCACCAGTACTAGCTGGTACTGACATCTTACAAGAAGTCTCGATGAGTGAAAGTAGTCAATCTAGCAGCCATCGTTGATCAAGGATTGATTAATAAGACCCCGCATTGCAACGCTCTGACTTGGAAACTCCCGACAGAATCTCTTCGCGAGGCGCGGCCATACATGCACATGACGATTCCCACTGGGATGATGCTGGGTCAAATCGACAATCGGCGGAGATGCTCACGAGGCTCCCGAGTCTCTTTCTTCTCTTCTTGCGGATCTCCTCGAGCAAGTGCCAGGTCATCTCGGGCGATGTGGCTCGCCGGGTAGATACCCATCTCAGCTCCCATTTTCCCCTGTCTATTCAACATAAAATTTCCATTCATTCAAAGACTTGGTTTGGCAGGCCCACCGACCCCAGGCACGTCCCTGAAGCTGGCTAATGATCATGGGAATGCGGATGTTAATTATGAGGCATAACGTGTGGAATGTATTGTATAAGGAAGCGGAGTCTCCCCCATATTCCCAATTTGGCACCGTGACATCCCAAGTTCTTGCCACCGGGCTTCTCTCTTCGTTTCCTATCACTTAATCCACCCCCTCCCTTCATACCATCTTTTCTGCTTTCTCCTCGACCCCCTCGCCATGTCTCTACTCCCTGCTATCTTTCTCCTGTTCATTCCCACTATTTCGCTCATTGCTATATACGAACGCGTCGCGCGATGTAACGTGCCACTGTATCGCGCCGCCTCGATTTCCCTCTTTATCTCCCTGGGCGCGCTCGGTATCGTCGCTGCCACGCTCGAGCTGACAGCTCGCCCAATAGCAGCAGCGCTGCTCGTCACCCTGATTCAATTCGAACGTGAGTCTCAACTTCGTGTTCAATCTAATCTTATCAGAGAAAGCTGACTTACATATTCTGCCTAGTGGGAGCAGTGACAATATTTCTTCTCGCCGCATATACGCCCACCAAGGTCTTCCCCCGGCGCGTAGTGCACCCCGCATTTGCATTCTTCGCCGCCCTCGTCCTCAGTGGTAAGCACGCGATCCCCCGCGTGGTCTCCGAAAACGCTGACATCAACCTCCTCAGCCACAATAACGGGTATGACAAGCCCGTTCGTCCCCGCTCTCCCTACTCTTGTCGCGCCTGCTCTCGCTCTCGTGTCCGCTCTCGCTCCGCTGTCACTGCTCGCGCGCCTGCTCTTCGTGCGTGCCACCCGCGCCCGGCTGTGGATACTGCTGGCCGCGGCGCAAGTCACGGCGGTCTGCGCAGCAGTACTGGGGATGCTCCGTACGCGCGTGCATCTGCAGCTAGGACGGGGCGCGCTGGCCATGGACGCAGCGCGCTCAGCGATAGTCGTCCTGTGGGCGCTCGAGATCATCTGCGTCTTCATCTGTAAGCCACCCCGCTGCCCGCGTCCTTCCACTATTGATCTTCTCGTACAGTCCTACCCACCGCGCCTGCCACAACCACCTGTGACCCCGAGGCACCCACCGACACCGTAACCACACCTTCGCCCTCGCCTGCGCCGTCCTCGCGCTTCGGCGCGGGGCACGACACGTCCGACTTCCTCAACCTGCGCGACCCGTTCGCGTCCCCGCCGCCCGCTACCGGCACGCGGGCCCCGCTCCAGCCGCTGTGCCCACTCGAGAAGTCACCTGCGCGCGGATACTTCGGCGCCGCAGGCGTGGGGATGTTCTGCCCGCGCAAGGCCAAGAATGCCAGGGCTGCTGAAGGCGCGGACGCGAGCGGGGAGAAGCCCACCGCGGCACCCGCGCGGTTCCCGCCACCCGGCGACGCACAGCTCGCGCCGTACCAGATCTCGGTCGACGCGGAGGAGGCGTTGCTCTCGCAGCTGCTCCTCCACAACCTCTCGCAGTCGCTGCTCCCGCCGTCGCCGCTCTCGCCGACGTTCTCCTTCTCCACGCCGAACGCATCTGCGGCGCACTTCCCCGCGCACGACCCCCTCGGCCTGGCGCGCGGTGCGGTGGTAGTGACGTGCGAGCGGCGCGGGAGCGAGGTGACGCTTGCGCCGAGCACGGGCAGGGCGCGGTACGCGAGCGAGGGGAGCACGCTCGTGGACCTCGACGAGCGGCGCGGCGCGATGGAGAAGGAGCTGCCGCCGGTGCCTGCGCTGCACCGCGATTCCATGATGAAGGAGCTTGGGCACGCGCCCAGCATTGGACTTACAACCGAGGACGAGGACGAGGACGCGGCGGAGGAGCGCCGTACGACACCGACGCCCCCTGGCCTTGGGGGCAAATTCGGGCGTGACTCGCCATCATTGTATTCGCAGTATTCACAGCACTCCAATCACACCCATGATGCCGACGCGACCCCGCGCGCACAGAGTCCTTCCTGATCTTTGCATCCCTCTTGGTCCCGGTTTCTTCTGCATTCGCGTTTCTCTTTGTCTTGTTGAGCTATCATCTTGGCCTTGTCTTGCTGTACGCATATATCGCAACTTAGCGCATCCCCGCTTCGCGTCCTCGCACCTCCCCCCACCCTCCACAAATTACAATATCACGCACAAAATTCGCATCGTCATCCCTCGCTCTTTCAATTTCGCTTATTTGCCTTCGTTATACCTCTCGCGCCGCTACTCTCCTTTCTGCGCCACCACTCTCCTTAATAAACTTTAAGCTTAGAATTATAGTCTACTTTTACCCTCCCTCTATTTGGACTTACTGTTGTTATTTTACCCTCCGTTGTTGTTCTGATCCCTTGTGTAAACCGAGTTGTATGTGTAGACTGAGCCGAATGTATGCATTTACAGCTGTGGCGCTTCGGTGGCACCAACCTGGAACTGAGTCTGAGGTACATCATTCAGACATCATGTATCATGCTTTTCCACCGTTGACCACTTTATATTCTACGGGTCATATGTATCAAGAACAACTGCTTTGCTTTCTCTGGCTTCTATATATGCTTAACAGCCGCGTACTCCGTCAAATGTGGCTGTAAGTTGCTAGCGAGGCCATTCCGTCGCCGCTATTGTGCCCACATCGACTCTTACCACGATCTTCTGCTCTGTGGGAGGAGAATTTGAACGTACTTATGGAACTCTCTGTTCAATCAGGCTGGTGAATGGCCAGATGAAGACTAGTGTATCAAGCCTCTCGCTGCGCACGATGTTGTCTTCCATGTTTTTGGCTGTCTGATAAGGAGACGGCCGTGAGGACGGATAGTAGGAAGAAAGTTGCAGTAGGAGACATGTTTCCACGATGATAGCCTTAGGGTAAGATTTTAAAAATCCCCTGGGTACCGGGTTGACCAGGATGGAGTGTCAGTATACGTATTGAAGGGGGGGGATAGGATCTGACTCGCTTGATGAGCACGCAATATGGCGCGCATGTGCGCAGGCAGTCAAAATAAAATGTCGAGAAAGAGCTCAATTGGAGCTTGTGTGATGCTGCCGCAGAGATGATGATGCTCATGGTGAATAAGTTGGCGCCGGCCCGGGGCTGTTTGGCAATAACCTTTGTATACGTAAGAACCAAACAATGCGCCACCAAACAAGCCTCTCTTAGTCTCTAGACATCCTTTAAGTGCTCGTTACCACCAAATTTCCCGCCAAGGGTTCGCGCAAAGATACAAGTTACTATAGATGAGCACTGGTCGCTTATAACCTCCAAAGATGCAATAAAGAATTTCGTATTATTGAGTCTATGATCTCGGCTACACATCTTGATATCAATAGGACCGATGCTGGCAATGCACATCCACAGCGTGCTCATTTTGCCTCTTGGTGAACAACACGTCGCCACAATCTCACCACGTTCGAGATTCCTCGTAAGTTGCAGAGACTCCACCGCAGCCGTGACAGGGAAACGAAATGCCATAAGTGCACCGGTTGCACACTTTGCAGTGCCACTCCCGCCAGTCGTTGCACTTGTTGCAAGAGGGACAGTGTGCCGTACATTCAGTCTGTTCCCAGTCTCCACGACAGAAGGAGTAGAACCAAGGCTCCCAGCCGCTTGATTCACCCAGCGCGACGCGGAAAAGACGCCTCATCGCCGCGTCGCGCTCTGCAGCAGTCAAGTCGGGCTTGACCCACTAGAGAATTCTTCGTTCAGCACTGAGAAACATGCAGATTCATACTGATATACTCACCTCGTCTGCCAAGGCCGACATCTCGGGATGGAATCCATCCCGGGCAGCAAAGACATCGCCCGTTGGCCTGGTCAAACGATCCCCCTTCTCAACGCCCATACACTTGCTCCGCAATAGCTCCACAGTATCTTCATTGAGCAAATCGAGAGCTCGATTTTTCTTGGTATTTTTCTTGATCCATCCCAGGAAGCATGGTGACGCGCGCACCCCGTTCTGTCCGAAGAACGTTGCAAGGATGTTGAGAGCATTGACGCAGTTCGCACAAGCACAGCTCGGCCCACAACCAGAGCCATTCGCAAAGCACTTGCATTGCCCGCTTTTGCAGCCACCTTTGCACCTGCAGTGGATGTCGGCGGGCACGGGACGGGATTTAGCTGCCTGGTCCCATTGCGTCAAACGGTAGATGATTTGTATTCAATCGAGAAGCCTACCTCGGTAACCTGTCCCTTGTTTGGTCCGTGGGCTGCGCCATCATCCATACCATCGTCACTGAAGTCGTCTGAGTAATATAAGTAGTCTGTCATGGTAGTCATCGCAAAGCGAAAGCAAAAATTAGCGCGCGACACGGCGCCACCTCATTAATATGTGGCTCACGCATCGTTACGTCACGACGTCACGCGTACGTACTCGCGTAATAAGTCACGCATTGACGCCTCACCCAAAATCTGTGGCGCCACCTCTTGTTGATGTTAAGTGCTTACCCAACATCCAACAAAACACAACGAGTTGAGGCAGAAAGCAGCTTTCCTACACGTTATTGACGCAATCTCTACCTCCCAAGCCAAAATTGTAGGGCCAGTGCGCGAAATTCGCCAGATTTGGCTGCGTTCGGCACTGAGGCCAGGCTGGGGCGCTCAGGCACTCACTAGTGGCAAGTCTCAGCGGGTTCCCGATATCGCCAAGTCAGGAGCATTGTCTTTGCTTTCACGATGGCTTCTCCAACCTCTGATACCAAGAGTCAAGTTCTACACACGTTCCAAACCCGTCCCAGATATTCATGCTCACAGTGTGCAGTCGCCATTGTTTGTCCCGTTTGCCGCACCCGCGGTAGCATATTACAGCTGATGGCGATTCGCAGGCCCTCCAAGATGAGCTCGTTAGCAAATCGTTTTCTGGACGTGACGGAAGAGGCTTGTGAGTCTTACTATGCCACGGATACCTGATAATCACTCACTGTTCCTAAGCTTGATGCATTCCGCAGTAAATGTTAAGCTTGGGCGTAAAGAAGAAAGACCTCTGCTGTAGGTGTTCAGCCCATAACTATCATGATATGACTAACAAATCTGTAGTACGGGGGTGCATACAGTGGCAGATGCGTATTGCATGGGCTGTAATGAACGTGTGGGGTGGTTCTACCACAAAGCCGCTGACCCATCACAGAAGTATAAAGAGGGTAAGGTCTATGATGGAGCGAAATCTTGCATGGATCTGATTAACAGCTTGCAGGAAAGTATCTCCTTGAGCGTGAGAGGTTGATCAAAGAGAATGCGTGGACTCTGGACGACAGAGCAGAGTAAAGATTGCAAAGCATTCGGGTTGCTCGGGCTCATTGGCTTTCAATGGCAAGCGAATTGCACTGACAGAGGAATTATGGTCGTGAAACGTTAGGCATTGACTTCACTCCAATAACACAGAGACATACATGACCCTAGAAGACAACAGCTTTCTTTTTTGGTGGCACAGCTGGCTTGCCGTATGCCTTGACTATTCCGGAAAGCGCGCCAGCTTTCAAATCTAACATCTTCTTCGTCTTCTCTTCCGTCCTTTCCTCTCTGTCGATCTGGGCTGTACGCCTTTTGAATGTGTGGAAGTCATCCTCGTCGGCACCAGCAACAACATCTTCGGCTGGCGCGTAGAGCATTGGTTTGTTGTTCCCGTTTACATCTGCCATGCCATATTGAGTGGTGTAACTTCGGGAGCGCCGACGTTCAAGCTCACCATCTTTCCTGAGACCGCAATTCTTTGCTAAATGAGTCGTATCACCACATAGCTTGCAAGATCCGCCGTTAGGATAAATGCCCTTCGACTTGTTTTTCGGACACGTCGAAGCCAAATGACCCTTGCCAGAACATACGAAGCAAGATGCGAAAGGAAGAGGATCCTGGGGATTTTCTTTCTTCTTGCATCGAGAGAGTGAATGTCTTTTTGAGCCACATCTTTGTAGCATATCTATCAGCGCGATTTCCGTGATACAATGTTAAGTGGACGCACCGATAGCAGATGCCAACGGCTACTGGGGATCTGGTGCTAGTTTCACCTTCTAAAGCATCGTCAGGAGGCGTGGCTGGGCAGTCCCTCGCAGCGTGCCCCTTCTGCCGGCAGGCGAAACATATCGTGTCTGCGTTGCGTTCCGCGATGCGTTTCAGCCGCCGTTGCTCGGACTGTTCTGCTCGCCATGTCGCAGCTGGTAAAAAGAATTTGATTTCAGTGCATCATAATAAAAGCATGAGTCAGGATGCGCACCTTTAGATTTGCCATCCTTGCCTCCTTTCTTGTTAGCTTTAGACTTGGTTGTCTTCGTCGGATTTCTTCCCTCCACACCCTTTGCTTGACCTTGAGCCTGATCGTCGCCATTCGTTGCTCCTCCACTCCCTTCCTCTTCTTCCATAACTGATGCATTAGCCCCGTCCTTTGGTTTCTTGTTTCTCTTGCGCTTCTTCTTGGGAGGTTGATCGATAGCATCTGCGGCAGGTGCAATCGTCGAATCTACGGGAGCTGAGGGCTCAATAATAGGAGAGATGACCTCCTCTTCAGGTTCTTTGGTAAATCCCGCTTCGACATAGGTCCGTTTCCTGCCAAAGTTTGTTATACGAGTCATGTTTCAAGAAGGTAAGAAGACTATAGCAAGTAGACAGATTCAAAATTCTTCGGAGGATATTCCTCGATCTTGCATGTCATTGGCACGTGCACATAAACGCCTGTCACCTCAACTCAGTGACCACTCACCACCATCATGTCTCCTACTATGATCTACGGGACAGCTTGGTTCGTGACTCTCTTCCAGCTGAGATTGGGATTTACCATCATAAATCTCAAGGAAAAGACAAAAGACTACCGGCTTTGTAGTACAGGCCGTCCTGGCGGGCTTTAGAGCGATTGATACAGGTTCGCATGATACAAATTTATATTGGCGTATACACTTTATTTTTCGTTAAAAGCCTGTCAGTTGAAGCATTATCGTGAGGATCTGGTTGGCGAAGCTTTGCTTGAGCTATCGAGCGGGCATAGCATCAAACGCGAGGATCTGTTCTTGCAAACTAAGTACGATGAGCACCATTAGTTTAATATGATTAGCAGCCTGACTATGCCGGACTGATTTACCACAGATTCACGTCAATACGTGGCCAAGATACTTCGATGCCTCTGCCTTACGATCCCGACGATTCTATTCCTGACCAGATCAAAGCGTCCTTCAAAAAATCGTTGTCTAATCTGAAAACTAGTTATTTAGACAGCTACATCCTACATTCCCCGATGGACGACCTCGAGACCACTCTGATTGCTTGGGAGGTTCTCGTGGATCTGCAGGACCAAGGCAAAGTTCACAAGATTGGAGTAAGCAACACATATGACGTAGAAACCCTGGAACGACTGGGAATGAAAAGAGAGGTGCAGATCGTGCAGAACAGGTGGCACGAAGGCAATAATTGGGACCCAGCTGTGTTCAGGTACTGCAAGAGAAATGGCATAGAATATCAGTGCGTCAGTCTTTTCAACTTATTCGTGTGTTGTCTGAAATATGTGTCGATGTAGGAGTTTTTGGACTCTGTCCGGAAATCCTGGCCTCTTGAAGAATTCGACGCTGTTGGCCCTTAGCAGGGATGCCAATTGCACGCCACCGCAGGCGCTTTTCCGCTTTGCCCAGCTTCAGGGCATTACCCCTCTTTCTGGCACTACCAACGAAGAGCACATGAAAGAGGGTGTGGCGGTTGATGGCATCACATTTGTCGAGGGCGCTCGCTTGCGCCTTTCAGCTCTTCGAAGCCTCATAGGCATAGTGTAGCTTCATTTGAGTATTAATAATCATATTGAATATCATTACATGCAGCTGAAGTCAAACCGGAGTAGCGTGAAAAGTTATGCAGCATCATATCAAGGGATGGGTAGATCGCATCCGACATCTTCGTCCGCACCCCACTAGTTACATACTAGTAGAAAATTCGCGTCAGCTGGCGACCTGTCACCTCGCAGTTGGCAAAACTTTGTGGCTCTCTGTGGGGTTCCGCTGGGTATATACGAAATGCGTCAGGCCTCAGGGGTATACAGGGTAGCATCTACGTTACAACACAATATGAGCCGGATTGATACTGATGGTGATATTCACATGGCATAGTTCAAGTTGATCCCCTGGTTGCACTCCTGCCACTCCACACCGCGCAGAATAAATTCTAACGCCCTTGTCCCAACCTCCACCTCCCTTCGCCTACTCTTGTGGCCTCACTCTAGCAATGCACATCCGCAGCCTCATTTTTGCCACCATAACGGTCGCAGCATCGTTCGTAAACGCTGGCCCGGTCCCAGAATTATCCATTTGCTTCTCCCCGCTAAAATGCGCAGGGGATTTTGACTGCTGCCCTGAGGCGAAGTGCATCGAGGGTGTAAGTTTCTTCCGCCCATTATCAGCAATTTTGAAAGTTGAAGCAAGCTATTGCGGCAGATTTGTCTTCTTCCGATTACTATCAACTTGTGACTCTACTCGATTTTGAACTGGCCATAGTTTGTTACGTCTTTCATGATGGAATTGTGTATCTTATACTTTCCTTGCCCCGACAGTGCCTTTGGAAAGTTTCATTGATGGTGTAGACTGCAAAATCAAGGGTTGATGTTGTGAAGCCGTCTGGAAGATAGCCAGTGATCGAGATGTGAAGTTCGAGTACCACCATCCTCGAAACTTATGAGGTTTACTATATGCAAGAAGCTAGGTCGCATAGGTCGAAGTCGCATTAGGGAAGACCAGCAGACAAGTCTAGACAAGTGCCCACCGATCGTTTTTACACGTGGTCCCCACATGGATATATAGCACGATGATACTTATTGGAATTTACCTATTTTCTCTCCTGGCGACCTGGACACGAATATAACACGAGGATTCCGAATATTTGGCCTCATCTTTTGTCCTCTTATCATTCACCACCATGTCGGTCTATCAAGCCACTGCCTCAGCCCCCGTCAATATCGCTTGCATAAAGTAAGGCTGCTCGCAGATCGTACCATAAGCAATCAATTCACGCGATAGTAGATATTGGGGCAAGCGCGACACCAAACTCATCTTACCAACCAACTCTTCTCTTTCCGTGACCCTCGACCAGGACCACCTCAGATCGACCACAACGTCGCGTGCCGATCCCTCTTTTGAGCAAGATCAGCTATGGTTGAACGGCAAGGTAGATGAGATCAAGGCTGGAGGCCGTCTGGAGACGTGTATCTCCGAGATGAAGAAGCTCCGCGCAGAAGTTGAGGCCAAGAGTCCCAACGAGCCCAAGGTATGTCCCCCCGCGCTTGCATGGACCAGTTGCTGAGACGCCCGCGTTCGCAGCTCTCGGAATTCAAAGTTCACATAGCATCTTATAACAACTTCCCCACCGCTGCTGGTCTCGCATCTTCCGCATCAGGATTTGCAGCCCTCGTCGCCTCTCTGGCAGCGCTCTACAAGCTTCCCGCAACCCCCTCGCAACTATCCCTCATCGCCAGACAAGGCTCTGGCTCGGCCTGCCGCTCTCTCTTTGGTGGCTTCGTCGCCTGGGAAATGGGCACGAAAGCAGATGGCTCGGATTCCCTCGCCGTTGAGGTTGCGCCTAGAGAGCACTGGCCCGACATCCATGCTCTCATCTGCGTGGTGTCCGACGACAAAAAAGGCACTTCCAGCACGTCCGGTATGCAGCGCACCGTCGAGACCTCCACGCTCCTCCAACATCGCATCAAGCACGTCGTTCCCGAGCGCATGCAGGCGATTTCCGCCGCGATTAAGGCGCGCGACTTCGACGCTTT